>BPLQ01012262.1:0-328598 GCA_021605075.1 Caerostris darwini
TTCTTTATTCGAATATCTTTATTTTATTGAACGATTTACAGGTGTGCTGCCGCTATTGTGTGTATACACAAATTCATCCATATCACTGCCAAGCTATAAAGGGCCATTTCAGTCCTTGCCACAGGGATGTAGTGTGTTGCGGTGTTGAATAGTAGTTTTACTAATAACTTCTGCGTCATCTGACTGGATTTTTTAGGCACTAAACTACGCAAGCATCGTAAGCCGCTGTTACTTCAAAGTTACAAAGTGAATTAATTATAATAAAATTGTTTAAACTTTTATATAAAATTGTGATTGTAATTGTGTAAACTTTTATATAAATAACTAATTATAATGAAATTGTAATTTATTTAAATCTGCATATATAGGTTTATAATTGTTGATTTTCCCTTGCATAATCTTTTATATTTAAGAAAAAATTCCATCCATAGAGGATTAATATTGTGTTAAAATCATGCTCATACATTTTTTCTCTCATTTTTCGTTTGTTTTGATATATTATTGAAAACGTTTTTAAATGCTGATAAGATTATCACATACGATCAATTATATAAACAATATTTAAAAATAATAAGGAAGTGGATATAATTAATAATCCAACCAATTCAACACATGGGAATGCTTTATCCAACTTCTAGTTCAGATAATTCGAAACAATATGCAACAATAATCGAAATCCTGTGAGGTAAAAATCATGTCCGAAGAAAAAAAATTAATCGATTCATTTAAAAAAAAAAGCAAATAACCAGAGTAAAAAGACAAAGAAATAAATACAAAACTCAAACAAAAAGATGGAAAAAAATAATAATTAAATGAGCATTTCATGTTTAGCAAACATATGTCGATGGCAGCTAACAAAAGGACATCTTCTTCAGCAAGGGATCTGATCATTAAAATTAATTTAAATCTTTTGTGCAAAATGCATCTTAATGGTGTACTAAAGTTGTTAAGAGTAAAAAGTAATCGCTCTGAAAAGACGTCGTTAAGGTAATTAAGTGAAGAAATTGTGTCCCAAAATGCTTTGCAAAAAGAGCTTAAAAACTTTAATTTCAACAATTGTAAATATTTTAAATTGTATTTCGCTTTAATCGAGATTACTTCTTTTTCTTTGAATGATTAAGTGTAAAGAATATGCTCTAATTGGATAGAAAAAAACCATCAATTGAATTGAAATTTTTCATTACTGCAACAGTTTAATACAAAATAAAAGTTCAGTTGGGTATTAGACAGTGAACTAATTGCAGTGCTAAACAAAAGAAGCAATTTAAATACTGAATTCAATTTATTAGACTTTTTTTTATCTTAACTTCCCTGGCTCAAATGCTTAACACTAAACTCATAATTTTAAAAAACTGGTCTTTTTAACAATTTGGTAAAGTTAATGTTAATAAATTAAAAATAGTACTTAAAGGGGGTTTTTTACCGAGCACTTGAACTGAAATCATTCATCCCTTATGCCAAAGATCTTCACAATCAACCCGGCCCACCACAGTTTATTTTAATTATATTGTAAAATTTACAATGTCAAAGATTCTTTTTTTCTAACCATAGGCTATCTGTAAATTTAGAGTAATTCTGCGAATGTTTAATCTCATAACGACGTTTTATATTGTGTTCTTTGAGAATTATTATTGTTGCATTGCAAATTATGCACATTACCTTATTATTTGATTCACTCCCGAAATATCGATATTTATTTAAATGCTCTACACATATAACTTTCATTTATTTTCCATATTTATACAAATCCGCCCAAAAGCATGTAATAACTCCATGCACTCCAAACCAAAATAATGCACTTGTCTCTCCGAAATCAAAATTTCAATCTGTCCAGCTCTCTGTTGTCTTCCATATTTTTACCGTGCGTTATCGGAACATATTCAACTCTTCCAGACAAATGAACTCGCAGCAGAACTGTTCCAGATCATGTTATTCTCTACAAAATGGCACCGTATACTAAAGGCTCGTTCCCACTGAGGCGTGAGGCGTTGAAGCGTGAAGCGTTGACCAATCACTAGCCTCACTGCGTTCGCCGGAAACCGGCTGAAATCCACCGCTTCGAGTTGGCCAACTTTCAACTCTCAAATGCTTGCCGCGTCATGTGACTTGGATTGATCCAATAGTAGACCTGCCATCTGGTAGAAGTAACAGGAACTTCATTAGGCGTAAAGCGATTTCTGACGCCTGCCGCGTGACGCCTCGGTGGGAACGAGACTAACCAAGCATAATTGACGCTTTACGTAGTTTCGCAACTTCTCAGAAGATGGGGCTGTACTAATGTAGTGCAAGATAGCATCTCCGCTGCTATAACTTGTCCTTGACGCTTACCAGTAAGTATCAACCGAAATTCCGAACGGAAAGGAGCCACGAAGTCCACTCTCATCGCATAAATACTCACTTGCCGTCTAGTTCCGAAACGAAATTTGTATGAAATTCAAAATTATAGTATAATGATAAGATGAGTTAGCTCTGTTTTGTACCCTGAGATTTAATGGAGGAAGGAGTCAGTATGGAGCTTAGGCTACAATGTCTGGATACCCCTACTTTGTTGCAGATTTAGACAGATTTGTAGCAGATTTAAAGTTACTCACGGTGCTCTACGGAAGCTTGCTGTACTACGCACAAGAAAAGAAAAAAACAAGAAATGTGTGAAGAAATGAGAGACAAGAAAAAAGAAAACACAAGTAATATAAAACGTTTGGGGAGAACTTTCAAGAATAATTTTCAAGGATAATTTTCAAGGATAATTAAGGAGTAATTCAAGGATAATTAAGGAGTAATTTAAAGAAACTCCAGATACTTAGTTTGAGTGTTGATGCATGACACTAAACCCCGATGTCAATCGAATCAACTCTTTTTAAATAATGGTATCTGAAGAACACCCAACAAGAGAAAATTAAATTACTTTCTTATTTAGATAGTAAAAATTACCAGTGGGACGCTAGTAAGCTTACTTAAAGTTGAAAGAAAATTCCAAAGTTAAATTAACTTCACCATGAAGATTGACCATAAGAAATGATAAAAAAGACTTCCTTATAAACTGATACATAACCATAAGCATTGTTTTGCACAAAAGTAATAAAAAAGTACTTCAAATACTGTTTTTCAAATCAATTTTTCCAATTCATTATTTCAAAGCTTTTATAGTTTCATGTGATCTGCGACAACTTCTACTGACTGGGTTCTCCTTTTTCGTTGAATTGCTTCCAAATATAAGCTACGAAGTTTGCATAAGATTCTGTTTCACCATCTCAAATAGATTTAAAGATGTGTTCCACGTAAAAATAAAGTTGGCATAAATGAATAACATAAAACATTTTCTTCGCCCAGAAGTTCTTTCTGAAGCATAAAGTTGCAAAATATTGGACACTTTTTGTCAATTCTTGAAAAATAACATTGTTAAAGTGAACTAATGGTTATTTTTTTTTCTTTCTGATCCTAGGGAATTGACAGGGGATAAGATTTGCGAAGACACTGCAGATTCTTTTTTAAATTTTTTCCTCTCACTCTGATTCACTGGATTTTCACAGAACTTCATTTAAAAATAATATCATTCCGGTGTAGAACCTTTGATGCATCCTAGGCGTAAACCTTATCTGAAATTCTTATTCATGCAAAGTTTGACATGCATTTCAGATATTGCGTTCAGTTTTATCCCTTTGGCTGCTTCTTGTCTTTAATGATTTTCGAAAAGGACCTTTTTACGTCCTTATTTTCCTTGCATATCCTTTTTTGTTCATTGTCCTTATTTTGCTTTGATTTAATATATTATCGGCCTTGAGTAGCAAAGATGTTAGCACTATGGCTTCTGAACTGAGAGAACTCAGTTCAAAATCTGACAGGTTAACTGAACTAAAATTTTCCTTGTCTACACCCTTTGTGGACACATTAAATCAGTAGCCAAAAATGCCCCCGCCTAAAGTTTGAGAAAATGGATGAAGAGTACGAACTCTAACGGTGTCATTTTCAAATAGCAGTAGGCAACCAAAGTATTGCTCTCATTGTGAATAAGCTTATAGTCGGGATTCCCAAAGTATGTGCCGTGCCAGTCTGGGGTGCCACATAGTGATGAGTGATGCCGTGTGGTGTCCATGACTTCTAATACTCTAATCCTTTTCTAAGCAAACGAAAAAAGTGTGCATAATAGTAAACATCCTCATATCATCCTCGTCATCTCGGTCATGTCTTTCAATTCAGATTTCTTATAGATTTAATATAATATATGATCAGTTCAGTGATGGAAGATTAAATTAAATTAATTTGTGTGTCAGAATTCCAAATCGCACAAAATGCATTATAATAATATATGATATGGTGTGGTGGTGTTGATGTTGATGTTAGTGTAGGGGATGGTATTGATGTTAATGTAAGTGTTGTTGGTGTAGGGTGTTATAGTGATGTATGTATTCAAATAATTCTTTATTACAATAGACGGTATCATGTCGTTTAATTGTAATTAATGGAGTTATCATAATCTGAAGAATTCATTACTGCATTAGTGAAGAATGAATTAGAAGTGATTATATTAATTAGTTAATTAACACAATACATCTCAAAAAAAATTTGACTTGTAGTTACGGCATAAATTATTGTGAGTGAATAAATCTCAAATTAAATGCAATCACCACCAATACTTCATCTATTTTACTCAATAAAAATCTTTCAACACTCTTTATTTCGACTAAAAAGTAAAAATGACAACAATGTATGCAAGTGTTGAACTTCTGTTGATGTCTAATTTCACCATGAAGCTTTCATGGGTTTTGCAAGGATTTCCCCATCGTTTCAATAAGGATCTCCGTGTCTCTTATCCATGCTGCAAAAGCACATAACTGTAAAAAAAACGAATAAAAATATCGATTTGAAAAAATGAGACCCTGAAATCTCCAAAGCGGAAATCTTGTGCTGTTTGGTTTGAAAAGGAAAACTAAGAACGGAATACAAAGTGGATGAAAGGATAAGATGCCACGTGGAAGGGAAATCGAATATATATATATAGGGGTATGCCTTCTCACCTTTAGATCGCTGATGGTAGCCTTGAGACAATATTGAGTCGCTGTATAAAAATACCAAAGCCTACTTTAGAATTGCTTAGCTGTACATTAAACTGCTCAATCCATTTTATTTCATACTTTTGTTAAATAATAATTTTAAGAACCCTATTGGGTATGATTCTTAAAATTGTTGAATATATGTTGGTTTAAAATTTTCTATGTAGCACCGTTTTTGTATGTAATACATAAGGATCCGTAATACTTCAAAAACATTTGTATTTGTATCACCTAGACCAGGGGTGGCCAACCCGCGGCCCGCCTTGAATATTTTAACGACCCGTGAGATTTATCACACTTTTGTAAAATATATTTATTTTATAATGGCCGAAGTAGAGAAAATCAATGTATTAAAAAAAATGCATTATGTGTGCATCCATGTATTCAAACATTAACTGTTGAAATTATGAGAAAAAAAGGAACTTTGATTTTTAAATAATATTCTTGCTAATATATGAGAGATATTGCCTGTTTTATTTATGAGTATACAGTTATGAGAGGGCAGAATAATTCAATTATATTCTGTTCAATTAACTCATGATGCCCGAGTATTTTGGAACATCTAATATAACATGTTCTATTTTTCACTTTAAGGACCTCATTTACCATCCCTAGATTTCATTTTGATTCGCCTTCATTTTTTTTTATTTCGTTTATATTTATATAGATTTTTATAATTCATTTTGAGTGTTCTATATTTCTTTACAATGTGCGCTTAGTATCATTATTATTATATCTATGTTTACATGTAAGACAAAAGTAAACACAAAAATAATCACTCACTATGTTTCAGTTTTTCATTGCAGAAAAATGTGTATACTGGGTCTAAATTTAATATGGGCATATTTAATTTTATATGCTGCCCGCGGAGTTAGGATGCATTTCCAAAGCGGCCCGCAAGATCATTTAGGTTGGCCCCCTGACCTAGGCACTAACAGCTGGTTTTAACCTAGAATCTTACAACTCATAAGCCCTAGAATTAACTATTTGTAGATTTCCATTAATTTTATTAATCTATAAGCTCTTTTTAATGTAACATTTGCAGTATTAATACAATAATTTGATTCATTTGATTAATATTCGTATCAGATACATTTTCTTGAGGCATCTTAAAAAGTTTTTAGAGGATTAGCTAATACTAATTTCGTCTTATTTTCAATTGTAAGCAGAAATAATTTGACAAAATTATATTTAAAATTCTTGTTATAGGAACTGTATTTAACAATGGATATTCCATTCCTTCTTGCGCTATAGAGACACGATTTAGTATGCAAGGCATACATCGATGGATTATAAAGACATGCTACATTATATTTCATTAATAGTAAATGCCAAACCTAAAAAGCAAAAATGTGACACAGTGCTATTTTTTTCAATTTTAATCTAAGCAGTATCAAACCATAAAAAGTGGTAGGAAAAAAATATATAATGGGAATTCTCTATGCATTAAAAAAAACCTATTGGATCTCTTTGCCAACTTACTTCCCATATTTACTTTTGCATTATTCATTAAACAAAGTTTAAAATCTCTACATGTATGCGAATTTATTGATTGTATACATGTACATACACTTGTATATATTTATCAATTTCCAAAAATTACTCTTACTTTGATATATTTTAATATAAAACACGTTTAAAATATTCTGTCAGCTCATTCAACGCAATATCATTGCATCGCTTTATTGACACAACTATTCAGCGCAACTTTTTGATTACTGGGAACTTCGGATATTAACATGGACCTTTTCAACCTAAAGGCTTCGCTTTATACTATTAAAAAGCTTAATGTCCTCAAAATGTAGCTTATTTTGTATTGAACTTCTGTCTCAATGGGGAATATATTCAAACAATACCCTCTAACGAACTATTTTGGTTGTAAATAGCATAGATGAATAATGAATGTAAATTTAAAAGTATATAATATCGCTTCCCCATTGTCTGGAGTTTTAATGATGTTGTTTAGAAGTCTAGGTACCGGCCGTGCCTTGTACCCTATTCAACTTATTTATAGTTTCTATTTCAGTAAAAAACATTTTCCAGCTTTTGTATCCTTAAATCATGCATTGTTGAGTATCTGAACAATAGCTATCATACAATACTTTTATATATAATACTTATATATTTTTTAATATTTATACTGTACCAGATATAAATAGAAAAAGAATTTATTTATGCTTATTATAATGTTTATGTTTCATTTATGTTTTTGTTATGTTAATGGTTATGTTATGTTATTACTTTATCCGAATTTCATTTCATTCAGTTGTTTCTCCTTTTCAAATCAAAGAACATCTGAATTATAATATAACTCTTTTTATTTCTATTCATACATCTGAATCCACCTTCCACGCAATTCTGGTTCCATTTATATAGTAATATCATGTTGTCAAGTCAAAAACTAACATTGGCAGAATAAAATATACAAAACACATCAGAACCCTGAAGTTGCTATCGAGGGTCTATGTAACAAACAATTTCTGCATCTCTCACTTTATTAAATGGCGTCTTTATTTTACGATAACCATCCTCTACGCAAATCTGATTTCATTTATATAATAATATTATGTTGCTACTCGGAAAAAAGTAATAAAGATAGAATAAAATATGTAAAACACACCAGAACCCTGAAGTCGCTCGCGACAGTCTATGTAACTACCAATTTCTGCATCTCTCAGTTTCTTAATTGACATCCAATTTGAATTACAAGAACCACCCCTACACAAATCTTGTTTCATTTATGCAATAATATTATGTTTCCACCTGGTAAAAAGTAATAGGGACAGAATAAAATATGCAAAGCACACCCTAACCCTGATGTTGCTCGTGATTGTCTATGTAGTAACCAATTTCTACATCTCTCAGCTTCTTAGATGAGATCTTATTTGAATTACGTTAACTACCCCCTAAGCAAATCTCATTTCATTTATACAATAATATTAAGTTACCACCTGGCAAAAAGTAATATGGACAGAATAAAATATGCAAAACACATCAGAGCCCTGAAGTATGTAACAATCAATTTCTTCATCTCTCAGTTGACATTTTAAATGAACTAAAGGACCCACCCCCTCACATTTATATAATAAAATTATTTTTCCACAAGACAAAAAATAATATTGTTAAAATAACATGTATAAAACACACCAGAACCAGGAAATTGCCCGAGACAGCCTATATAAAAACTAATTTCTGCATCTCTCAATTTCTTTGTTGACATTTGTAAATACCAATAGATAATCACTAAAATAATCTTAAGCAGAGCTGACACCTTTTGAATTTTAAATACAACCTGCAGACGGATTCTTAAATTAATAACAGAAGAATCCCAATTGTTTGGGTTATGGGAATTCTCGAACCACAAAGCAATGTGTTCAAGATATTTGAGCTTTAAGATTCAGACAGTCTGATTTATTAAAACTTGTTTCATTTTATTCCTATCATCTCCTTCTAAGTTAAAAGTATACGATTTGAAGAAATTTTCTACCTTTAACACAATATAATGCATTAAAGACGGTCGAAAAGAAAACAAAACGCAATGTTACACTTTTATTCCCACTTTATGCATACTTTATTGACGAACTCTAAGCTCAAACTACAAGTCTTTTAATCTTAAAGATTCAGCTTTCAAAGAAAAGCTTCGAAGGTACTTTCAATTTTATGGAAGCTGACGAGGCGACGTTAAATAAATTCTCGTAAATGTTTTAGAAGTTCAAACATAAAATTTTTGCACTCCTCTGTAAATCTTTATTCGAAGCATTAAGTCGCAGAGCATAAATACTTAATCCGATTGAAATTCAGGTTCAGCTGCAGATAAAGAGGAGTAAAATATCAACTGTACAGAAGCGATATCAGCATGTTGCCACTCGAGTCCTGGCTTTCATTTCCTCCTCCCCGAAATGATCTTTATTTTTGACTTTCTCGCTCAAAAATTGGTTTTTCTTAAGCATATTTTATCCGCTTTTCAACATTATCTCTTAAACAGATGGTGATTATTTAATATTTATGTATAAAATCTTGTTTACCTTTTCTTTTTTTTTGTTTTTTTTTTTTTTTTTTTTTTTTGTCGTGTAGTACAAAAATTATGTTAATAAAACAAACAAAAAATTGAAGGAAAATGAAAGTAAATTTTGAAAACTACTCATTGTTGAGCACAACAGAGTTTCAGATAAACACTCATTATCCTTATACGATTTATTTGATATAGAAGAATTAAATTCTAACGAAATAAAAATTTGAAAACGTTTCACTATTTTTTCTTCTAATGTTGTCTCTTAAATAGTCAGTAACTGTTTTATATTTCCACATAAAATCTTGTGTACATTTTTTTACCGAGTAGTTCTGGTTCAAAAGCTATTTTAATGAAACAAACAAAAAAATTGTAAGAAAATGAAAGTAAATTTTGAAAACTACTTATTGTTGAGTACAACAGAGTTTCAGATAAACACTAATTATCATTATAAGAATAATTTGTTATAGAAGAATTAAATTCTAATAACACAAAAATTGGAAAACGTTTTACTTTTGTTTTGTTTGTAATATTTTCTCTTAAGTAGTCAGTAACTATTTTATATTTCCATATAAAATCTTGTGTTCATTTTTTTGCCGTGTAGTTTTGGTATAAAAAATTTTGTTAATGAAACAAACAGAAAAATTGTAGGAAAAGGAGAGTAAATTTAGAAAACAACTTATTGTTGAATACAGCAAAGTTTCAAATAAACACTAAATTATCATTATACGAATTATTTGTAATAGAAGAATTAAATTCTAAGAAAACAAAAGTTGGCAAAAGTTTCACTATTTTTTTTCTTTTAATAATATCTCTTAAATAGTCAGTAACTATTTTATGTGCCCAACTCGAAGCTCAGTAACAGCGTGCGCCACTTGTGAGCATTAGGGGTGAGGTTCAATCCGCTGGTGGCTTTGCTGTAGACACTGTTCCAAATAACGAGGACACTCAATGGCGTTTGTGATGCTCAGCATCTTGCCTCGTGAGTCGGACTACCTGGTGGGAGTTTTCTGGGTTTATCCCATACTATACTCAAATACGAGGCAGTTGCCCTTAAAAGTCCTCCGAGAAGGCATTGTCTTCCTTCTTCAACCACACGGAGCCGAGTCAGATTTCTACCTACGGGTGTTCCATTACAACAAAAAGTGCCCCTTTCTCCCAATCTAGGAGTAGACTTCTCATAGGATGTCCGTCCCGCACTGCAGAACACTGAAGATTAGACACAACAAATACTATTTTATATTTCCATATAAAAATAGGAAATGAGGAAATAGGATAGAAGAGCTAATATGAAATATGACATCAGCTATACACTGAAGTGACAAAAGTCATGGGATACCTCTTAATATCGTGTCGGCCCTCCTTTCGCCCGGCGAAATGCAGCAACTCGACGTGGCATGGACTCAACAAGTCGTTGGAAGTCTTCTGCAGGAATATTGAGCCATGCTGTCTCGATAGACGTCCATAATTGTGAAAGCGTTGATGGTGCAGGATTTTGGGCACGAACAGACCTCTCGATGATGTCCCATAAATGCTCGATGGGATTCATGTCGGGCGATCTAGGTAGCCAGATCCTTCGTTGGAATTGTCCAGAATGTTCTTCAAACCAATCGCGAACAGTTGTGGCCCGGTCACATGGCGCATTGCCATCCATAAAAATCCCATCGTTGTTTGGGTACATGAAGTCCATGAATGGCTGCAAGTGATCTCCAAGTAGCTGAACATAAGCATTTCCAGTCAATGTTCGGTCCAGTCGCACCAGATGACCAAGTCCATGCCATGAAAAACAGCCCACACCATTACGGAGCCACCACCAGCTTGAATAGTGCCTTGCTAACAGTTTAGGTCCATGGCTTCGTGGGGTCTGCGCCACACTCGAACCCTACCATCAGCTCTTACCAACTGAAATCGTGACTCATCGGACCAGGCCACGGTTTTCCATTCATCTAGGGACCAACCGATATGCTCACGTGCCCACGAGTCGCTGCAAGCGATGTCGTTCTGTCAGTAAAGGCACTCGAGTCGGTCTTCTGCTGGAATAGCCCAAGAAAGCCAAATTTCTCCGCACAGCTCTAACAGACAAGTCCCTTGTACGTCCCACATTGATTTCTGCGGTTATTTGACGCAGTGTTGCTTGTCTGTTAGAATTTACGACTCTTTGCAGACGTCGCCGGTCTCGGTCGTTAAGTGCAGGCGGTCGACCACTGCGCTGTCCATGGTGGGATGTTATGCCTAAAATTTCATACTCTCGGCACATTCTTGACACAGTGGATCTGGGAATGTTGAATTCCCTAACGATTTCCGAAATGGCATGACCCATGCGTCTAGCTCCAACTAACATTCCGCGTTCAAAGTCTGTTAATTCCCGTCGTGCTGTCATCATCACGTCAAAACCTCTTCACATGAATAACTTGAACAGAAATGAAAGCTCTGCGAAATCACTGCGCATTTATACCTGTTCTACGCGATGCTAGTGCCATCTGAAAATTTGCATATTGCTATCCCATGACTTTTGTCACTTCAGTGTATTTTATATTAGCCTCATTTTTCTTTAATATGCATTTAATGTAATAGTCATCATACTTACATCTTTATGGGAGAATTCGGCTGCTTTTAAGTCAAGTCGCTTTCCCCAAATAAGTAACTGGGAAGTTATTTAACTTTCGTTAAAAGCATTCACTCATGATAACATAATCAACTGTGTAGTCGAAGCAATTGATTTCTAGCATTAGCCATATTTCATATTAGTCTCATTTTTTTCTTTAATATACTTTTAATGTAACATTTATCATAACTCCATCTTTATGGGATAACTTAGTATTATTTAAAAATACATAAATTTGAATCTAATCGTTTTCTTTAAAAAATGCAGTTATACTTTTATTCAACTTTCCTTTAAACATACGCTAACGCGAGGAATCGTCTAGACGAAGTAACAAATTGAGAAGCCTAGACGAGACGGACTTTCCCCTACAATTTATATCAGAAAAAAAAAATTTGAATCTTTGAGCATTGAATCTTTTATAAAAGTGGAAGATAGCAAGAGAAGGAAATTCGCAAACTCTTTGAAATATTCCTGAGCAGAAACACTTTCCTTTTCTTTCACATGATAAATGCCTCTTGTTTCCTTCTTGAAACAGGGAAGGGATATAAAAAAAATAGCAGATGACAGAAACATTCCGGGGAAAATTGCAATCAGGATAAGGGAAGCAAAATCTCCTACCATTCTGCTGAGGCTAAACGATACAATATGGAGCGAATTCCCTCACTGGATACCATAATATTTTGCTTCAATTCCTATTCTATGCGTTCCCATGAGACGTTATCGGCTTATTTATCAAACAAGTCTTCCTTAAATACATATATGCAATCCCTAAGAATTCTCGTGTGTTTTGTTATTGTTAACGGCGACTGGGTCTCATAAAGAAATCATTATATGACTTTGGTAGCAGGGTGTCTTCCGTACCCACTAAAGCAGATCCATCCGCAGATTTTCTTCTTTTAATCATTTTGGTTGGTAAGGCAGCTTTTGATAAGAATCAGGCGGCGTTTTTATTAGGTTTTTGTCCTCTGTTTATTGACTTAGGACGACACAAAATAAAACTCGATGCTTATCGCAATTCTTGGCATTTTTTCGCCTAATACAATTCGCTCCGTTTATCCCATTACCGGTCGTATTTTATCCTTGTAATAAATTGAGATAAAAATCAACGTTTTTACTGTATCAAAGTAATGAAAAAATGTTTTTAGTAGAGATCTCGTTTAATTTTTCTTCTATCCTTTTTTTAAACATTTAAACAGGAAAAAATAAAGCCTTGTCAGATTTGAGCGTTTGAGCATCAGAAGTTTTTAGCCGTGCCCAGATTTGAGCCCATGAGCCACTTGTGTATTTAACCGTGACCAGATTTGAGCCCATGAGCCACTTGTGTATTCAACCGTGACCAGATTTGAGCCCATGAGCCACTTGTGTATTTAACCGCGCCCAGATTTGAGCCCATGAGCCACTTGTGTATTTAACCGTGCCCAGATTTGAGCCCATGAGCCACTTGTGTATTTAACCGCGCCCAGATTTGAGCCCATGAGCCACTTGTGTATTTAACCGCGCCCAGATTTGAGCCCATGAGCCACTTGTGTATTTAACCGTGCCCAGATTTGAGCCCATGAGCCACTTGTGTATTTAACCGTGCCCAGATTTGAGCCCATGAGCCACTTGTGTATTTAACCGTGCCCAGATTTGAGCCCATGAGCCACTTGTGTATTTAACCGTGCCCAGATTTGAGCCCATGAGCCACTTGTGTATTTAACCGTGACCAGATTCGAGCGCGTGAGCCTCGTGGATCTGTGTTAAAATTTTAATGTGCGAACCACAAACGTCCCCAATCCTCAGTCTATTGTCAGAGAATGTAATTACTAGTTCTTCCCCAATTAATGATAGATTATCAACTCCCCAATGTACTACTTACAGACGCCGGAATCTCATAGACTACAATGGAAATTTTTTTTAGCATTAAAAATAACATAGACGCTAATACTTCTAATATCAACCCTGGAAGTTACTCTATTAGTTTCTTGGAAGTCTTCTTATGTGCATAATCGCTGTTTGGCACTTTTTATATGAATAAAAGAATAAAAAGCAACATTCAGAAAGGTTAGTAGTTCATAATGAAAGCTATCTTTGAATCGGAAAGCTGGCAAGGAAAAGAATAACTCTATTTAATTTTATATACAGGGGGATTATAATTAAAGTCCCACTTTAAAAATGCTGTAAAAAAAGAAACACTCGTCACAATGAGTTCACATTTTAAGAGAAGAAACTTGAAGAAGGGGGAAACGGTACGGCATCAAAAAGGGTTCCAAAGTGTATTAATAGATGGCGCTGTAAGCGGCAAAAAGAAAGGGAATTCGGCTACCAGTGTTATATTGAATCGAAAGGGCAACGTATTTGGCATGAGTTGCACATTAAACCAACTGTAGTGTTCAATGTGCTTGATTGTTTTGGTTTTTTGACGGAAAAAATGACTTCCAAATTATCCAACAGTTGTGACACTGTTAGTGGAAAGCCCATCCACCGCGGCAAGTTCAAACCAAATTGGATGGGAAAAATCGGTGAAACTTTTTTTTGATGCCTCCTTCTTTAAGTATCTTCAATTCAAATTTGAACTCATTGTGACGAGTTTTTTTTTTTTTTTTTTTTTTTTTTTTGCAGCATTTTGAAAGTGGAACTTTAATTATAATCACTCTGTATGATGGTACAGATTTATTTTTATAGATAATCACAGGGCACAGCTGGAAATCATTTAGAAAGCACCCTTTGAAAACTACTGATTTAGAATAAGGGGAACACAATCTATTTTATTTTTATTCTGTGGTTTTAACTATCACTGAAGAATGTATTATTTTAATTGTTTAAATTTTATTCAGTACGATCCTAGAAAGAAATATTTTGTTATAAAATTAGTACTACAGTAAGAAATTAACACTCAAAGGAGATAAAAAAAGACTTTGAGTTAGAACCTCGCCTCATCTATTCATAGAAAAGTTTGATTTTTTATAAATTTTAAAAGTTTCATTTTTTATAAATTTTAAAAGTTTCATTTTTTATAAATTAAAGTTATTTCATTTAACATAATTTACATTTTTATTTACAATAAACACATTAATAAAACTAAGTTTATATGAACACACAAAACTCCCAATTAGTAAACATTGGCTTGTTAATTAATCTAATTAATCATCAAATATATTGAAGCTTATTTCCATGAAACTTATTTTTTAATTACATACTCGTGCAAGTTTCTGAGTGATAATTACTCCATTGTTGAAACCACTCAAATAATTTGATGAGACAGTGGAGTATTATTATTATGTACTACGCTCTCCTTAATTTTGTGTTTCATTTTTATTGTAATGTGTTTTGTTCACAAAAACTTTTCGGATATTGATTCTTTGTTTTTCCTTTCTTGTTATATAGTGGCCTATAAAGTCTCCTAACAATTTCGAAAATTTATTATAAAGGCAAATAAGTGAAAATTATTACAAAAGGATATCCCCTTTTGTAGTCATTTTAAAATTATTACAAAAGGGGACATCCTTTGAACGGAGGACGAAACTTAGGATGCATCCTTTTGTAATAATTTTAAAATTATTACAAAAGCATGCCTCCTATTTTGCAATTATTTTCACTTATTAGCAAAAAACTTAAATATATACTTCTCGTTTTGTAATAATTTCATTTATCTGTCTTTTTATTTGACGTTTAATAATTTTTTTGTAATTGTAGCTAGACTATGTAGTGGATTGCGGTATAGTAAACCAATTTTTTTGAAATATTCTTTATTCTCCCTCTCTCTCTCATTTTGTCTCTTACATATTCTTTAAAAATGGAGCATATCAAAACGTTAGTGATATTCATTTTGAATCTTTTAAACAGAAATTACTATATTTTAGAATTAAAATCGAATTATAGTGAATCTGTATTGTTTGAAGTCATACTATGTAGGATATTGTGGCAAAAACGAATTTTTTAAATATCCTTCACTCTCTCTTCTTACATTTTCTTTTACGATGAAATTCGAAACATAAATGATATCTACTACTGTGCCCAAAAAGTAAGACCAATTATTTTTTTTTCAAAAAATCTTTATTTATTCTTCCAAATTTATTTCATCGCCTTCAAAGTAATCCCCTCCGAACACAATGCACTTATACCAATTTTTTTTCCAATCCTTAATACATTCTAAAAAGTCATCGGCAGGGATGGTCCTCAAAGAGCGCGGCGATTCGCGTTGAATATCTTCAATAGACTCAAAACGGTGTCCCCGGAATGGTCTTTTGAGTTTAGGGAATAGCCAGAAGTCGCACGGGGTGAAGATGGTGATGGGATTCATTTTTGGCGAAAACGTCACGAAGAATTAATGCAGTGGGAGCTGGCGCATTCAGTGTTTTCGGAACCAATCGAGATTTGATGCGCTTGAGGCCCAAAATGGAATTGACCGATCCTTTTGAAATTCCAACATCATCAGCAAGGTCTCTAATTGTAAATTGATGGTTTGCAAGCACCAAATCTTTAATTTTTTTGGGCGTGAGCTTCATCGGTTGAGGTTGATGGTCGACCAGAGGGCTCTTCGTCTTCAACGCGTTCGCTACCTCCTTTGAACTGTTTATACCAGTTCTAAACATTTCTTTCCGATATAGGAATGACCACCGAATGTCTTCTGCAACATTCTATACGTTTCAATGAGCAAAAATTAATGCAAGTTCTTCGCTCAATTAATTCAGACATTTCAAAAATCGCCAGAATCAGTTTTAGCGTCTCACAAAGCCAAGCGTAACTCAAACACTAATGAATATTTTGATGTCAAATTTCACACAGATGTCAAGGACAATACCGGCAACCAAAAAAAGAAAAAAGAATTTAAATTCCTTAAGACCCGGTAATTTTAAATTGAAAACTGGTCTTACTTTTTGGACACAGTAGTATTTTGAATCGTTTAAACTTAAATTACTAAATTTTAGAATTAAACCGGTCTATAGTGAATCCTTATAGATTTAAAGCGAACTATGCAGGATATTGTAGTAAAAACCAATTTTTTTAAATATCGTCTACTATCTCTCCTCTTACATTTTCTTCTATAATAGAGGAGATCAGAAAGTTAGTGAAATCTATTTTGAGTTTATTTGTTCTTGTTTCAACCATCTTCATTTGAATGAGAATTATTTTAAGCAATTTTTTCATAAGTAAATTCTGAATTCTGTATTATTTATTTGGGAGGAGGGGGGAGAATCAAAGTAGTTGTACTGCTGTTAACCCACGAGTACTTACAATGTTCAAATTAGAAGAGAACGAAAAATAAAATAGCTGTAAAATAATAATTAAAATATTTATATTGAAAAGAATATAAAAATAAAATTGACTTTAAATATTTCATAACAATTTGACAGTTTCCAATAGTATTAAATCAATCTATTTTGCACCAATCCAGCCAACTGCGAAATGCACTCTATAAAATTTTTTTCTAATGCAGCTGGCAAACACTCAGACAACTTGGTCTCGGATGCCTTAAGGCAAGCGATGCACAGACGTTACTCACTTTGCATTACCCAGGGGGCGCGTGTAACATGAAGATAAGGCACGGACGCGGAGTAATAATGCCTCCGCAACGCTCTACGATTCTATTAGACCGGGACCTACGGTTTAAAGTGGATTCCGAACCACTACAAACATCCATGGCACCGCCGGGACTCGAACCCGAAACCTGTGGTACCGAGCGCTAGCCACTCGGTCATTCAGGTCCGCACTCTATAACATATCATTATAAAAAAGTCAACCTTTTTTGACAAAAAGGAGCTAAGAATGAAATACAGAAAGAATATTCAATATAATGTTCATCGAAAATCTTTTAAAAGTTGAAGAGTTTCATGTGTTAAATATAGTTTGAATCAGAAGGGGATTTGTTTAATCCTCTTTATAGAAAACCTATATTCCTCCTTCGTGACATTGAACATGTAACATCAAATGCTGAAACTTGAAAATCTTTTAATTGGAACTAATGGCAAGATGTTAAATTGTATGTTCTTCCAATTTACATTTGTTTAAAAAATATCTCAATAGTCTTCGAACTCGGAAAGTACAACAGTAGAGAATCAATTTTATCTGCAAGAGTAAGTCAAGATACCAGTTTTTGAAATGGAAAGTATTACAATAAGATAAATATATGAAAAATTTAAAATATATTTTAAAAAGTTACGTTATCACAAACTGTTTTAAAATACTGTTGGTTTATTATTAAAATGTGTTCAATAAATTGTTTTAAAATAATGTTTTTTATTATTAAATCATCTTTAATAAACTGTATTAAATTTAATTGTACTATTTTTAAAATACTGTTTTATTTATTGATTCATTAATATAATATCTTCTATAAACTGTTTTAAAATAATAATAAATCAATAAATAAAACAATAGTATTTTAAAACAGTTTATTGAAGATATTTTACTATTGTTTTATTTATTGATTTATTATTAAAATATATTCAATAAGCTGTTTTAAAATATTGTTTTTTTTTATTTATTTATTATTAAATTATCTTCAATAAACTATTTTAAAATACTATTGTTTTTTTATTGGTTCATTATTAAAATATCTTCAATAAACTGTTTTAAAATACAGTTGTTTTGTTTATTGGTTTATTATAAGCAATTTTAAAATACTGTTGTTTTATTTATTGGTTTATTACTAAAATATATTCAATAAACTGCTTTAAAATACTACTGTTTTTTGTTGGTTTATTATTTAATTATCTTCAATAAACTGTATTAAAATCCTGTTATTGTTTTTTTTATTGGTTTAATATTAAAGACAATTTTATGAATTTTTTTCGTAATGCTTTTAATTCTAAGCGTTTCGGCACATAAACTAATAAATTTAAAAATAACAGATCCACCACTTCACTGAGCCAACGTTGCAAGTCAATCTGAAACGAACTATCCACTTAATTCTCAGAACACTCCTTCTCTTAACTGACCCAATGGACCCTTTTGACCTAGAAGACAATCAATATAAATAATTGATGCGCGCTGTCGAAATGTAAGTCCTAGTTTTCCCGAGTAAGTTTCCTTCACAAAGAGGTATTATTAGAGTCAATCTCACGATCGTGTCGGATACACTGCATTCACATTTTGTGACCACAATTTATAATAACGTTTCAAGGGTAGCAACAGAAATTTTCATTCTTTCCTCTCCCCTACGAGATTTCACAAACAACCTGATAGAACACTTTCAGAATCAGACTCAACCTCTATTTCAGCAGTCAGTTCTTCTGAATATGTAGAATACGATGTAAAAGACATAGTCTTGGACTGACGGATTTTATCCGAATTTACTTTTAATTAATCAATTTTATCCTGTTTGGATGGAAATATTTTATTGCTATATTCATGATTTTACTTCCATGTTTGTTTTGATCTTACAATTGTCTTTTTAGTATTTTAACCATTTCTAAATTGTTTCGTTTTTACCTATTTATAATTATGAAAATTAGTTCCCTTTTAATCTCATCTGAATTTTAAAAAAAGCCTATTTGTTTGCCGCAGCATGGCCAAATTTGGCCCTTGTGCCATAAAACCCAAACCAACCAACCAACCTCTACGAGACTAACGAAGGCAATTTCAATCTACAAATTTATTGTTCCTATACCAATCATAGACAGGAGAACTTTTGGCACACTATCGCTTGTTGGATTTCGAATAGAAATTAATCAGTTATAAAACCGATTGATTAGTAAAGTCCAAGACAGGATTGAAAATCTCATTAATAGTTAAATCCTGCAACATTTATACACGTTTATACTTTTAGTAAACAAACTCTTCAGACTTCTTTGTCTTAAAATCAGATGGTTCCTCACAAAATTCAAAATTCATACAAGAAAAATTTTTATGGAATTCAAAAGTAATTATTATTTCTCTCTTGGGATTTTTTTTTTTTTTTTTTTTTTTTTTTTTTTTGCTGTAATTGAAAGAGTAAACAGAAACTTACTAAAAAGTAACTTTTGAATATGAATAAAAGCTTTGAACTTTTGACTCGCTATCGCTTGTTGGATTTCGAATAGAATTTAATCAGTTACGAAACTGATTTATTAGTAAACTCCAAGACAGGATTGAAAATCTTATAAATAGTTAAATCCTGCAACATTTACACACGTTTATACTTTTAGTAAACAAACTCATCAAACGTCTTAGTCTCAAAATCAGACAGAACCTCTCAAATCCAAAATTCGTACAAGAAAAATCTCTATTGAATTCAAAAGTAATTATTCTTTCTCTCCTGGGAACATTTTTTTGCTGTTACTGAAAGAGTAAACAGAAACTTACTAAAAAGTAAACTTTTGAATATGAATAAAAACTCTTTCCAGAAATTCTGTATAACTCTTTCCTAAATTTGAAAGAATTCTTTTCGCAATTTTCCTCATCCTTTTAAGAAGCAAGTTTTTTAAAAAAGGTTGAAAAATGTTTCATTAAAGTTTTAAGGAAGAAAAAAAAATCTAAACTTGAAATTTGAGAAAAAGATTGGAAACTTAGGATTCCGTTTCGAAAAAATAAGTTTTTACATGAATGATATTTTATCTTCAGAATCAATTTTCATATGAAACAAAAAAGAAAAATATATTTCATTTATCCATCGTGAAAGAAAAATTTGCCTTTTCAGCGAACACATTTTTTAAATTTGAACTTCACTTTTTTTTTAAATTTAACTCGTTATCTTCTCTATCGTTAATATGCAGAAATAACATTAATTGCAAAATCAAATTAAATCTTCTTGGAAATTGTAATTTTTTATAAAATAAATTGAAATTTCTTGGAAATAATTTAATTAATTATCAAAAATCAATATTTTAAAGAATGAAACATTTGATTCGAAGCTAAAATAATATTTTAATCAGAAGGCTTTAATTTATTTCTTAAATAAAGTATTTAAAGTTTATTAATAAATATATTTGTTCATTAACGTATTTAATAAATCTTTATTATTTTCATCTAATATTTTAGAAAAGAAATAAATTTTACTAAGTAAAAGCAGATTAGCAGAATTCTAAATTCAACGATATTGAATTGGCTACATCTGTGAAAATTATCATTAATGGGGAAATTTTTAACTTCTCCCATGTTAACTTTTTCTGTTTGCATGTATTCCATGTTAACTTTCCCCGTATTTTTTAACGTTAACTTTTAAATAACAATTTCCTATAAATACGAAAACAATTTTTAAGATTGCATAATACAAGAATGTTTTGTTCTTGTCTTTTTTTTTTTTAATATAAAAAAGTCAAATGCCTTGATTTATCTCATTTTAAGATAGGAATTTAGTGTTTAAGACTAAAGCTTTTCTATTTTTCTGGCACTTTGACCTAACTCATATGCCACTAGAACATCACATTTGTAGCAGATTCAGCATTATCCAGGTTGCACTTTGGGGTAGGGACTATTAGATTACACTCACATTTTGCCCCCTGCACTTGGACCTAACTCATTCATTACTAGAACAGCACATTTGTAGCAGATTCAGTAGGCACAGTGATGTGATGTGGTGTGGTGTAGCAGTAGTAATTACCCAGGGCGCACTTTGGGGGGAGGAAGGGGGCTGTTACACAAGATCCACATTTTATACCCTGCACTTGGACCTAATTCCTTCACTACTAGAACAGCACATTTGTGGCTGATTCTACACTACATAGAATGCACTTCAAGGGGCCTGTTATACTACTCCTCCATTTCGTACCCTGGACTTAAACCTAACTCATTCGCAGCTAGAACAGCACATTTGTAGCAGATTCAGCCTTACCCAGGGTACATTGTGAGATTCACAACGCGGCTGTCCACAGGCAACTCCAGAACTCCATCTAATATTATTAATACAGTGGTTTCCAAAAGTTGAGAAATGATCAGAAAAATTACCATTACACACCACTACACGAACCCACTACAGATCTTCTTTTGTAGTAGCCACTGTATGGCAGATAAACTATACATGTAGACTTAAGGAAGACATCCGTCACTGTGTATACCCGGAAATGAAAGGTTTAATTACGTAAGCACATATTTCAATTGGAATGCTAGTCAATGGAACTATTCACTTTTACTAATGAGTCCAGATTTTATTTGCGAAGTAATTCAAGAAAATTATTGGTCTGGCGGGAGCCGAGAACCTGCTGTGGCAATCATATCCTTGAAAGAGACCGATTTGGTGAGTCCAGAGAATCTATGTAGGCAGGTATCTCCTTGAATGGCCGCACTCATGCTATGTATATTGTCCGAGAGACAATATTACTTCTGTATTATATAGAGACTGCATTCTACATCTGCTTATTCGTCCTTAGGTAGACACAGATGGTTACTCCTTCATCCGACAAGGAATTAATACCAGATTACACTGAACTTCATTGGTGCAGAATCAGCTTAGTGTGTTCGTTGATCAGCAAGTTCTTCAGACTTGAACATGAATGCTATAGAAAGATCTGTGACTGCACTTACCCAGCTCCCGGAAACTCTTCAGGGTTTATGAACTGTCTTTACACAATAATGGCAACCATCGTTTTGAGCATGGAATACGGAGAGCATGTTTCCAGAACAATATGCAGTGATCACACTTCATATTGAAAGTGAACTTTGTTACTATGTTTTTGGTATGTCTCAATTTTGGATGTTTTCAAAACAGAAAACAGGCCTATTTTTAATCTTGTACTTAATTTTTGAAGCACTGATTAATGTTTTTGTTATACTCCAATGGATAGAAATTTCACAACCATGATTTTCCTTAATTTTTAGAAGATAGCGTATCTTCAGAGGCATTGACACACAGGAGTACTGGATTAAAATCCGTTAGAGAACTATTTCATTCAAAATCGTCCACCGTTGGAAACGCAGTATTTGCTGTACTAAAAAAATGCAAAAATTGGCAACACTCTTAATATGTAGAATCTTTACATTCATAATTTTTCGTTAACGCTTAAGGAAAATATTCGTAAAACTGTTAATTTAGAGCATCAGATGTATAAATCTTTGATCACTTTTTTTATATAAATAGGAAATTAAAACACCTCATATGTTGGTACTGATATTGTTTCATTTGCAGCAAGATTATGTTTTTGCAAATAATATAGTGATAAATTATAAATACCTCTTCCTTAAAAAATAGATCTCAAGAATTCTTCAAAATAGCGTGAGACCCGTCCTCTTAACCTGCCCCGTGATCAAAAATAATCATATATAAATTGTTTTGTATCTTCGTTATTCAAAATTGCGTAAGAAAAATTATTATAATTGTAAAAAAATGCAAAAATTGGCAACACTCCTAATATGTGAAATCTTTACATTCATAATTTTTCGTTAACGCTTAAGGAAAATATTCGTAAAACTGTTAATTTAGAGGATCAGATGTATAAATCTTTGATCACCTTTTTTTATATCAATAGGAATTTATGTATATCTCAGATCACATTTATGTATATACATCAACATTATCATCAATAGCACGACAGCCCAGAGTGGGCTAAGGCTTTCCTATGAAGAGATTTCCATGCATTCCTTCGGGTGACAATGGTCCTCCCAATTCTTAACCCCTAGTACAGCAAAATTCTTCTCAACTGCGTCTATCCATCGCAACCTGGGTCGTCTTCTTCCTCTTTGTCCCTGTGGCCTTGCCAAAACGAGCCTTTTTACAGAGCTTAAATAATTATTTCTAAATATATGAGCAGCCAGTTTAATCTATTGATCTTAATAAATTTTATAATAAAATATTTATATAGAATCGATATCATTATGGAATGATAAAAGGCATCGAAAAATTATATAGTTCAAAATATTCGTCTCTGATAAGATTAAATATACCATAAATGAAATTAATTTTACTAAACTAATAAAGTACTAATAATATGTTCATCAGGAGTTAAAAGCCAATCTTATGTTTTAACTTCGAGGACTATAACAATTTTTGTTTAAATCACAAACAAATGAAGCTTTGACAAATGACAGCACTTAAGATTATCGAGATTTATTAACAAATTATTACGAATCAAAAGATAAATTTGTTCAAATAGTTGTAAAAATAAAAGAAAGATTGCTTTGATAATGGAATCGGGGAGGAGAAAGATGGAAGCCTAATTGTACAGACAGCATCATATAAAGTGAATTAATGAATGGCAAAAAGATTTCGATGAAAAGATTTTGTAATGAGAAAAGTGATTATTGCATGTTTATTGTGCATCAAGACATATTTTGAAGTGAGTTAAATTGAACTTAATGCATTTCCTTATCATAAGTGAACTCATCTAGAAAACTGAAAGGAAACTTCTATATCCAACAAAAGCTATCACATAAATGCATTTAATTTTCTATGGAAGTATTACGTAAGTGATTCTATAACAGAATTCAATGTGATTTTTATAATGCATTATTGATAAAGAACTTTGATCCAATTCGTATATAAAGCACAAATTCATTAATTTAATAGCAAAATTATTTTAATCATATTAAAAAATCTCTTTTTAATTTTTTTTATTATTTAAACTCTAAGAGAAACTATAAATGGAGGAAGAATTTAAGAAAAAAAACCTTTTTTTTTTTTTAAATAATTCACCTAGAATCTCTCAAAGAGATTGAACTAATCTTTTAATCCCTGAAAAATAATCTAGAATAAAAAAGAATTTACTTCTCTTTTATTTATTTATCTTATTATTATTAATAATAATAATGATAATAATATTGAATATTAAGAATACAATGGAAAATTTAAAAACTGCCATATTAAACTAATTTATGAATGTTTTTATTTAACATGTCATCTTTGGAAATTACAGACTCAGTTCCCCATAGCTCGCTTAATAAATACAAAACTTCTAGTTTTGGCTTAAAATAAAATTAAATTAAATTAAAATTTACTATTTCTGAAACATTTTTATTTTGAAGGAAACGCGTTTCGTAGCAAATTTCTACGTGCTTTGATATAGCTTCGAAGGAAAGTTTCCATTAAAATATTAAATTTTGTATTATTTTAAGAGTTAAAATTATATCTATGTACATTAGGTATGAATATACATTTTAAATATATTACACCTAACTCTTGAATTTACTATACATATATATACTGGCTACAAAAATTTAGGGAAAATCAGAAACATTGCGAATACATAAGTAATATTAAGTACATTTTAATAAAATTACACAATACACCTAAAAAAGGAATCTGCATCAAAATATGATACGCAAATAACTGGAGTTGTCGTTTAACGTCATTAGACACATTGCCGAAAGCAGCGTTTAAAAGCGTCTGTAGTTTATGCAAGTAGAAAGTACGAAGAGAATTTTCCGAATAGTCATGCTTCACATGACTATTCGGAATCGACATCATTTATCTGAAGAAAATTACGATGGCGAGCCAATGGATAAATAGAAGCTAGACAGATGGTTAACGTGAGAGGGCTTAAAGTTAGCTCATTTGTTATTCATAGATTGTAGAATACATTTCTAAGAACAGAATCAGTTTCTTGATAAGATCTGGAACTACAAGTATCGTAGATTATAGCTATTTCCAGCTAGCTGCAAGTAGAAACAGAACCGCTACACCAATCCGTCTCAGACCTTCTATTATTATATTCCTGTCCAAAATCATCTTTACATGCATAAATTCGTGGATTTCTCAGAAATTGTGAACTATAATTTTATTACTTTGTCTGGAATGATACATAACATTATGACACATAAATACAAAGGAAAAAAATTTAAGAACTTTACATATGATACATAGTTGTAGCATGAAACAATAAAAATGGTAATAAAATGTGACAAAGAGAGTTCAGAAAAAAGGAATAACGCAAAAAAAATTAAGCCTTACGAATTTAATATGGAATATGATCTATCCTGACTTTGTACACACACATCAACAACGTGTTTTCATGCTGGCAATAAAGTTGTTAACTACATTTTGAGGAATTAAGCTCCACTCTTCCAGCAATGCAATCTTCAGAGCATTTACATCTCGAGGAGGAGGGTGTCTATATGCAATTGCTCTTCCAAGGTAGTCCCATAAGTTCTCTAACAGTTGAAATCAGGAGACTTTGCTGGTCACTGTATTCTCTGAATTTTTCACTTTCAAGGAATTTATCAAAGAGGTTTGCTCAATATGGACGAGCATTATCGGCCATAAATAATAAGTCAGATCTATATTCACCTCTAAAAAATCTTACATAAGGCTCTAAGACCTCATCCTGATATCTCTAAGGCCATAGATCTGCTGTTGAAAACGTGTAAGGGCCATCTATCATTATTCCTCCCCATACCATCACATCTCCACTACCAGAACGTTCAAGCTTCATAATATTCTAGGAATAATTTCGTGTTCCTGACTTCCTCTAGTTGTAAACATGCTTAGAACCACTTGAAAAACTAAATCTAGACTCATTAGTAAATAGAACAGGGGTCAATGGTGTTCACTCCAGTTCTGATGTTCTTTGCACCAATTAAAGTAATCCCTCTTTTGTTGTGAAGACAGTGAAAGCATACCCTTGACTTTCTGGCATAAAGGCCTTTTTCTAAAGGCCTTGCAAACTCTGATCTTAACTGGCGAGCAGTAGACTTCCTGTTACGACGGGCAGTTTACGACATTGTCCAGGACTTCCTACAGCAAATCTATCGTTTTGAAATTGTTTCCATAATGCAGACACTGTGATGAAATATTCACACATCTGGCTGCTTCCGTGATTGGCTGCCTTGTTTCTAAACAGCTTATGAGTTGCCACTTCACAGATTCTTCGAAATTATATTTAATAGTAGTTGTAGTAGTAGTAGTAGTTCAGTAGGGCATGCAACTCTCTCACGTGCTGCTGAAATTAAAGACTAAATTGGGAAGACACACAAAGCAATTGAAGTGCAAGTCAATGGAGGTTCCTACTATTTACTGTTGAGTCTAAATGTTTGTTCAAAATGACATATGGTGTTTGATTTGGAGTGAACTGGACTACTGTCTCAGTCATATCCATGAAAGAGACAGATTTAGCGGAATCGGTGTATGTGTGAGAGCAGGTATCTCTTTGGATGACTACAGTGACCTGTATATCGTCCCAAAAAGTATCGTTATATAGAGATGACGTTCTTGATCCAATTGTTCGTCTTTACGCAGATGTAGTTGGTGACTCATTCATCCTACAAAACAGTAATGCTTCACCGCACAGAGGAAGACTTTATGAAGGAAACTATTGTCGTGTGAAGACTATTGCGCGTATGAATGGGCCATAACGTTCTCCTGTCTTGAACCCGATTCAGCATAAGATTGCTGAATAGGGTTCAAGGGAGACGTATTGCAACTCTTAATCTGTAATCTTCAAAGCTCTTCGAATTTCTTTGACTCAGCAACGGCTTTGATGCCATTTGAATTAATATACACCATCATTTTGTACGTGGAACATCTCTGCCAAGTCTGTATAGCTATCAGAAGTTATCACACTCTATATTGAAGCAAGTCGCATATTGTGTTTTGACAATATAGATGATCACATATTGATCATTTTAAATGCAGTGAACTAATTTATCAATTTATTACAATTTTTACGAGCCCCCCCCCCTTTTTCCCAACATCTTAAGAAATACCGATTAAAAATTGAACATTTACAAAAATGTAAAAGAGGATCCATTTCAGATTAATTAGCTTTAGTTACTCTATTTCTTTCTCTAATCCTTTCTTAAATCATGCGATATTGTACTATTATAATTATTTATTTTTCAATATTATGTCTAATATAATGACATCAGTTAAAAACTCACAATTTTATGTAATACATAACGAATAAAAAATTTCAATTATGTCACATCTCTGGCATGAAATATAAGAAAACAAAACTTTTAATACCTTAACTATAACAACCCCAACCACATACACTGAAGTGACAAAAGTCATGGGATACCTCTTAATATCGTGTCGGCCCTCCTTTCGCCCGGCGAAGTGCAGCAACTCGACGTGGCATGGACTCAACAAGTCGTTGGAAGTCTTCTGCAGGAATATTGAGCCATGCTGTCTCGATAGACGTCCATAATTGTGAAAGCGTTGATGGTGCAGGATTTTGGGCACGAACAGACCTCTCGATGATGTCCCATAAATGCTCGATGGGATTCATGTCGGGCGATCTAGGTGGCCAGATCATTCGTTGGAATTGTCCAGAATGTTCTTCAAACCAATCGCGAACAGTTGTGGCCCGGTGACATGGCACATTGTCATCCATAAAAATCCCATCGTTGTTTGGGTACATGAAGTCCATGAATGGCTGCAAGTGATCTCCAAGTAGCTGAACATAAGCATTTCCAGTCAATGTTCGGTCCAGTCGCACCAGAGGACCAAGTCCATGCCATGAAAAAACAGCCCACACCATTACGGAGCCACCATCAGCTTGAACAGTGCCTTGCTGACAGTTTGGGTCCATGGCTTCGTGGGGTCTGCGCCACACTCGAACCCTACCATCAGCTCTTACCAACTGAAATCGTGACTCATCGGACCAGGCCACGGTTTTCCATTCATCTAGGGACCAACCGATATGATCACGTGCCCACGAGAGTCGCTGCAAGCGATGTCGTTCTGTCAGTAAAGGTACTCGAGTCGGTCTTTTGCTGGAATAGCCCAAGAAAGCCAAATTTCTCCGCACAAATCTAACAGACAAGTCCCTTGTACGTCCCACATTGATTTCTGCGGTTATTTAACGCAGTGTTGCTAACTGTCTGTTAGAATTTACGACTCTTTGCAGACGTCGATGGTCTCGGTCGTTAAGTGCAGGCGGTCGACCACTGCGCTGTCCATGGTGGGATGTTATGCCTGAAATTTCATACTCTCGGCACACTATTGACACAGTGGATCTGGGAATGTTGAATTCCCTAACGATTTCCGAAATGGCATGACCCATGCGTCTAGCTCCAACTAACATTCCGCGTTCAAAGTCTGTTAATTCCCGTCGTGCGGTCATCATCACGTCAAAACCTCTTCACATGAATAACTTGAACAGAAATGAAAGCACTGCGCATTTATACCTGTTCTACGCGATGCTACTGCCATCTGAAAATTTGTATATTGCTATCCCATGACTTTTGTCACTTCAGTGTATGATCCTATCTAGTTAGTATGCACAGTCGATTTAAGATTTTAATTTGATATTCTTAACTTTAATAACTCTACTACCATTTTGTTTTAAGTAGGTAAAATATCTCAAAATTTAAGACGTATTAAAAAAGGTATAAAAATAATTGCATTTAGTATACAAATAATAAGAATCTATAAACACGAATCCATATTTTCAAAACTAGTCACTTCTCAAAAGTTTTAACGTCAAGATATGAATAATTCAGAGGAAACACAAAATTAAGGTTATCACTCAAAAAGTAAGAAAACAAACCTTTTAGTAATATAACTATAACCCCAATCTCATACCATCCCATCCAAATTAGTATGCAGGTTGATTTAAGATATTAATTTTAATTTCAATGATATATACTTAATTTTAATTTAATAAACTAGTACCATTTTGTTTTAAGTAGGTAAAATAACAGAAAATTTAAGATGTATTAAAAAGGCTATAAAATCATGACGTTTAGTGTTGTACAAATAAGATTCTATAAACACGAAGTACAAATAATAAGATTCTATTATTCATATGATTTTCAAAACTAGTCAATTCTCAATAAAAACTTTAACGTCAAGGTATAAATAATTCAGAGGAAACACAACTTAAAGATTATCCCTCAAAAAGGAGAAGTAAAATGACTCGATTTTAAGAAAACATGCGAATTTAAGTATTCTACAGTCGTTTACTTTTCCAAATAATGATCTGGTAGCATTTATGATAACAAACTTCTTTTTCTACGAACACTAACCATGTTATTAGAATGTTTATGCCTTTTGGAATCATTTCTTGAGTAGATTCTTACAAAACCCGTTTTCTTTCACTACCTTCATTTCGCATAAGTGGTTAAAAATTGCAATTTAAAAAGCCCATCAAATCATAAATAGAATTTTAACGTTAATAGATAATGCAAATGCGAACTGTACCATCATGCTCAATAAATGGGAACTTGATGTAGTTCGTTTTTATTTTATAATAATTTCATGCTTCCAGATTCATTCGAATGATTTACTCCAAAAAAAATTCGATGCTTTTTTTTTTTTTTTAGAAATATTTATCTTTAAGAGTCATTTTTAGCTCTTTTGTATTCTAAAATGAGTTAGAGAAGCATTAATAGTGAATGAAATGAAATGATTGTAAAATGAAAAAGAATGCCTTAAACTGTAGAAACTATTTCATAAATTTCACTTACCAGTTAAAAATACATCCGGTATGTTATCTTTACTTCTGTTTTAAACTGATGTCAGATTGAAAAATCAGATCATTATATAAAAGGGGGAGCAAAAGAAATATTTGGCATGCAACATTAAAAAGCCTAATCTTATCATAAAAACTTTTTTACAAGTTTTTAAAAATAATAACATCAAGTAAAATTTTAATAAATAAAAATTTTTACTTTTAAGGCTGACTTGTCCTTACAAATTTCATTAGCTTTTATCAGAAATGTATGCTCTTGAAGGAAAAAAAAAAATTTTTCAATAAAACTATTAGAAAAAGTTATCTACCAGCTGATTGTATTCAATATCATCTTTTGATAGAAATTTCAAATTATTATGAATGATTAAATTCGAAAGCACATATTTTCGAATCCAGGTGGCCTGCATGTTTGTTATTGGTTCGGAATCCATATTAAACTGTAGATCCCAAAGACCAAAGTGTGCAAAAAATGACCTTAGAGCGACAAACCAAACAAATCTCTTGACTAGTGCTCTGGTGCTCGGTGCCACGGGTTTCGGGTTCGAGTCCCGGCGGTGCCATAGATGCTTGTAGTAGTTCGGAATCCATTTTAAACCGAAGTTCTCGGTCTAATATGACTCTAGAGCGTTGGGCGTAGGGCTGACAACCCTACCCCTTAAAAAAAACGTCTCCTGTCTCGAAATCTGCCAGTAGGCAGACGGCCTTTGCCACTATGGGAATGTCACGCCAATGAAAAAGAATCTTCTCTGAACATAGCCCATGACTAATTTTATAAATTGCTAATTAAATTTTTCTGGTTAATATTTTGAAAGACATCTTGTACTTTGCAAGAACTCATAAATAATATACAAATCAATCATTATTTAAAAATTAGCAGCCATGTTTACTGATTGTCTCCGGGCTTCTCAAGCATAGCCTTTCCTGTCCAGCTAGATCGCCAGATTTCTATGCTATTAGGAAGAATAAAACAGTAAACTACTTCTAACTAGTCTTCTTAAATTAGTGTTATTCTTCTTATTTTGATTTTAAATATCAGTTTCTTAACTTTTATTTTAAAAAAATTCAATGGTTTTCTAAGAATTCCAATAATTTAAAATTTGACTAAATGGCGGTATAGGTTAAATTCGTTCTTTCACAGAGATACTTTCTTCGCAACAAAACTACGCGAAATAAAAGTAATTCTACTTATATCAACAAACATTATAAATTACTTTTCTTCAGTGTTTTATTCCGAAAATACTTATGAAAACTGAAAAAGTTATTAAAACTAAAAATTATGGAATTGTTTAAATTGTATACAACGTTCAGAACTGCAGCGCCATCTTTTATCACATAAGTTAGTTACAATTGCCGTTTGTAATATTTTAAAAGCGAATCTTACTAACATATATCCACTTCTTCAAATATGGCAAAATACTGATGTGTATGCAGTAAACATAGAATAGTGAATATTTTTTGTATAATATTATAATAATACTGTATAACATTAATATAGCGTTATGAAAACATTACTACATATTATTTTTTATCATACAATTATTTAACGGACTGAAATATTGATGAAAATTCAGAAAAGGCGAGTATATGAATGAATTGAATAATTTTGTTATGATAGAAAACATGTATATGCTAATTACAAAATTTTTACTTAGTGTAAGAGGAAAATAATACTTCTATAAGTTTTTTTTTCTCCGAAAGATACTAAAGTTTATTAAATTCTGAATGAAAATATAACATTAATATTAGAAAAAACGTTAAAAAAAAGAGGTTCTCATTTGAAAAGCTTGAATATTTTATTAACCGGAAATAAAATTCTAAAAAAAAAATAATAATACTTAGTAAAAAAAAAAAAAAAAAAAAAAAAATTCTAGTAAAGGCATAAAATATTTCTCATAGCAAGACAAAACACAATGATATAACCAAGGTACAATGATATAACCAAGGTATTTAAGTTATTAAACTCCTCAAATACCGGATTAATTGATCATCAAGTTCGATGGCAGATCTTTAGACTTTATGCAGTCAATAAACGCTGATAAATATATAAAATGTTTTCGTAACTAAATCCATTTTAAAACTATCAGTTTTTAAATTAAACGAGAGAAACTTACAAATAACGATAAAAATATATATTAATATTTCAAAATTAATTTCCTTGTAAGAACATTTTTAAAAATCTGTATACATGTTTTTTTATCTGTTACATACAGCACTGATAACTTTTGAAAAATTGCTACTAAATCATTATTTTTTTTTTTTTTTTTCCAATGCAGCTGGCAAACAGACATGAATGTCTTGGATGCCTTAAGGTAAGCGCTGCACAGACGTTACTCACTTTGCATTACCCAGGGGGCGCGTGTAACTTGAGGATAAGCCACGGACGCAGAGTAACAATGCCTCCGCAACGCTGTACGATCATATTAGATCGGGACCTATGGTTTAAAGTGGATTCCGAATCCCTACACACATCCATGTCACCGCTGGGACTCGAACCCGAAACCTGTGGTACCGAGCGGCAGAGCGCTAGCCACTCAGCCATTCAGGACTCACTACTAACTTATAAAAATATTTTTTATTCCTTAAATTAACAAAAAAGGCTGAAGATATTTTTTCTTCCTTATTAGTAGAAACAAAATAAAATGAAATTTCATGTCTAATTTCTATTTCTTATTGCCAGCTTTTTTTTTTTTCGGGGGGTTCTTGAGCGTTAAACCATTATTTTAATATATTCAGAAATAATTTCCATTAAAATATACCACATATTTGCAAACTGTGAAAGGATTATTATAATTTGAAGCATAAATACTGTAATTTGTTTGAAAATTACAAAGCAAGATAAGCAATTTGTTAAAAATTTGCTTCAGTCAATTTCTGCAATCATTGCAACTATTCATTAAAACTGCATTAAGAATTTAATTAAATTTATGCTTAAAAGAATTATTTGAGAACTTTATGAAATATTATCTTATTCCAAAGAACCAATTTCATGAAAAATAATTAATATGAGGTAATCATGCTTCCTCCTACTCACTGGCAAGAGCGCCCCCTGTAGCGTTCAGGAGAAATGGGCAGTAGGCCTCGAGACTCTAACCCTAGAGGAAGTACCGCGCAACCGGGGCTCCCGCTGAGAAATATTTAGTTTATAGTCTCTCACCCCTAGAGAAAATATATTTATCACAGCCTCTCGCCCTGAGAGGAAGTATATCCGGCCCAAGCCTGAGTATCTTTATTTTCGGCTTAGAAGTAGAATCCTTCCACGAATCTATAATATGTCTTTAAATATGTTAAAAATTGTACGTGTGTACTGTTTGTGCGTATGTAAATAAAGCTGTGTGTCTTCAAACCTGTGTCTCAACCCAACCACACCCAGTTACAATCTAGCTGTACAGCTAACAACACTACAATCCAAAAGATCTGTAAATAAAGTAAATTATAAATCTTTAATTTTATTTTATTTTTAAAAGCTGATTTAAATTAAAATATCTGCTTAAACCTTTGTCTCAATCACAGTACTGACATACACAGTAAGCAATTATCATTAAATTAAAAATAATTATAATAATAATCATTGAGGTTAGACTACTTGCAGACAACAAATATTCACAATTTTATATTAAAAAAAAATACTTTATATGATGTAAATATTTCCAAAATTGCATTCTTAATTATCAATATCGATAAAAAGGCAGGAAATAATAAACAACTATATTACGAGTAAGAAGGTCTTGAAAAGCAAATAAAATTTCCATTATAAAATAAGTAAATAATTATACTTATCGCAGTTTCTATTTGAAATTTATTTGGTGGCAAAAAAATAATGAAATAACTTATTTAAATTTACATAAAAAAACAATGAAAATATTCAGCAGAAAATAAAAACGATATATAAAAAAAATTAGACACTTTATTTTTCTTCATTATTTAGTTACATTACCCAAAACGAAATAACAATTTTAATTATTATTAAATGAGATTCTACAAAGTTATTTAAAATAAATAGGTTAAATCGTTGACAATGTTAAACTTTTTCAAAATCTTTTAAATTCTGTGGTTTGGTTCTTTCTTATTCTGTTCATCTGCAATTTTTATAGCTCTGTGTGATATGTAGTTATCATAAAAGAGTAGAATTTTTATTTTAAAAATTCCTTTATATTCATGCTGACTGAATATTCAATCTTTGTGCGTGTGTACTTGAATAGGACAACATCGGTTTCAGTTTTGTTATTTTTCTCAAGATCTACATACAATGCTTCTTTTGCAATGTCTGCTTTGATGTAAACACTGCAGAAGCAACAGCTGCATTGAATAAATATATAGAACACACTTATATCAATGGAACCAGTTTGACGATATGTGGTCCATTATTGACTGAAGTTCTGAGTAGAAGATTCTGAGATACTGAAGAAGTACTTCTGACTAGTTTGGAACTCTTCTTTTATTTATTTATTTTTCTATAAACAAATCTAGAAACTTGTCTTGAATCAATTTCTTAAAACTATTTTTTCCCCGCTTTCTACTTTTTAACAGATTTAATTGATAATAGATTTGTATCATAATGCTTATAAATTTCCATTCTATTTCCAGCTAATGGATTAGATGCTAATAGATTTTTATAATGATGCTTTAGCTGAACTCGAAAATTTGGCTAATTCTGCAAACATTCCAAAAGCGGAGGCACCTTTCTTCCAGTCTGTATCCATTGACTTTTGTGCCAAGAATAATTTGTCAGTAATTATTTAGGGCAGGGGTCTCCAAACTACGGCCCGCCAGTGTCATCAATCCGGCCCGCGACAGTGAATAGTTTATTGTTGCTGTAATAAGTTGGATAAAAAAACACAGAATGATAATAACACGGTTTTATTGACTTGCTAGGTAAAGCTTAATGACAAGCATAATACGCAGGAAATTTAACTTCAGCATAACAACTAACAAATAATTTAAATGAATTCCGCTAACATTATAAATTAGTGAACATCCCACGGTTACCCTCGGTAGTTATGTTGGGGTAAAGAGTATCGCATATGTAAACATATCGATGTTTGGAATGTATATATCCCGAATCAAACATATGATTTTTATCCTGAAAATCCCTCAGGAACGGAAAAGCTAAATTAACGCGAATGAAACCGCGGAGTATCCACTTGCAAAAAAAATACTAACGAGATTTATGTAATTGTGATTTTTCATTGACAATAGTTTGTAGTTAGCAAGCGTATGCTCGCTCAGAGCGCGTACTCGGCGACTGGTCTAGAAATTATAGATAATGGCAGAAAGATTAAAACGATTTTGGCCCTTGGTACTTACTGGAGTAAACAGTATGGCCCTAAGGTTGGAAAGTTTGGAGATCCCTGATTTAGGGTTCCAATAATACTTACTTGCAAAAAAACAAAAAATACCTTTTTTTATCTGGTGTCACTAATTTTTAGAGATGGAATATATTGTTGATATGAAGGAAACAAAATTATTACAAGGTAGTTACAGAAACTGTGGCAAAAAATTCCCTTACTTTTCCTTGACTTACGCCTACTAATTATATTAGTTTTCTGGCTTTCTCCCTACTCAGAATTACTGTACGTGGGCAATATAAGTTATTAAGAAACTTTTACCAGTTATTTAATATGAAAAAAAAAACATATCTTTATGAATTTTTTTTTTTTTTTTTTTTTTTTTAAATAGATTGAAAATTCTATAAAGCAATATATTACATTTATTATATGTAAAAAATACTGGAAATTTTTGCACTTCTACTTAGCACTAAAACTACTTTTCGCAACACAAGTTAAATAACGTTAACAGTAAAGGTTACTATGATCTTTACTCAAAAACAGTTCAATAACTAAAAAGTGCTCTTTGCATGAGTACCTTATAATATATACACTCATGTCCATAAACTAAGGATAATTCAGAATCACACAAAAATTGAACTCTAAAATAAAAATTTCACCTGTAGAATTATCACACACATCTTGAAGAAGAATATGCAAATTACAGGAAACCACCAGATGATGCGGATAGTACGTCACAATGACCAGAGTGTAAGAGAGGGGTATATAAGGAATGGTGGCAAAGAACTAAAATTGTTCACAAGCACTTTAAAAGCCTTTCAGTGCAATAACCACATAGTTATGGCACAAAGGAAGCATTTGGATGATTTTTTACGTGGTAGAATTATCGGACGACTGGAATGTGGACGTACCCAGCTGGAAGTATCCGAGGAACTTGGAATCGCCCAGAGTGTCATCTCCAGGCTTTGGCAACGATTCCAAGATGATGGTAATGTGAGTAGATGTTACAGCACAGGTCGCCCCCGAGTTACAACGGTATGAGGACCGGTATTTAGCAGTTACTGCCAAAAGAAACAGACGGAGCACAGCATCAGACTGTCTCGTCAGCTTTCTTCAGCTACCGGTACGACAGTTTCAAGGCAGACCGTGTACAGACGCTTAGGGCACATTGGTCTATATGCTCGTAGGCCTGTCAGATGTGTTCCACTTACCGCAACTCACTGTCGCCTGCCATTAACCTGGAGAAGAGAGCATGCATTGTGGACACCGCAACAGTGGTCTGGTGTGATGTTTTCCGACGAGTCCAGGTTTAGTTTGCAGTCTGATTCTCGCCGGACTTTCATATGGAGAGCGCCAGGTACCCGTTACCACCAAGAGTACACCATTGAACGACACCGTTACGGTGGTGCAGGATGGCTCGTTTGGGGAGGAATTATTCTTGGTTCCAGAACTGACCTGCATGTTCAGAGTGTAACGATGACAGGCCACATCTATCGGGATGTCATTCTGGAACAACATGTACGTTTGTTTCGGGGCGCCATGGGTGCTGAATTTCTATTTATGGATGACAACGCCCGTCCTCACCGTGCAAACATTGTAGACGAATGCCTTCAATTGGAGGATATCACCCGTATGGATTGGCCAGCGTACTCACCGGACTTGAATCCAATAGAGCATGTGTGGGATATGCTTGGCCGACGAATTGCAGCCCGTCAACCCCCTCTCACCTGTCAACCGGAACTTCGGAGGGCATTGCTTGATGAGTGGTGTAATATTCCCCAAGATCAGATTGATAATTTGATACTCAGCATGCCTAGGTGTTTTAAGGCCTGTATTGCATCGTCCGGGAGACGATGCAATACAGGCCTTAAAACACCTATAACTCCGACCGACTCCATATTAACCATCATACTAACCATGTTATACTGTTTTTTGTAAATAGGTTCTTTTTTGAAATTTGTTCCAGGGAGTAAAAATCGCAATTTTTATTAATTATGTCAAACATATAGCATCTTTTTTGCTCTTTACCTTTTGTTTAATAAATAGACTTTACAAATAAGTCAAATTTGTTTTGCTTCTGTCTCTTTCTTTGCCTGAACTTCATTATCCTTAATTTATGGACTTGAGTGTATAATATATAATACCTAATAATATATATTTTAGCAAAGATTTAAACAAGAAAAACTGCCAAAATATTACTTCAAATCTTCATTTTTTAACAAATCAAAAGGAATTAATTGTTCTATTTAAAAATTTGTGCTTTTATAAACGAAGATAAGTTATTTTTTAAAATTCAATTTATTATTACAACTAATGCTAGAATTGTACTTTAATTTTTGATTTCACTCGTGAATGCCTAACCCGAATTTTCCAAGTGAATGGATGGGTTGTGCAAGAGAATCTCGATAGCAAAATGTTTCAAGATTCGACCTGTAAACAGCCTACAAAGAGTTACAAGACAGAATTCATTCACCTAATTAAGGCCATTTGCTTTATCATGCAGGGTAGGCAATTATCATAACTGCACAGATTCCATCTGTGTGTACACACATCATGCACGCAAACATTCACATATAAAAAGAAAAGATATATTTATCTTATCTGAACCTGAAAGTTTTGGTTCGTCGCTCTACGGTCATTTTTTGCACACTTTCAGCTAATTAGACCTGGACCTACAGTTTAACGTGGATTACGAATCACTAACAAACAGCCATACCACTGCCAGGATAGTCGATGTCGAAGTCTTCCAATGGATCTGTTTGATTCCATTGAAAAGTATTATAGGTGGACCGTGATGTGCTCGACATAAATGCCACAGGCCTATCGGATGGTATTTATAAATTATACAAATAACAACCATTACTTGCCTATTACACTCAAAATGAAAAAAATTACAGACAATCAATTATTAACTTCAAAATTGAAATACCAATAATTAAAAAACACTTGGTTTAAAACAAGCGGTCCTGCTTTAAATGAACTGAAAAAAGTTTTAAAGCTTCTTTTGCAAAAGTTTGAGGCTTGCAATTTCTTCCTCACTTTTTAATCTCTTCTTGAGCTGCCTCAAGAATTTTAAATTTTTTGGCTTTTAATTCCTTAAGCTGACACTTTGCTTCCCTTTTTCGTTTCATATTTTCGCTCAATTACTTTTGTTTCTTCTCTTTAATATTCTTTATATTTGGTTCTTGAATTTCTCACACTTAAAATCAATTGTATTGATACCTCAAAATTATTTATTTCATCATTGGCTTGGTCATAAACAATACTTCTTAAAAGAACAAACACTCATTGCATGTTCTCCCATAGACAATCTTTATTGACTGAAAATCTCTCAACATTAATGTTGCTATGGGAAAGTATCATTATCATCTTTACAATGCAAGGTTTTGGGTGAGTTGAGAGCAAGTAGAACAAAAAATTATCAACTCTGTTCTTTCATGCATCTTTAATTTTACATTTTTTTGATTCATCACAATTCTGTCTTTTATCAAATAATGTTTCTATGTTACCATCGGGACAATTAACATGAAATAAGAATATTACCATTGCCATGAAACAGATTTTGTCACAATATAGGTTAGGGATCGCTCTAATAATTTTCTAACGCATCCAAGAAATTGTCGCGCATCTACATCATTTTTTTTTTTTTTTTTTTTTTAATGGAAAACTTGCTACATTTTAAAGTCCACATTCATAACTGAAGTAGCTGGTAAAAGGGGGTCACTGATATGTTCTTTAAAAGTAACATAGATCTGGCTGGTGTGTGCTTTTTTTTTTTTTTTTTTTTTTCTACCTGTTCTATAAAAACTTATATGCGGGAGGATGTTCAAATATCGTTCAGCCACCTTCGAATTTTCCAACAATCTGATGGTACAAATTTTTTGGAGAAATTCTTCTGAGTTAGCGTATAACGTATAGAGAGCTCTTCTAGCTATTTTATTAAAATCCTTACTTTTCTAAATCGGCTGAAGCAAATAGCACAAGTACAAATAATAGCACGAGTACAAGCAGAGCACAAAAGACATGCCACACAAGGGAAAGACGATATTTAAATAATAAACTTTACAGCTTGTCATAAATAAAACCGTATGCAAGGTTGCAGCAAAATGAGTGACTATCCAAGTCACCAAGCATCGCCGAACAGTCTACAAAATCGCCGATCCCGCACTTACTTGGAGCAAAATACTCTTGTCAGCAATTTTCCCTAATTTTTAGATATTTTTACGAATTTCCCTGACTTCCCGGTTCTGTCGCCATACTGTATTATTAGAATAAAATATTAAGTTAATTTTATATTTAATTTTAAAAAATACTGTGTTTCTGTATTCATTGCAAAGTTCGAAACATGTTTATGTTTTATATTTTCAATGCATATTTCCTGTGCATGACTTAACAACATATTCGCAACAATAAATTCAGACGAAACAAAATATCAGAGAGAAAATACTATTTTATTCAAATCAAATACAGATACCAAGTTAGAAACATAGAATAAATATGCCTGTTAAACAAGAAAATGAAATTCTTTGTTTAATTACCAACACCAGACTATCGTATAAAATATCCAAAATACATATTAAAAAATATGTATTAAAAAAAAAGTAAAAATTCTTTAACAGAAAAAAACTACATTATTACAACTTATGGAACAATTAAATGCATTCTAATAATTTATAAACAAAAGAAAAAGACATTTTATTAAATATATAATTAAATACATAACTTTTCAATGAATAGACCAACTACATGTCATTCATGAAGAACTTGCGAATGTTATAAAATAAATATCACACTTTTTTCATTACATTTTCCCTGAATGCCATAAATCTGCAATAGGTAACATGAAATTACAATACTAAAATATGAAGTATAGAATTGAGCTCCCATATAGTAAAGTTGTTACATGTGTATAGTCCGACCATTGATCATGTGGAATGGTAAACATTCGGTTTAACAGCAGAAATGGATAAATTGATTACTTGCTCGAGGTGCTACTCAAATAGGTGTGGAAGAAAGCTGCTTTGAGAAAGAAAAAAAAGTATAATAAATAGCGCGGAATTTTTTTTCAAACAGTTTTTCTTTTAATATCAATTAATCTAAAATTTTAATTATTAAAAATTAAAATTTTAATTGGAATTAAAATTTCTTCTAAATGGCATTTTCTTCCCTATGATGACTTGGCCACTTGCTAATATTCCATGTGATCCGGGATCAGACTACACAAAGAAACTGAAAGCATAACTATTTTCAGCCCATATTAATGTTATCCTCCCAGGAAATAGTTCCTGTGGTAATGTTAAGATTTAATTTACTAATGAGAGAAAAGGAAAGAGATGTGAATTTGACCAAGAAGTGCATATTTTAATGTAAAAATATTTCAGATAAAGCAAGTCAATTTTAAATTACATAGCATATAAATTAAAATTCTAAATTTTCTTATTAATGACAACCTCTACTATACTCTATTTTCAAAGTCTTTATTCTGATTCTGTTGCTATTTTATCTCCACGTCATAATAAATTGTGGAAGCCATAAATGCTATGCAGGAAAATTGTTTTTGTTTTAAGATAAATATTCTACTAACAATTAATTTTTTAAAAAAAATTAGAATTATATACAAGGAAAAATAGTTGTTACACATAACATCTATCTGTATTTATAAATAGCTGATTTCAGTGTTAACCATTGCAGCAGTACAAAAAGCACCAAATGTACACAGCATTAAGATCTAGAATATTTATTCTTTCTACAGTGCATTTCTGAATATATCTGATAATAAGGGAAAAATACAAATGTAAATATAATATGGAAATGGAACCAAAAAAAAAATAAATAACTACATAAAACATAACAAGTTCAACATGTCGCATAGATATGGCGATTTCAATTTTGGATTTAAAAAAATATTTTAAGTTTATACAAAAACTTTTCATCTGCAATTTGAAACAAATCATTCCCTTCCTACTAGTTCAGGTGGTTCATGTATGGCCACATATTCACTCAATAAACTGAAAACACTGATTTTAGTAAATATTGTTTTACTGAAAATAAATCATAGAAAATAACTTCAGATTGTGAAAGGTAAAAGAAATGAAGCAGACTTTACTTTAAAATTTTTTTTACAATAAATCAGAATGCCAACATAGAATTTTAGTATGTTTTTATAAGACTGTTTGAACGTTTTAATATTATAAATTGTGTTTTTCAATTAAATGAATACCTAAAGTTGGATTAAGCTTTATGTATATACATAGCTTATTATGATTCTACAATTATAAAAGAATATCCTTTTAAGTATGCTGGCTTGTATTAAAACATGCTGGCATTATGAATTGCTGGAAAATAAAAAACTAATTGCAGAAAAATGAATAGTATTTTTTATTCTTACACTACCTAGATTTAAGATGATGAAGAATAATAATTTTTGATAATTAGATGATCCATTAAACCATGATTAAGTTTTCTAGAAACAGGAACAAGCATGTGGATTATAGAAACATTTAAACTTTCTTGTGATATTCTTCTCATCTATACTAATGTAAAATATGTTGAATTATTATCATTTAAATTTTAACTTTAGCTAATTAAAACATGTCCATGATTTCTGAAATATTTTGCAGTATTACAAATCAACTGAAATATTTTTGTTATTTCTAACAATTAATCTACACTTGTAAAAAATTAGCATCAGTTTTAAATTTTTTAATACATTTTATAAATATCAGAATGATTAATTCATTTTTTTATATCAAAGTCATTTTAAGCAACTTCCAAGCTCAAGAACACAATTTTTTTTTTTTTCCTTTTAACTACTTTTTAATAAACAGACTAAAAATTAATTTTTTTTTTTTTTTAAATACATAATTTAAAAAATTTCACAAAAGAGAGTGTTAAAAAAAATTTGTAACATATATTTAATTATTCGAAAATAAAAAATTGACAATTGTGAAAAATCATGAAGTTAGAATCAATTCTTTTTTTAAGTGAGTCATAAAACACAATAATAAATTCTTAATTAGAATCAAACTTTCAGATGATTCTTGTTCATAAAAAATAGTAAAATATGATGATAAAAAATCAACAAAAATGAAAATTTTATTTCTTATAAAGCATTATGAATACTTTTATCTACAATACATACATATTTAAGGATGATAATAAAATAAATAAAAACTAACTTTTCATAAATATATATATATTTTTTTTTTTTTTTTTTTTACTGTATATAAATAGAAATCTGATGAGATAGAATGTAATATTATAATCAAAATGTTTAAAAATCAATTTTTGTCTGAATTCCATAGTTTCACAGTTCATTCATTACTAAAAAGAAAGAAAACACACATGCCTCAACCCTCTCTTAGATTTTAGGGTTAAGAAAAACTGAAAATATAAGTTCGTTAACTTTTTAATGGTTCAACAACTTGAAGACTTCATCCAGTTAGACTAGATGAACAAAGATCAGAAAAGACAGTTTTATCTAATTCGTGAAAACAGAAAATAAAGATAGCACAGTTTTATTTAAAATAATTTACTAATTTATAAATATTATTTTGAAACAAATTCTTTGCAATATTTCTATATTTATAACTTTCAATCTAATTATTTTATTCTTTAGCACAGTCACTTTAATAATTTCATTCATTATGAGATGCATCAGTCAGAATTCTCAATTTTATTCTTCAAACTTCAGCATTTTAAGCAATTAAAGTGAAAGCCTTTTATGATTATAGATTCATTTGTAAATTAATTAAAAATACATTTTCCATTAAAAAAACAATTGTGTTGAGATTATTTCAAATAATTATTCATTAATATTATTTCAAATAATATTATTTATGATTTCATAATTAGTGGTACTTTCATTATTCATCATTATATCACAAATAATTATTCCCCTCACTTTTATATTAAAAAAAAACATTAAAGTAGTATATCAACAAATAAATATTTCATAATTTTATCTTAAATAGTAGTTGAGTTGCTAATGTATACAAATAATATTTTTAAACAAAACAAGCATTTATCACATTGAAAATTGAAGGTTTTACAAAGTTCAAGATAATTACATAAATAAAGGAATAGAAAGCTATAAAATACCAAACACACAATTAGTATTACTTGGTATGCAGGAAATAAATCACTTTGAATGAGAGTATCTTGATAAATGGCAGAAATGATGAATCATGGATATTCCATAAAATACAAATTTATTGCACTAATTTTTCTAAGAAATTGGCAACATCCCTCATTTCCTATATTAAAAAAGACAATTGTTAATCATATGTATTATTTTAATAACAAAACAAGAATCATTTGTGCACAATATATAACAAATAATCTCTATATTTTGAAGGGGGGAATCTAATAATACATTTTATAACCATTTTTATATCAAAATATCAGCAATAATTTTACAAAAAAAAATTCAAATACCTCCAAAATATTAATATGATAAATGGTATTTAGTTTTTAAATTCGGGTGGCAAGGAAGGGATCGAACTTGGGTGCAAAGCATTTTTGAAAAAATGGGTTTTAACCTGACTCCCAACTTTTTTTATAAAAATTTTTATTTTTCCAAAAATCTAGGAATTTATGTTAAAATTAAATCTTATGGAATTATATCCTTCAATAATACTGCTACTAGGAAAAATTGTAACTGCTTTAGCAGGAATCCAAGTAAGTGTTGAAAAAATTCTCTCACAACTGAGGCTTATAAAAAAAAATATCTTGGATCAACAATGAAAATTTGATAAAAGTTATTCGATTATTTAAAAAAATTTGATAAAATTATGTTATGCAAAATCTGTTTTTATAGATATGAATTCAATGGAAGCCAACGAATTTCTTCAATAATTTTTCTAAATCCATTAGAAAGATTATATTGCATAAAATTAGTAATTTTATGCTCTATCAAATTTGTAATTATTACAAAAAAGTCAGGAGGCTGAGTCCTTAGCCCTGTTTTTAATAAAGATGAAGAAAAAAAAATCCTACTTACACATCATTCTAAATATATCTCTACTTCCTTAATATCGAATTTACATACAGAATTTTTCCATGCACAAATTTTACAATACTTTTTGGGAATAAATGTCATTTCAAATGAATTATGAATAACTCAGATAATAATGTTTGATATTTTATTACCAATTTAAAAAATCAAATAAAAATATCTATAATTGAATAACATTTTGTATTGATACAATTTCACATATCAAATGTTGCCCTTTGAAAAAGAGAAGAAGAATTCTATTCAAAAATCATAATGATTTGGCAATCTTAAAAATAGTTTATTTTTAAAATTGCTTTATTTTTATTATTTCTCACAATTTAATACTCCTTCAATACAATTACAATGCCATGAGGTAATAAATTCGAATTTAAAACTTGATTATTTTAAAATGAAGTTTGTCAATAATCAAACAAAATGTAATAACTGTTTATTAAGTTTCTACATTAAATTAATTTACTAGAAAAGAATCAAATTCACACAAGGAAAATCATAATTAATAATTATATTAAATTCATATTTAAATACTTTAACTTCAAACAATTATTTATAAATATTACTATTAATTTTAAATGCATTTTGATTCTAAAAGTTCTTTAGTATCAGGAGAAATGATGAAAATACATTACTAAAAATTAAAAATGAAGTAACTCATAGCTGAGTTTGACCATAACCTTTTGTTAAAAAAGAAAAAAATTTAAATCATCATACAGCACAATTTCAAAAAAACTTTCATAAATCAGAAATATTTTAGTGCAAAAGTTTTGTAGAAATTTTTAAAGACAGACTTTAATTTTTAATTACACCCATCAACTCTAAAAACATTTTCTAATAAATATAACTATTATTTAAAGTAAGTTACATCTAATACAAAATGCAGTACTTTATATATATAATATTTTAAAAAGCTATAATTATCAACATAATGTAGTCAAAATAAAATTAGTTTGAAATTGAAGCTAAAAGTAAAATGCTAGTTAGTATTAGCTAAGCAATATCAATTTTATGGTACAACTAGAGTGGCCAACTTCTCATGATAAAAATCGGAAAATGTTGCATGCTTTCATACAATTTTCATCGAATTCCATTATCACATAATTTTGGGGTACTATTGTATAATTAAATTGAGGTATTTATACAAAGCAGTAAAATAACATATTAAAGCGATTTTTTTTTTTTTTTTTTTTTTAATCAAATGTGAACATATTTGGCACAACTACTGATGATGTCCCAGTGATTATGAGTTTAATGAGATGGACATTTAAAAGTAATAGAAGAATCTCCAAATTTATATATGATAAAATATCATTATACCAAGAAAATTGATATGCAAAAGTTTGAAGATGGATAATGTCAAATATTATTATCAAGGTAGAAAATTCTAAGAATTCCTTAAATTTAAAGATTATAACTATGGGTGTATCATTTACATTTCTGAAGTAAAATGGTTAAGTTGATATAAAATGTTGATAAGATTTTATGATTTTTGAAAATGATCAAATCATTTATAGAATTAAAAACAAAATTGGGGCCACAAGTTGATGAAAATTGGCTCGTATATTTGGTGCATTCAAATGCGCTGTTACGAAAAGCCAATACAAAACTTTCTGGATTAGCGCTATAAAAATTGGGCATACCAGTTAATATTCAGTCAGCTTCAAAATAATTTCCTCCTGTAGTATACATCAGTCCTAGTGCTTTTGCTAAAGCTCAAAGGCTTTCTAGAAATCTTTTTCAGTAGCACCACCTTCAATTCTTTTTTAATTTCTTCAATGATTTTAAGACATCAGTTTTTTAACTTAAATTTTATATTTAGAAATAAAAAAATGTCACAAGGTAGCCAATAATTACTGTGGACATGAAAGTTTCATCTGAAAAAAAAAATGAGCTGCTGAAACACTGCACAAACATCGATTTGGCCTTGCTTTCGAGCCATTGTCAACAGCCTGAGAATAAATTTGAGTGATGCCATGCATTCCCAATTTTCCAGTGATTATTTGCAAACATGTTGTGTCCAATTCTAACTTTGTCACTGAGAACTGAAATAGTTCGACAACAATCTTCATGATGAGCTGTCAAATTTTATAAATGTTTTCTGGTGTTGTGCTCATCGTGTTTTTCTGTATGTTCGTCATCATCAACTAAAATTCAACCAGCTTTAAAATGTTTATGCCATTTGAATATTTGGGTTTTATTTAATGACTGTTCACCAAACACTCGTTGAATCAATTCCACAGTTTTTTCTATTAAAGTTTTAGAAAGATTAGTACAAAATTTAATTTAAACATGCTGTTCTTTTTTTTTTTTTTTTTTTTTTTTCATCCATCATAAAAATTAAAATGCACTGTAAAAAACTCCAAACAAAATGGCATCTATACTAGTCAGAACTTTCTCCAGAAGAAATTTCACACACTGGCTCACAAAAGTATTCGCTGCCATATATTGCACTGAAAAGAGATTTCAAGTTTCAATTATACAAGGCCAATCCTGAAAATTTTGGATGGCAACTAGTAAATGAGCAAATATGTGTCTTCAATGTGTAAATTGGTCAAAATTTCTTCTAGTATAGCACCAATCAAAATAAAACAAACAATAGCAATCATAAAGCTAGACAATTTTATAAATGTTTTTAATGTTGGATAAATATGGTGCTGTTAACAATGAAAAATATACAATCTTGCTTTTTGATTTTATACAGAAATCTACGAATAGGATTCAAGATTTTAAAAAAAGCACTTCTATTCCACATGGTGACGTATATTTATTGTCACCATTTTATTCCCTCAGTTTACTCATATGTCAATAAATGATGTCACATATAAATAAATATATGTCAAGGCATTGGTAAGATTAGAGTAGACATAATTAAATTTAAATGGAAGATATGTCCTAGAATTGGAACTTTCCTTCTTCTAATTGTCACACCGTGCATTTTGTGATGCTCATAAGCTCACCATAAACTTATTTGCGATGCTCTGAAGCTTCAGCCTTTTATTTGTTGGCTGGAAAAATTTCATCCCAATCATATAGTTCTTTTTCTCTCTCAGCAGTTTTTCCAATGCACCCCACCCCACAAGAGTATTTTTTAAAACTTGAAGTGCATATCTAAAACATTTTAAAAAAGCAGCTTTTTGATAATAAATAAGCATTGACACCGTTTACATCTATATATAAAAAATATTTTTGATGAAATAGATTTTCAGTTATAAAATGCAGGGGGAAAAATGTGTCAGTTAATGATACCAAACATTAAAATACTTAAAATTCAACTTAATTATACTCAGGAATGGAAAATCAAATAAAGATTTTAGTAGCAGCTTCAGAGCAGTTTTGTAGCAGGGCAAATTTCATTTTTGTAGCAGCTTTCTCTCTCTCCCTCAGTGGTTTTGTAGCAGGATATTTTTATATTAAAAGTTAATCTTCAAATTGTAAAGCATAAACTAATTAATTTTATATTATTTAGCAATCATATGATTTGTATGAAATAAAGATGCATGATTGAATATGAAATTAAATTTAACTGCATCATTTCATATGATATAAAGAATTCAATACGAAACTAATTTATTCATATATACATTAACTTCAAGAAGAAAATTTGAATTAGAATAGAATATTTAAAAATTTGTATTTAATGTATAGAAAATAAAATTATTTTTTATTTAATATATAGATAGCAAAATAACTTTTTCTTCAATGTATATTAATAAATACATCCAATACTGAATTGGATGCATTTTAAGTAATGGATACATTTAAAAATACATTTTGTATCTTTTAAAGGTTAACAATTTTTTTCCTTCTTGTAGCTTCAAATTTTTTTTAATTCTTATCAATGAATAATTTTAATTGAAATATTGTACCAATTTCTAATGGATTTCTTATTAGAATATGATTATTAAATTATTAAATTGGAAAAATATATTTAATTTTTCTCAGAATCCTTGATTTGGCAAGCTATTATTACATTAAATATATTATTTAATTGAAATACATTATTTTTAATGTATTGGAATTAAGAAATAAACTATTCATTTAAAATTTAAAAATATCAAAAAAAAAGCTTGTACGTTTACTATTTGTATAAATAAAAGTAATGCTTTTTAGATTTAAAATTATATGTACACAATTTTTAAAAATATACAAAATATAGCACAAAAAAAAAATCTGTCATGCATAAGGAGAATGAACTATTAAATATAGATAAATAATGGATAAATTTCATAAACATGTTTTTAAATAATTAACAAATATTATTTTTAAAATGTTTTGAGAATTTTCCTATTTCTAGATTTAACATAATGGTAGATTTTCTCTGGTAAAAGAATACGCCTACGAAATTCAGTTCAAGTAATAAATGAGAAATAAAGAATTGCTTTGATCCTTCAAATAATAGACTATAACAAATTTGTAAATTTTTATTAAAAATAAAATTATTTTTAAATTTGGATATATATTTAATAAGATAAAAAAAGGAGTAAGAAAACATATTAGTTGCAAAAAAAAATTCAACAATTTTTAAAAATTAAAAACAAATGTAAAATATTAATAAAATTTGAAAATAATTTAATCTTAATAGATTTATTTGAAATAGTTATTTGTAAAGGCAAACAGTATATGTTCACCCACAAATTATTTAACCTATTTGTTTTTATAAAGAACAATAAATGGCGCTGCGATATAGAACGAATCTTCTTAATTATTTAAAAAAATATTTCGAAAAGTCCTAATCATCAAAGTGATTCGAATGAATTATCACTATTATGAATATGGAAAGAAAAGTGACGAATGTTGTTGATGTAATCAATAAATCCTATTGCCAGCAAAAAATCCATAAAAGTAGAATGCTTACTCCATTCTTTGGCTCATTCACATATTGCTATTTTTCAGCCATTAACTAAATGGAAATGAAGGAAATTTCTCATTTTTCGGCACAATTGGCACAGATTTTTTACCCCTATGTACTTAATACAATATAAAAGATTGAGTGGATGACAAGCGTAATTGAATCAAACAATACTTATATTAATTGCAATAACTTATTTTTAAGATCATTTTCCCAAATAATAATTAATTTCTGCTAATAATTGACTGAGATTCTCATTTTAAAGCAGTATTTCAAGATCTTCAAATAAATTTTTGGGAAGGGGATTCATGAATTAATTAAACAAAAAAAAATGTTTTTGTTGCATTTGAAAGAAAAAAGTAATAAAAAGTGTGAAATATACTAAAAAAAGAAAATTATACAACAATATTTTTCTATTATTTCATATTTACATAGATTTTAAGAACTAAAATCTCTTTCAACAATAAAAATATTTATACATAATAGTAGGGAGAAATTTTTAATTCAATATTAACTCCCAATGTTATGGTATCAGTTAATAAAATAAACACAGAAATAACAATTTCAACTAAATGTAATTTTACCTCCTCATTTGAAGAATGACATAATCCTCTATAAGTCTTAAGCTCCACTTTATTCATGAAAGTTTTCAGAAGCTCATGAGTCATCCTTCCCCATTTATAAGGAACTATAGTGTCAAGATCACCATGGCACTGAAATATAGGCATATCATTATGCCCAGCAGATGCCTAAAAATAAAGAAATATTTTGTAATTTCAGTTTTAGGTAATAATACAAAATGAAATTTTTAGATAAATATTTTACATAACTTACAAATGGAAATTGCTTATAAAGAGGCAACCAGCAACTTAAAGCAATGACACCAGCCAGAGGTTTAGAATATCTAAGGGCTGAATACAGAGCTAGAGCACCACCTTGAGAAAAACCACCAAGAACAATCCGATTTGAAGGAATTCCACTTTCTTCTTCTGCTTCAATCATCTGAAACACTAATATTTACCAAAAAAAAATTAGTACAGAAATAAATAATTTTAAATAACTTTTTACTTATTTCAAATCTAAATGTATATATATTATACACAAATGATGATAACAAAAGTAACAAACATTAAAAAGACAGATCAAATACAAAAATAAATACAAAATCCATAAAGAAAAATGCCTTACATGCACCATGGAAATTTACAAACAGAAACAAGATTAAGTCATGAGAATAGCTTCATCAAGGAATGCATATTTAGATAAAATAGTCCATGCTATTTCTGCTCACTAGAAAATTAAGCCTGATGTCAAATGCATCTCATGATTTTAATGTATTCTAATAATATGAAGAAAAAATAACCATATTACACAGTAAAAGAAAATAAAAATAATCATGTTTATAAAGACATATGATTGAAGACATAATAATAAAAGGGTAATTTTATGTATAATACTGCTTTCACTTGTAAGTTCCATAAAATTTACAACCAATAAAAACAGAAAAATAAACAAAAACTCTTTAAAAACAAAAAAATAAATAAATAAAATAAAATTTATAAAATATGTACATTTTTAAAATATGCATCAGACTATATATTTTATGGGCATATGTTAGAAACTGAAAACAGAACACAGATGAATAAAGTTTTTAAAATTTATGATTTTTAAACATATTTAATGCTTAAAGACTCCTCATTTAAGTAATAAATAATAAATAAATAAATAATAAAATAAAATCTTTACACCATTTTAAAATTGATAAGGAAACAAAATAATTTGTCAAAAAAATTATCACATATAATTTCTTTTCAAGTAATTCTTTTATACTATTAAAACATAAAATTAACCTATATAAATTCAAACTAAAGGCAGAACAGAAATACGTTAATGATTTTCTTATTCAATATAATTTGATTTTTTGCATAAGTTTGTAAAGTAACAACATAATTTTGTATAATAGTCACAAAGTTCAAATGATAATTTCTATATAAAATTTAAAAATTAATCTCTAAATAAATTTAATATTTTCTTCATAAATGTAATTCAATTTGAAATTAAATACTTATATATATATATTTATATATATATAATAGTAAGTACATATATAATAAAGTAAGAGTTTTGTTGAATTAAAAAATAAATAAAAATCAATGAAATATGAAAAAAAGTAAATGTTTCTTGAAAATAAACTAACAAAGTTCTTATTTAAAAATAGCCAATAAAATGATTGCTTAGCTATTTTTTTATCTTTTCATATTAAAGAAAAATGCAGCATAATAAAAATGTATGATTCAACAAAAATTTGAGAATGATGAAACAAGCTTACCTCTTTCAGAAGCTCGTTTTATTCCTTCTTCATCTTCAGGACCATCAGCATTCAAACTTTTTAAATCAAACCATGATGGCATTTTGATACCAGCATTCAGAGTTACAGGCATTGATGGTCTATTAACAGTGAAACACAAATACAATTTTTTTAAATACAAGTACAATTTGCAAATATAATTTTTTAATAATAATACTTATGTTGTGTAACATGAAAGGAAAAATGTACTGAAATATATGTAATACAAAAAATAAACTTTTAAAAATATCTAAATGAGAAATATCATACGCAGTAGGGCAGATGTATTTGATATGTGGCAATTTCAGCATTTGTAGTGCAGCACCCCATCCATGTCTGTAACAAAGAGAAGAAAAAGATTATTTGCAACTAATAATAGTTACTGTGATTAGATTATCTTAGTTGATCACCACTAATTCCCCTACCATCTTAATTCCCTCCTAGAGTGAATAGAAAATCACTTAATAATATATCTTGTTATTAATAAATATCTAAAATCTAGTTTATTTTGTTTTCATAACAAAAAAAACTAGTTTTACACAATAAAGATTCAGATAAATCAGTAAAAGTCTAAAAATTATAACTTAATAATTACTCATAACCAATACATTAGCAATAACTTCACTAAATTAATACTTTTAAATATTCTAAAATATACAACATTTATAATACAATAAATAACTTTTCATTCTAAAAATTTATTTTTAAAACAAAAAAAATCTAAATAATACATAATCATGACTAGTAACATTAACTTTCTAGATATATCACTCCAATTATAAAAGGCTCATTTTCTAACAGAAAAATAAGACAAGACTTAAATAAGACTTAAATAAGATACAAGACTTCTATAAATTAGAATAGGGATTTACATAAACTTGAATTGAGAAACTCCTCAAATGATATTTATTTTCATATCATTAAAGAAAAGCTTCAATTTTTGATTGATTTAAAATGATACACAAGATAAAAAATAATCATGCATTTAACACAGAGTGCTTAATACAGTTTTTTTTTTTATTATTATTTTATTATTTATATTTATATAAATTTACTTACCCAGTGTCACCAAGACCATGGAGAAAAATTACCTAAAAAAATTAAATGCTTTAATAGGCATAAATGTAATTTTAACAAAAATAAAACAACCATAAACATGTAACATACATATAATATATACTCCCCATATATACAATACTCTTATTAATTATCACAGTACAATTACAATTTACTTAAATATATTTTTCATACATTCCTATAGAGATGCACATTTAAAAATAGAATTATATAAACATGGATTGCTAACCATATTACTACATTTGAAATACTTAAATACAGATATTAGGTAATTTCTTTTTATGTATGAATGAGACTAGAATATCAAAAAAAAAAAAAACCCCATTTTTATAGAAGAATTTAACTACTTTCCCTTCTATATAATTATTTCCTCTTATATACTTATAAGATAATAGCTTAACATCAAACTCCATCTTTAAAAATCTCTTCAAATAAAAATATATTTATTTCTTTAAAAGAAACACACAAAAAATCTTAAAATTTTATGAAATAAACTGAAAAAATTATAGTTTAATAGAAAAGAGGTTGCTCAGTTTTTAGTTAACATGTTAGTTTCACTGACAAGATTCTTAACTATATATCAGTATAATTTTTGATATATCATTCTACATTAATAATAAATTTAAAATATAAACTGATTTGAATGAAACAGCTTAAGTATAGTAAGTTAGTCTCAGTCAATAGTGTTGTGAAGAAGGTCATGAAAATAAAGAAATTTAAATAAAAGTATGCAAGGGCCTTTTCTCAGTTTTCCTTGGGCACCCAATGTAATATTCATTCAGCTTAGATTCTATAGTTGTCTTACTTTAAAATACATACAAATAAAAACAATATAAATACAAATTCTTAATTATGCATTAGACAGTTTATTTCATAAATGTAATCTATTAATACATTTTTGTGATTCTTATCAAGTGATGTACAAAAATCAATTAGTAGAAATGTATGCATGCATGTGTATATGTATAATTACATAACATGTATTTACTTATTACACTTACATTTTATAGTTTTAGTTAATTAGCAGTTCTATTCTTTAAGTTAAAAATAAGTACATATAATTTTTATATTTTAACATATTTAAGAAAGAAAGTTTTCTGCATTTAGAGAAAATCTTAAATTCAAATTAGCTGAATTCCAAAATATGAGAAATAAAGTTACTATAATATTGGTCCAGTTCCTTTTAAATTAAAATAATTTGTATATTTAATGGAGAAAAAGGTTAAAATCAAGTAATAATTTTTTATATTTATACAAAGAAGCATATACAAAATTTTATACTTTCATTTACAGTTTTTTGAAGTTTATTTCTAAATCGCAGTTTTATTTATATCTATAACTTTTATTTAAGTTTAATTTATTTTACTCATTGTTTAAATAGATAACAAACATTACCAATATTTTATTATATAAGGATTTGTTTGTTGTCAGTAGTGTAACCATGAAAACAGCCTTTTATAAAATAAGAATATAATAAATTGCATATTTTTTTTTATGAAGAATATGCATAACATAATTTTTGTTAAGTAGATTGCATAATCTAAAGATGTTGCAAACTATAAGGAAAAAAAAAGGGAAAAGGAAAAACTAGTATATTTATAAGATTAAAAAAAACAATGCAATAATATAATTAAGAAAATTCTTAAAAATAATATAAATTCCATACTTAATCATTTCTTTTTAACATATTTCTAGCAAATATAATATTTGGATGAATTTACTGATTGAATTTCTCATTACATTTAATTTAATTAGTTTCCAAATAATTAGAAGCTAATTTTTAACAAATTATAGGTAAAGAGATATATTACTATCTTCATTTTATAATTTAACACACTTTTAAGCATACAAAAGTTAAAATAATTCATTTCTAAAGAATAAAATACAAAAAAGTCTCAAGATTCAGAATTAGACACTTCATACACGCAGAACTTCGAAATAAGAACGAATGAATGAACTAAGTATCCGTATTCAGAACAAAAATTGGATACTTTGAACGTACGTACCGAAGCAGTATGCTTCTCAATGGAAGAAATAATCAGCGGCGATGAAGCCATTCTAGACGTTTTATTTCCTATCTATAAGTACACAAAAATTATTTTAAAATAATATTAGGACATTTATAATCAATTCTTTCATTGTTTCAAAATAATAAATAATGAAAATTAAATTATCCTTATTTACCTTTGTGAATTAAATAAAATTTATTCTAAATGTTAATAATCAAGTTTACAACACTGTAAACTAATTTTCACCATGTACGGAATAACTATGCAATGTTGCCAAATTCAGAAAGAAATACATTACTGTACTTCAGTTGTTTCTATTGGAAACAAAAAGGATTATATGTAATGCTTTTCTCAGAAAACTAATTCCTTAATGTCCTATATTACTATAAAAGATCTTAAGTCTTCTGTTAATGTTCTGTAATGTTCTATTCATTAGGTATGAAAAGTATTCTTAAAAGGCTTATCACATCTCTGTACATAAAGTATCTTTGAATTATGCATAGAAAGCACTTTCAAAATGGGTAGCATTTTGTTTCTTTGACATCACACTTAAATATAAACTATAATAACAGTTCGAAATTAGTTGTAATAAACTGGTCTAGATACAGTTGACAGAATAATTTTAAAATAATGATCGAATATTTATTACGATAACTTTTCTATCAAACTTCTAAAACCACCTTAAAGATGTTAGTTATCAATGCATTTATCCTGTATATGCATTATTCTTTATAGTTTATAATAAAAAGCCAGATGGACCATAGCCGAAAATTAACAATTAGATTGCCAGACATTTTCGATTTTAGAAAAGTAAAAAAGGTTGATGCCAATATAACATTTAAAAGATCAATTAAAAAATTTCATTTTGCTTTATTTATTAAATTAAAACATTTTTTTTCTCTTTTATTTCATGAAAGCATATACATTCCAACATGCTGAAATCCCTAAAATGTAAATATTTTTATTTATATTAAAGAAACTTGCAAATAAAATATAGCTATTTTTCCAAAATAAATTGGTTTTGAGTGAAAATTGTAGTACCAAAATAATTAATCAAAGGCAAAATTTGTATAAAATAACTTCGTTTTTCATATAACAGTATTGTCATTGCTTTCACAAAAAAAATTTTTTTTTTTTTTAATAATCTTGAACATAACAAAATTGAAATTACTTTGTAGAAATGTCGGCGATTTCCGAATAATACAATTGAATTATAGTTTCCAAATAATGAAATTAACATTGTTTTTCATATAATATAATTATATTTTTCACTCGTTTAGTTCTGGTATCAAAACGAAAATGCAGTGAATGACGAATCCAATATTTTTAACGTAGACCATAAAGAGGACAACTCTTCAGGATGATTTGTATTGTACAGCGCTCTGCTTATGTATATACCCCAAACCAGGAAATAGGAAACTGTTCTTAGAAAACGGGATGTGAGAACCAATATCTCCAACACCAGACTTTCCCCAATATTTTTTCGTCCGAAGAACATAGGAGACATATTTCAAAAACAAAAGAAATAATCTTTACTTCCACCAGGTCATAATAACAAGCGTTCACCTTAAATTTTTTCAAGAATTGGCTCCGCAATACTTTCAAAGGTTTGCAGTAGGCCCATGCAGATATTTTAAAAGTCCGTTTCCATGCTCATTCTATAAACCGTAGCTGGCGTATAAAACGCTAGCAGGCTGGCGTTTCCATTATTCTATAAACCTCATTTTATACACCCTAAACCGGTTACTGGTGTCTCTGCTTCTTGAAACAATTCTTCGTCTAGGCTACAAATGTGCGAATGTGTCTCAGTCACCATTTAAATGAAAATCGTGCTTATTCACGAGGGCAATGCACAATAATAGGGAAGATTGGCAAGAGAGAAGACAAATTCTTTTGGATGTGCCGCAACGTAGAGTCCTGGTAGTGTCGTTTGGTAATGGCTCGTCCTCTGTACAGGAACAGAACTTTTGTCTTATATTTGTCCTCCCACCGGTTGGCCAGATACCAATGATAATCATAATCAACGGTGATGATGACCATCACGAAGAGTCGCCAGGGCAATCTCCACAGAACATAGATGATTTGTCCCATGAATCCTTAATTCCTACCATGATGGAGTTGGCGTTTTATACGTATGAAAAATTTATTAAAAAATAATGATAAATACAAGTTCTAAATGGTTTGTTTGCTCTCTAAAGCTGGTAATTAAAATTTCGCAAAAAATTGGGTTAGATTGCTCTTTTGAGCATTCTACCTAATTTTTTCCAAGGAGTAAAATTAACTTGGTAAAAATAATATATTCCACACCATCCTTCAAGCAGAAATTTAACTAGCAGGTATTGTCTCATGTCAATAACATTCTGTTGTAGTTGTTGTTCTTTCTGGATATGTTTTGGGACATATCCATGAGCTCAGACTATTTTCTCAAGCTGCATCTTGCATGCGCTCTTTCCATGCGTCGCTCGAATGTTCTTGTATCCTCTGTCTCTGGTTCCCAAGCATCCTCGTACAAAGTTTCTTCAGTTGATCCTTCTTCTGAAAAGCAAAAGAACATCTTATGTCAAGACGTAGACTTTTAGTCCATGTCAATGATTTGTCAGGTTCTGCTGCTGCCCTTTTTATACATTTGAACCAGGATATCTAAGAAATGAGCTTACTTTTCTAATTTCATTCTTTGCTGAGCAAAAAAATTGGTCTCGGATACATCTGATTTTATCAGTGTTTCTAAGACTCCGTCCGAGAAAAGATTGTGGTACAGTGATGTCTTTATGCTTGTATTCCCACAAAAAAGCCAGCACACTCAAATGCCAGCTATCAAAATTTCATGAATTTTCAAATGGCGAACATGTATTTGGCGTTTCATCTACAGAGCGACAAATTTAGATTGAAGCTGGTACGCGACCATTCATTCTGTAAATACTTTATAGGAGTTATCGAATTTTGGAAAATCCATCTCATTCATAATCAGCACAATTTCCGCTTGCCAAATAAATTTAAATGTGTTTGTCGAATCCATGTTCCTTCCATCGACAAAGTTCTAAGTAATATAAAGCCGCAATTAAGTAAATTCGTGAGAAGTGTTTGATATTTCTTCATTTCTTCAATAATGAGAAGACGGATGCCTTTGAATCGCACAAACCCAGAATCGCTACCAGAAATATTGGAAGTAAGATAAAAAAAATTGCGATTCCACTACAACAGATTTATAAATCATTTTCTTTTCAGTCAAGTTTTTCTTTTAAACCCGGATATTCAAAGGACGATAATTAGGATTAATACGTCGAAAATTAAGGATATAGTTAGTGAAAACTAACGGAGTCAAATCAATTGACAGTACTAATTTAATCGATTTTCCCAACATTCAGTTTCTTATTTGCCATCTAGTTTCATTAATTTTGGCTGCATTCGTTTTTTAAACATTTAATGTGTTTTTCTAATCTAATTATGCATAAAAAAATGAACAGATGAATTTTGTTACAAAAAAGTGCTTGTAAGTTGTTGAACATATCAGTTTTGTAGTTGGTAATTATCACATTCTAATTTAACAATTGTTCAATCATGTTATTTGATTAGCAGAGATCTTCTTTCCATTTTTCATAGAATACAAATATTCGGGTTTTTTTCTAAACTCATGACGTTTTTCTCTAAAGACTCATATGAAAAAGCAGCCTTCACTCACTTCGATAAATTTACAATTATACATAATTTCTTTCGAGGAGTCGCCTCCAAATCCTATTTCTCTCCGTACGGTATCTGTATTTATTTCTTCATCTTATTCCAGGTTGGAACACCATTGCAATTGCAACACAATTTGTGCCAACTTCATGTGCTTTGTCAAGAAAACAGGGTTATCGCTTATGTTTCTAACAACCATTTTAACGGATCCGTTGTATGTCGGATCATTTACTTCAGTTTCCACTGCCAACTGGCAATGAGTGACTAATGATTTGTTTTTTACCATTGCAATAATCAGAAAATGCTTTTGTAAGTCTAATGGAATCTCAAACACTATACCCGTATCAATAATGACTAGCTGTCCTGCATTTATAGACCAATAAGTTTCTACATCATTTGATGATACGTAAACATCATATCCTACTGACTCAAACGAATTAATGGGTGTCATGACGGGTGCAATGGCTTGAAACACATTACGATCATCTAAAGTTTTGTAAAATTTGATTGTTTCAGGCAATCCAGAGCAGAGATCACTGTCTTCAATTCTTTCAATAAGTTCTTCCAAATGTCACCGAGAATTGTAGTCTGTTGCTGGATACATACGGTTTCTGGATGCTCCTGGATATGGTGCTAGATGCTATATAGTTGGGTATGGTGCTACATGGTTGAATATATTGGAATATAAGATTCTGGTACCTGCATATTTCCAAAAATATTATGGCTGCCAAATGAATAGAATTATGCCTGTCGAAGTGTCTGGCCTTATATATTATAATTCTTAGGAAATAACAAAAATTATTAAAAAATAAATAGTTCACCATCTTTGAATATGATTACTGAATAAAATCGCTAATGATGATAAATATTTTTTATGTAGAATTGTATGTTCAGAAAATAAGAATCTGGATTTATATGTCGAAAATTAATTGTTGAAAGTAAGTGAAAAAGTAAGTAAAAAATGACGGAGAAACTATAAGTAAGTCTCCCTTTCGTCTTTTATTTATTTTAGCTTTTCAATTTTATCTTTTTCAAAATGAAAAAGTTTTTTAACTTTGAGACAGGTCACTGCATTTAAATATAATTTAATAATAAAATAATATATAAAATATATATATATATATATCATGTCTGCCTACATTTGATTTAAAGACAGCAGATATTTTGACAGGAGATGTTCTCTTTTTATGAAATAGTGATGTCGGAGCAACGCTCTACACTCATATCAGACTGCGACATACGGTTTAAAGTGGATTCCAAACCATTACAAACATCCATGGCACCGCCGGGACTCGAACCCGAAACTTGTTGCACCGAGTGCCAGATATATAAATATAGTTGCATTTATAACAATGTATCTACAGAATTATGTATGGTTATATCATAAATTTCATAAGTTTTTTAATATGTATTTTAGAATTTTAGATTTTAGATTTATTTATTTTAATAATAATAATAATAATAAAAAAGGATAATAAGTGTACAATTATCAAGGTTGATTTAGAACGTATTTCATATTTTCAATATTTCTGGAAAAACATGAGTTCTGGATGGTTTATTTTGTCTGCTCAGCAACCATTCACTTTTATTTTGATGTTGGAGAAGCGTTACTTTAGGTCAATGCCGATTCAAATATTATACCACGCATATATATATATATATATATATATATATATATAATTAATATAAAAAGCAATAGATATAAAATAAGAGTAAGTTAAAGAATCAAAAAGAATTGAGGATTTAAAAATAAAAATATTTATTCGTAATGATAAAAATATATATATATATATAAATAGGAGGCTCCCACCATCAGATGGGGCTTTCAGTAATGGTACTTTAGGAGAAGAAACGAGGAGAAAACAATGTATGTTGAGAACAGTACGCGGTCTTTTTCTACTTTTAATTTAAAAAAAAAAAAAAAAAAAAAATGTGATAACTGTGAAGAGATTTTATAAACCGAATTATGAGTGTGAGGAAGATTATTGTAGAAATTTTAAGTATGAATTTGCGAATGTTTGTAAGGGTAAGCAATTGTCTAATATCCTGATTCCTGAAATACCAAGGTGAGTTGGTAATCATCCAAAGGATTTTGTTTTCACGCCTTTGAATGATTTCCAAGTTACCTTTTGCTGCAGAGCCCCAAACTGGACTTGCATAATGTAATACATGCAAATAAGCAGTTTGTTATGTAGTGACAGGTTAACATTTAACAAATTAGAGGATAAAACATGGGGATAGATTTATTAAATTTATTTCGAAGGTTTTTAATATGCTGAGAGGATGAGGCAGAGGATATGCTATGTTACTCGGAAAATTCAATTCCCATACCTTCTTTTACATGAGTGCACCAAATTATAAAGTATTAAATTAAATTTATAAATTAATGAATGGGATTTAAGCTTGAGCAAAGGCTCTGAAATGATTGTAAATATTACGAAAATAATTAAAAGAAATCGTTTATAAAATAAAAGCTATTTTCTGGGCAAACTGCGCAATCTGATTAGTTGGAAGAGGGATAGAAAGTGGGAGGTCAGGAAAAGGCGGGGGAGAAAGAAACTGATTCTTTTCCCTTTTCAAAATCTGGGAGTGGAGATCCGCTTTGCGCTTTGTTTAACTATTTTCAGTAAGGGGACAGTTGAGTCATAAAAGATGTCGCAACTATATCCGGCTACTACTCTGCTGTCACAACACACGCACGGGGGGGGGGGGGGGGGGACTGAATTGCCAACTTGACAGGAAATTCTCTTTCCTTTGAAAGTAAGAAAGAAGTAGAGAAAGAGAAGGGAGAGGAAAAGAAAACTAGAAAAGAAACCCTAGTAAACTATAAAAAAGTTTGCAAAAACTACCAAAACAATCAATGTGTATCCCACATCACTCTAGATAATTTTTTAATATTTAAATGAAATTCGCTAAATGACACGATAGCAGTGAATGTATGTTAAAATATGTATTGAAAATAATTAATAAAGGTAAATTAAATGAATAAAAATTTTACTTGAATTTAGAACTCCTTTACGACAAATATGAAGGAAAACGATTGAAGTTTAAAATATATTAATTTAATACAACATTACACATCATCAATAAAATAAATCAACTACCTTTCATTTATCTTGAAAAACGTATAAAATTTTGTATTATGTTTTCCTAAAGTTAAATGGAAAACAAAAAATTAATTTACTTAGGCTCTGAAAGATAAAAGAAATTTCTTCAGTAAAAATGTTAACTCGATTTCATATTCCTATTCTTAATTTACATTCGTTCTTTTTTTTTTTTTTTTTCCAACAAAATAAACCCGTATTAATAGGCCATTGGAGAGACCTATTTTAGTTTTATTTTCAGCGTTTCTATTGCTTATTTTTTTTATTTTTCATATTCTTTCTTATATGAAAGAATAATGAAAATATCACATTTGGGAAGGGGGAAAAAAAAACTTTTGCAAATTTTTTTTTATTTGTTCAGTTTTATTTTAGTTTTTAATCCATTATAATTTGTTGTGTTTCTGATTTTTACAAAATAATGATACTAGTAAAATTTACTTAACTTTACAAATTATTTAAATTTTTTTCGCATGAAATCACTTGCGAACTTTCCTACGTTCCAAAAAAACCAATGACAATGAAATTAAAGAACGCGTAGTCAGTGGCATAACTATACCATCTGAGGTCCGTAGTACATTTTCGAATTGGGGTCCCTTCAATGCAATATATTTTCTTTTTAATAAAAAAAAACTACCTAAATACGTATTATTCTTGTTTGATGCTATAAACTTTTAATTTAAAGGGATGTTAAATTAAAATTACAGATAATTTGGGTAAAAACTTCAACTATTAAAATTTCTTTTTGCTGGGTTTCTGATTAGAAAAAAATGTCGAAGTTCAAGTTTCAGGCCCTGGAATGTTTGATAGATTCCCTAAAAAATTAATTTAAAAATGTCCCAGTGGCACATGGGTAGCAGCGGTAATTCCCACTTTTCCACAAACCAGAAATCGTGGGAGGCCCTAGCATCGGGATTACACTTGCGTAAATATTTCTATTACTACCAGATGTGATACATTTTTCATACAAATGAATACATTCAAAATCTTGATACAATTTTTCTTAATTTATCACTTTAATAACTTAAGTTTATTAACTAGAGAATTAAAAAATTTTACTCTATTTTGTAATAATAAATGTCAGACCTTTCCTTTACTTATAGCCTCTCTCCTCGGGCCGGCGCCTGTGGAAATTAGCCTGTCTTGCCGCATTAAATTAAAAATTAGCCTGTCTTGTATAAATTGAATAAAAAACAAATAATGAATAAAAATATTAAATGCGATTTCTAAAACATAAACAATAATCAAATGTACATAATTATGAAGTTAATTTTATTTTCTTCTCTTAATCGCTATCAGAAATTGAAGTTTTTATTTAACAAAAAAATAAGGCTATGATTAGAACATTTTTGAGAATTTTGGTTGTACACCGAATTAAAAACTACCGAAGAAATATATATACATATGTATGTGTGTGTGTGTGTGTGTGTGTAGATATGTCTCATCAATATATTTTTACATTTCCAAAATGTTAAAATAAGAGGCACATCGTAGCATACGATTGAAAAGTTAAAGCCAAAAATCGCAGCTTAGATCCTCATGAACTGATTTGAGGGAGTTCGATCCTAAGATCGTCCGGGTCCAGAGTAAAAATTACTCCGTTGGCTGAGTAGATTCCTCGCACTTAAAAAAAGTGCTGGAAAAGATTCCTAAGCAGTATCGTAAATGGCACGATGCCGTTTCCTTGAACTCGCTACGCCTAGATGGTAGACAAGTATTTGCCTAATCGCTTCGTTGCGGATCTAAGGCCATTTAGAATGAAAAGATTGCGAAATTTTGAAAATATCCATAACGGGATCCAGAACAAGATCTCTGTAGATTTTGTTATACGAACAAACCACTGCGCATTATCAATTCTGGCTATCTCCTTATTTTGAAAGACTTGCAATTTCTTTAAGTTTGTGATCAAGGTGGAAGCTCAAATTGGACATCCGTATAAAGAATCGATTGAAGTGTCGACTTGTGTAGCAAAAGCTTGTGTCTGATCGCTAGCCAGCTCTTACGAGCAAGTAGGCTTTTGGGCCTTTTGCTCGAAGCAGTTGGTTTCACAACAACTTTAGAAATATGGGGTTGCCCGACAAGTTCTCGAGAACAAGCACAAAATTCATTTTGGCTTAAGTGGCTCACTAACGAGATCTTATATGGCAAACCTCGCAAATAAGCAGGTTTCTGTATGTAGTCAGATACTGATTTCTATAAAATATCCATGCATTTTTCAGGTGTTTAATTACTATTAAGAATTCGATGGTTCAATCAGTCCCCTTCGAGATAATATATTAAATATTCGCAGACAAGCACAATTATTTTTTTATTATTATTGAATTAAGTATATTTTGTACTATGCAATTTTGTAGCTGTTGTTTGTTTATATACACTCATTGCCATTGCATCAAGAAGGAATTATAGGACCGCTACTGTACATGTGATGAAAACGTCAAGCACATATGAAAATGATTAAAATTGCACCATGATTACGTAAGACCAGTAGAGGAGTTGGATGTGTTTTCTCGATCATAAATAGTAGCCCTGGGGTAGTTTGTATGAAGTTTATCTGCTGAAAAGAGGTACTTTATCAACAGAGATTTCTTTATCACGCTAAATTAAATAAAATATCAGGAGCTGTCGGAGTTTTAAAGAAGTATCATTAAGATGATAGCTGCTAGGTGGTCAGTTCGGCTAGTTGGCCACCGCATAAAATTTTGCGATTCTCTAGAAATTCGAAAGGGGTTTGGTTTGTCGCTCTACGGTCATCTTGTGCACACTTTAGGCTAAACAGACCAGGAGCTACAGTTTAACGTGGATTCCGAACCATCAACAAACATCCATGCCACCGCCAGGATTCGAACCTGAAGTCTTCAGTACTAACGACCAGAGCGCTAGCCAGTTGGCCATCAGGCCGCCATTCGAGGGAGGAGAATTAATTGATCTTTAGTAATGACAAACTGAACCTTTTTAGATGAGAAAGTTTATAGTGATTCTCAAACTTTTTATTTTTCACCCTCCCCCTTTATCAAGAAAAATTTTTGTCTCTCTTCCCCACCGATATTTATCATTAAATATGCTTTTTTTATATGTTTTCATCTTATTTTATACAAGCAATACTTGAATAAAATAATTCTTAACTCAGAATTAAATCATTCAGAATATTGATCTATAAATAATAATAATAATCGAAATTAATCGACATATTTAGTACCTGGGGAGTGCTAAGTGAGTGACGTCTGTGCAGCGCTTACCTTAAAGCGTCCAAGACAATTGTCGAGGTTTGGTTTGGTTTGTCGCTCTACGGTCATCTTGTACACACTTTGGGCTAAACAGACCGGGACCTACAGTTTATCGTGGATTCCGAACCACTAACAAACATCCATGCCACCGCCAGGATTCGAACCTGAAGCCTGGGATACCGAAGGCCAGAGAGCTAGCCACTTATCCACCAGGCCGCCAATTGTCGAGGTGTTTGCCAGCTGCATTAGAATATAAAAAAAATGTTTACATGTAAGAATAATAGCAAACGCAAAAATAATAACTCATTATGTTCCAATTTTTCACACAAAAATGTCTATAGTGGGTCTAAATCTAATATGGCGATATATAATTTTATATGCAGCCCGCGGAGTTAGGATGCATTTCAAAAGTGGCCCGCAAGATCATTTGGGTTAGCCACCCCTACTATAAGGGATCGGTCTTCTCTACTCCTGGTCTGTGTAAGAAGGTATGCCAGTTGCATATTATCCATTTTGCATCTGCTACTGATAATTATTTGTTTCAAAAATAAGTTTCACATCTATATATATTTATGTATTTTTATTTAAATACTGTTCCTACTACTTAAAGTGTGGTACAATGAACATGTGCATCTGTAACTTATATCTGAATATGATGTTAGCAAAAGGTTAGCTCGCCGTTAATAAACGTTAGTGTTACACCAAGCGACGGAGGAGTGAAGTCGCCCATAATAAGACATATTGATTATATAATCTGTTCATCATCAAAATGAATAATTCTTAAACCTTCTTGGTCAAATCGATTTCAATTTGGATATTTGCACATCGTAATGGGTGTTGCAAGTTAGCGTCCGTTATGCTTGAGCGTGTTTTGTATTGGGCCAATTTCATTTTAGAAAAAAACCAATTGCAGGTGTAAGTTGAACCAAAAAGGCTAACAACTAGAACTTAAGAGTCTTGTTTGCTCTGCTATCAACAATCAACTGTGAGTATCTAGGGATGGTCACTGCATCACTGAGGTCACTTAAGGTGAAATATGGAACATGTTATATTAGATGTTCCACAAGATGAGCGCGCATCATGAGTTCGCAAAATATAATTTAATTATTCTACGAACTCATAAATAAAACAGGCAATATATGTCATATATTCGCAAGAATATTATTTTAAAATCAAAGTTAATTTTTCTCATAATTTCGACAGTTAATTTTTTGAATATATGGATGCACCCATAATGTATTTTTTTATACATTGTTTTTCACTATTTTGTCCATTGTAAAATAAATATATGTTTGTAAAAATATTCTGGCGGGCCGCAAAAATATTCAAGGCGGACTGCGGGTTGGCCACCCCTGGCTTAAAGATATTTCGTATTGTCTTCAGAAAACTCTACCCACTTATAAATAGAAATTCTACCACGACCAGGAATAACAGAATTCTTCTTTATACTGTTATGTTTCACCTAATTCTATCATAAACTTGCCCTGTCTGGTCTTATGCAGCTAAATTTAATTTAAAGACACTTGAAACTTTACAAAATAGCACTATCCGCCAAATTACTTCTGCAAAATGGTTCATGCGCAATTCTGATATCTATGAAGCTACTAGCATTCCTTCTTTAAAAGATTTTCTTAAACGCATCTCTATTATTCATGACACACTTATGACACACTTATTAATCATGAAAATACTGCAATCCAGGAGATTGACTCTTACGTCCCAATTATGATTTAAAACGTCAGCGCAAAATTTTAATTTAATTTTTAAAATATTTTTATTTTCTTTTATTTGTTTATGATTGCAAGTTAATTTTATTATATTTGTAAATATATTCTGGGCAATTTTCATTGTTTCAATTGTATTTACCCTGCCATATAGGAGGTGGAGTCCCCACGGGCTAAATAGTTCCAAAAGAATACGTCAATCTCGAGTTTAAAGATATGAGTTTTACAGTAATGGCCATTAACAAAACAGATGGATAAAAATATACACATATTACCCATCAATTTCAAATGAAAAATGTGCATTAAGTATTGGTGAGTTAATTATAAACACTAGTTCATTCAGTATCAATTATTTAAATACAGATCCACAATGTAATGAAAGGATATATTAAAACATTAAAGGATCCATCTATGAGAATGGCTAATATAGGAAACACGAAAAAACACTTTATAAAACAAAAATTTATACATCTCTCAAAATATAATTTTAGAATCAAGAAATTATATGATCTCCACTTGGGCCTTGCCTGATGATGTCTCAAACATAGGCCTGAAACTTGATTAAAAATTAATTTCAATGATAAATATTTATAAGCATTGTATAGAAAAATGCGACTTCACGAATTCACTCACTGCAATAGTTTTATACATCATTTTCTCCTTTTAATTAGGTTTTCTTTTAGAACTGGATGTTCAAAGGACAAAAATTAGGATTAATATGCCGAAAATTAAGGTTAAAATTAATGGAAAACAATGTAGTCAAATCAATTGACTTCACTTGGTCTACATCAAATTGTTCTTGCTTATCCAACACACTCTAAAGCTAATAATCAAATTTTTCTTGAATTTTCAAATCACGAACATATGTATAGGATGTTTGGATAGGTTTCAACATTTCTCCTAATGTTTGATATACAGTTTTCCCAGATTGATACCAGATCAGGCAAAAGCATTATTGACTGTCTTGTTGAAGAATATCCAAATTTAGTCCTGGCTGCGTTTAATGAATACAAATTGTAACTTCGGAGGTAAATTTTTTTTTTTAATTTGTCCATAAAAGGTAATTGTCTTTAGGATCTTTGTACATTGAGTCCTTGCAATGTAGGCATGTTTTAAATTGAGGTCCTATGCAATATTTACTAAAATGTTTTTGTGACGAATCCAACTTTGTTAAAAACAGATGTGGCGGTATCTTTGCTTTGCAGCCGGACAGGTTTACATATTGATTCTAATTCTTGTATTTGAGCATCCAATTCTAAAAAAAATACCTCATTAAAAGGAGAGAATTATGTATAAAGCTGTGAAGTGGTTAATTCGCATTTTTCTCTATACTACTTGTAAATGTTATTATAATATAATATTTTTCCTTGATATATTAAATGGGAGTAATTCTGGTCTCTTCTTGTCTACCACTTAAGTGTGACAATCATGGAAAACTCCCGCAACGAAAAATTATCTAAATTTCGGCAAAAAAAAATATACGTAAATAAATACAAAACAGTTCCAATACATTTGTAAATACAAATGTATTGGAACTGTTTTGTATTGTATCTGGAAACATTCTAATGTGCAAAAAGAAGCCGTGGGGGGACATCTTTGGGTCTAGAGGTGAATATTATTGAGAAGACAACAATTTGTAAAATTTTTAGTGATTTCAGTTACCAGCAAGGAAAACTCTTAGTCATAATTGTATTAGTAAATGATGACTCTGTTGGGAGTATTTCAGGTTTCTCTCACAGAACACTTAAATAGAAGTGACAAGGTTTTCATTTACTTTTGCAAAAAAAATCTTGGATGATTGAGACAATGTTTGGAGAAGATGTAATTTCATTTTGTTGATGTCCCAGTAACAAGGCATACAGCATCTATTTTATATTACTTTTTCTTTTAGGTACATTTGATCAAGTGAATAGGTGTTTGTATGGATTGGAAATCTTATAATTGATTTTTTATAATACAATTGTACAGGGTTTTAATAATCAAAGAAAATACTTTCCGTTTTTAAGCAAGACATTTTTCTTGCTGTAATCCATTTATCGTCATACCAAATGAATCACGTTATCCAATTTGCATCAAGTTAATGCATATAGATTTCATTGCAAATTCCTTTTTATATTATTAAGAATAAAGAAATGTAATTTTCTTAACAAGTATCTTATTTGAATGTCGAAAAAAATTCCTCTTGTTTGTCGAGAAATAAATAAGAGTTTTTATATAATTTTTGCGGCTGAACTTTATATAGGAGATATATTATTGAAGGATCTCAATTAGAGCTAGATTGAAAGCAGTAGCATTAATAGCATATTTGCAGCCGGGTGGATTTCTAAGAACTACAAGATACGCCAGTAACATTGTTAAAAGCAATTCTGGCAATTAGGGATTGCAATACCGGGATACCGAATACCGGTATTTTGAGCCATTTGTACAGTTTTGTAATACCGTTATTCACAAGTTTAAATACCGGTTTTTCGGTATTTACTAGAATTTAGAATTCTTGTCAGTGAAAGAATTCTATCTGTGAATTCTTATTTGTGAAATTATTATTCTTATCTGTAAATTCTTATTCAGAATTCAGAACCTATCCACATGCAGAAGAATTCGGTACAGTTATCGAAGATTATAATGACACTAATGTTGATAGTGAAAATTAATTGTCTCTTGAATAAAAATTAGAATTAGCGATAGCTAAAAAAATTTCAACAAACCAAAATACAACACAGAAATCAGCTATATCCAAAACAATCCGACGAGAAATAGATTTATTTGAAGATGAGGGATTTAGAGGTAAATACTTGGAAAAAGTATATCGCGCATTGCTAACAATACCACCAACTAGTGTAGATGCTGAAAGAGCGTTTTCGACAGCTGGTTAATTTTTGCTCAAAATTACGTCCCTGGCTTAATGATAGTACAATTGATGCATTATATTTTTAAGATCATTTTTCTAAAATTTGTAATAGTACCACAGACTGAATAGTGATATTTACATTTTTACGATTTAAATAAATAAGATGTTCCTTTACTTTTTTGTGATTCTTTATATAGTGTTATAATCTATAAGTTACAAATTTTTTTGTGATATTTGCATTCTCTAATAAAACTGGCAAATAAAACAAAGAAACATCTGTGTTTTCTTTCTTTCTCTAAAATTTCTACTACCGGTATTAAGATTTAAAAAATACCGAATACCGGTATTGAACTTTTGGTCCGATATTGCAATCCCTACTGGCAATATATTCTCTGTGTTATTTGATGGGTTTCTAAGAATTCAGCTACATCATAGATTGAAAGCAGAACTCAAAAGCAGCTCTTACAAACACAGCCGGCTGCACCAGGTGAGTTTCTTGTCTTTCCCAGCCAATTGGTTATCAGGCCACTATTGAATTTTTGAGTTTTTATAATCTAGTTATATTTTTTTAACGTAACAATCGAATCAATACTATGGGTACCACGATAAATATTTAGACGAGTTAGAAAATAACATTCAAATTATTTAATTAATAAAAAAATCTTTACAACAAAATTGCAACATTACTTGCATTAATATACATAAAAATGTAAAACAATATACAAAACATTTCTGTTCTTGTTTTGAAATAGCATAAAAATATTAAAATCTCATACAATATTTCTATTGACATTGACATTTAAGCACTAAAATGTATTTTTTTTTTTTTTCACATACTATTCCACTTCTTAAAAAGAATAGAACTTTTTAAAAAATTGATATTTTTGAATAAAACAAACATAGTTTATATTATTTTTTGTTGCATTTTGGAGAAGTTTCAAGACATATCAAAATATTTACGTATAGGAGACCAGATATTAGTCGCCACTGACTTTAGAAACCCATTTTTTGGAAGTCTCTTCGGTTGTTTGTAGTCTTCGAAATAAGTTTGATGATTATAGTTATTAGAAAACTTGTGTCGGACATAGTTTTGAGAAAGCAAATACTGATCATAATTTACGGAAAGCATATTTCGAGCAAAGTTTTCGGAGTTCTGACCACAATTTTCAGAATTAGATTGGCAATCATTCTTTTTAGAATCGGGATGCCTATGATATTTTCTGGAAGGTATATGTCCATCATAAGTATCGGAAGGTAGAATTCCATCATAGTTTCCAGAAGGTAGATTTCGATCATAGCTTCCAGAAGGTAGATTTCGATCATAGCTTCCAGAAGGTAGATTTCGATCATAGCTTCCAGAAGGTAGATTTCGATCATAGCTTCCAGAAGGTAGATTTCGATCATAGCTTCCAGAAGGTAGATTTCGATCATAGCTTTCAGAAGGTAGATTTCGATCATAGTTTCCGGAAGGTAGATGTCCGTCATAGTTTCCGGAAGGTAGATTTCGATCATAGTTTCCAGAAGGGAAATCCCGATCATACTTTCCATGCAGATCTCGATCATAGCTTCCTGAAGGTAGATCTCGATCATAGTTTTCTGAAGGAAGATCTCGATTATAACTTCCTGAATTTTTATCAAGACCATAATATTTGGAATGTAGATCTCCACGACTGTTTTCTGAATGTAAATTTGGATCATACATGAGCATATTTATTTCACTAGGAAGGTTTTCAGGATTGTGATGTCGCTCGGAGTTTGAAAGTTGTGCATAGGTTTTGGAACCGAGAGGACACACATTGTTTTCGGAATGTGGGCTCCAGGCGTCGTTTTCAGATTGTAAATATCTTTCACACTTTCCTGAATGAAGTTGTTGAACACTGTGCTCAAATTGCTGCGATTTCTTAGATTTGGTGTGTTGTTGTGAAACTCCTTCTGGATATTCTTCAGTAAATATTCTTGGACAACGATCTTCCACAAACCTCACTGACTTATAAACTTCTGCATCTCGCTGTTCCTTGCATTCTAAGGTATTATTGACGCTCCACATTTTATTCCAACTACTGCTGGGATTTACATTAAGCGAGTAGTTGTCCTCAGACAATCGCTGTAACTCGTTATGTTCGGAAGGCTGTTGTAGATTTGCTGTTGGATAATTATCCTCGTCGTTTACTGGTTCATAATGGTTCATATGTTTCAATGACTCACAATTTTTTGCAGTCTGTTGCTCTTCACACTCTTCGGTTCCTCTGTTGTGATATAAATTTTTCCAGCTGTCAGTAGGACTTACACTAAATGAATCGCTTTTATGCATACTTGAGGAACTGTCGCTGTCATCCAATCTTGTACAGCTGTCACTGCGATGCACAGTTTTGGAGCTGTCTCTTAAGTTGCAACTACCAAGTATATTTTGAGATAAATCCCTCACTAAGAAATCTAGTAATACTAGTGCTTTTTCTGCATTTCCATAAGTTCTTCATATTTATCCAAAACATGAAATATCCTGTCCAATAATATATTTTTTCGCTCAAATAGTTGGTTGCGGTGTGAAACATCTAGCTCATCATTTGTTTCCTTTGTATGAAATAGTTGATGTGATATTTGTTTTTCGCCATGATAACCTGGAGTGCGAATTTCTGATTGTCGTTTCTCTGTTTGTTGAGAGCTTTTTTGATCCATGTAAACGTGCAAACTCGATGCAGTTTTCAGATAAAATGACTCGGGTATGGATAGGAAATGCATTTTTATCAATGGGGACGGTTACAGTTTATATTTAATTGAGAAAATTTAGTTTCTTACCAGAACATCCAGTTTTGCTGTAGCGGGAAACTAATGAAACATAAACTAGATAACAAAAGGTATCAATCAGAACGGTCGATACTAATTTTGAACTAAAATGTGTGTTAAATTTATATTTACCTTGAATTGTGTTAAAATATTTATTAAAGATAATCGTTAAAAAATTGGTTCTTAAACAAATATATATTAAAAGTCAAACAATAGAATCATAAGTTGTAAAAATAGATTATAAATAAGATAAAATTTTCAGAAAATGGTAATGCTAAGAGCATAATAAAGGGGCCTGATGGCAGAGTGACTAGCGCTCTGGCGCTCGGTGCCACACGTTTTGGATTCGAATACAGGCGGTGTCATGGATGTTTATAGTAGGTCGGAATCCCCTTTAAACCATAAGTCCCGGCACAATATGACTGTATATCTTTGGGCTGACAACCCTACACAGTTAAAAGAAAACATTTCCTGTCTCGAAATCTCCAGTAGGCAGACACCCTTGGCTCATCATGGAGCTGTTGCGCCGATGATGATGAATAACATAATAAAGTTGATTTAATAACGCTTAAAATTTTCGTTCGTTAAATATGATGCGCTTGTTAGTTATGATCTTTTTTATAGAATGCATTTATATTTCCGGGAACTCTTTAATATATGGAACCTCAAGGCCGGGTGATTAACACTCGGTACCACAGGTTTCGGGTTCGAGCTTCGGAGGTGCCATGGATGTTTGCAGTGATTCAGAATCCACTTTAAACCGTAGGTATTGATCTAATAGGACTATAGAGCGTTGGATGTTGGGCTGATAGCTCTACCCCGTAAAAATAAAACATCTCCTGTTTCGAAATCTGCCAGGTGGCAGACGACCATGACCCGCCATGTGGTTGTTGCGCCAATGATAAAGATTATGATGATGAATGCACTAAAATGTGCAAGGCTGTTTGGTTCAATGCATATTTGTGAAAAAACATTTTCAGCAAATATTAAAAAAAAATTTATCAATAAAATCTACTTAACTAATAACTTTTACGCTTGGTTAATACAAAAATCTAACTATACATTGTAAAAATTCAATCTATGTATTGAGTTGGTGCGAAAGTACGTTCAGTTTTTATCATGTACTTAAATAGTGAAAACAAAAATTACATTCTTGCCAATCCAATAATATCACGCATAAAAAAAAAATTTTTTTCCCCACTTCAATAATATATTATTTATTTTTATTATATATAAAAAATGAATTTATATATATTCAAAATAATTTTTGATTATTTTAACGATCAATCTATGTTTTGAATTGACAAGAAAATAAGTTTGAGTTTTACCATATACTTAAATGGTGAAAAACGAAATTAATTTCTTGCTAATCCAATAATATCCCACAAAATTTATTTATTATTATTATTATTATTTTTTTTTTTGCCTTTTCATATTATATTATTATTTTTTTATTATTTATAAAGAAATGAGTTTATTTACAGGCAAGATAATTTTCAATTATTTTTCCGTGCAGCCAACGGTCAAATTACAAAAAATGAAAGAGATCTTCACAAATCAATAGAGCTAGTAAAAGAGCATAGATTTTACTGGGTTTGTCGTTCTATAGTCATTTTTTGCCTACTTTGGGCTAATTAAACCGGGACATACAGTTTAACGTGGATTCCGAGCACTAACAAACATCCATGCCATTGAACCTGAAGACCAAAGATAATGATGCCATAGCCAAATACTAAAGCCTAATACCAAAGATAATGTTGCCATAGCCAAATACTAAAGCCTAATACTAAAGATAATGATGTCATAGCCAAATACTAAAGCCTAATACCAAAGATAATGATGCCATAGCCAAATACTAAAGATAATGAAAGCCAAATACCAAAGATAATGTTGCCATAGCCAAATACTAAAGATAATGATGCCATAGCCAAATACTAAAGCCTAATACCAAAGATAATGATGCCATAGCCAAATACTAAAGCCTAATACCAAAGGCCAGAGCGCTAGCAAACTAACCATCAGGTAGCAACGAACATAGCAGAATTAAAGAACGGCTTGTTCAGCTCCAAAGACAGCGCTACATTGATTAGTACTCGAGATTTAAAAAATCTTATCTTCGTCCAGTATTAGCTTATGCAAGCGCAGTTTGGGCTTCTGTCGCACGTACAAATTTTGAAATTATTCAAAGGCTCGAGAACAAAACTCTCAGAATGTTAACGAATTCACCCTGGTACTTTCGTAATGACGATATTAGACGAGCTCTCTCGATTCCAAGTTTAAGACAATTTGTTCACAAAATTTCTACTAAATTCTATAATGATATGCGAAACATCAATAACCCTGTATTAAATATCCTATAAAATTACAATTATGATATTTCGTCCCGCAAACATAGCAAAAGACCTCGCACTGTTCTAAATATTTTAAATTAATTCCTTACAACTGCCTAGATGAAAAAAGTTCGCTTTTCTCCTAAGCTATTTTTTGTCCTAATTTGACTTTTGCTCATTCTGTTTTATTACATGCGACTGATTTCATCAACATGTACATTTTTGAAATTTTTGATATTTTTCATTTTATAATTTTATTAAATAAATAATTCTCTTTTAATAAAAAGGGCATTTAATTATCTATTTTGCTTATTAACTCAAAGGGCATGAGACCACCGCTATGTTTTCAACGTTTTACAAAGAAGGAGCTAGTGAACGCTACGCGGCCAAGGATCTCCGTAATAATCTACAATAAGAGGAGATTTAAAAAACAATGAGTCAGTAACTGCTCCGGCAACATCTACTGCAGTGCCCTTTTAATAATAACTGAAATTCCGTTTGATGTTTGTCCGTATGTAACTAAAATATACAAAACATAACTTTTGCATAACTTGGATACATTCTAATGAATACTGTTTCTCCATGGGCCCTAGTGTGAAAGGGTACAGTGTACTCCAATCCCAAAATACTAATACTTAGAAACATTTTGAAATTGAATTTTTTACTTATTAATCCGTGGTTTATTGGTTATTAATTTGAATTGTATGAATAATAGAAAAAAAAACACTTTACACATTCCTTTAAAAAAAAAAAAAAAAAAACCTATATAGTTTTAATATTTTTTCTGCTGCATCCTCTTGCGTTACGTGCAATACATTTATTATTAATATGCTAATTTATAAATGGGTAGATGAAAATTGAAATGTGATAATTTTTTATCGACAAAAAAAGAATGCTAGCTATCTGTCAATACATTTTTATACTTCAAAGCAAATAACGATAATTAGGATCTAAAAAATTCCCCGATTTTCAGTTTCAATTTTTTCATTCATACGAACGATTGCATCTTCTTTACAATTAAAACAGCTCTTAAAACTGGTTAAATTGTATGAAATGTTTATTTTGTTTATAAGAGAATATAAAAACGAGAAATAATATATTGACTTCAAATAATTCTTAAAAAAAAACATAGGTTGAAAAATTAATATTTATTGTGATCCTGTACTATACAATCTTTATATGAATTTTTCTGAATATGAAGTCTAGTATAGGTCCAGATCTTACAATATATATTGTAAGATCTGTACCTATACTAGACTTATAATGGCTTTAAGAAGAGGACCGCTTTCAGGTTCATGGGAATACTTCAATGAAAGAAATGAAATTCAAAGATATAAATTTGATACACAATTGCAGTTCACTCCAAGAATGAAGACGAATCTAGTCCAACCGATCTGCGGCAGACATAATTATCCCACTGCATGATACACGAAACCACAAGAGTGTTTTCATATTCTGAAATAAAAGGGGCAGAGAAGTGTTACTAATTCTAGCTTGATTCAAAGTTTATTTTCTAAGTATGAATATTAAATACAAAAGAAAACCCAAGTAAACGAAAACTTTGTAAACAGGCGGAAACTCCAGCCTGTTCAGTCACTTTAAAATAAATAAAAATAACACTTCTTGTCTTCTTCAAAAACCTCCCATTAAGAAAATCAGTCGGGAAGTGGGGAGGGGGTGGGGTGTCAGCTTCCCTCACTTCTCATTGGGTTCGATACGTCCTGAACTCATGGTCTATCATTAATCACGATGCTACAACTCATGGTGTAGTCCATATTTCACGTGTAATTTTTTCTACCTGTGAAGGGCGCACAGACAATCGATAATTTCACGAGGTCTCGTTATCTATGACACTGATTATATATTGTCCTATTTGAGTGTCAGGTTCTCATTAGTACAAAACAGCAATTGCATGTAATATAAGTATCCACAGCACTGCTTATCTGCTGTCAGACTTCAGTGATAGGTTATTATGTACTTGTTAAAGAATATACATTCCTCTCTAGGAAATACTACAACTCTTCCCGTGAGAAAAATGCTACTATATATATATATATATAATGAGAGTGGAATATGTTTAAATACAAATATTGGAGAAAAAATAAGAGTTTCGAACCATTTAATAAAAACATTTATTTAGAAAAAAGTATTCAATTCAATAAAATTTAGTAATATTAAATTTGTTCTACAAGCATATCTAATATCAATACAATTTAACGATTTCTTGAACGTTGCAATGATTTTATAATATAATCGAGTATTTCAAGAAATTTGAACAACATTTACGATAATCAGCGATATAAGTTTCGGTGAGAAAAAGTCCACAAAATAAAATCATGCTGAAAATTTAAAAACAAGTTACAACAATAATGCAATAAAAGAAACTGAACAAATTACGTTAAAATTTCCTATTAGTGACACGACAGGTAATAAAAAGGAAATATTTGTCTACGAGTTAATTTGTTAAATACAATATTAATCTCTCATACTTGAAAGAAATTAGTTAATGAATTTTTTATTTATTTATTTTTATATTTTCATTTCTGCCATACCTCTTTGGTATTTCGGCTCTGTTGCCTCCTTGACTTTTAGTCTTTCTGATGATTTGTTTTTTCATTTCTGACTCGTCATTTCGTTTCTGTGATGCGCCATCAGTATTTCTGTCTGACGCATCATTTCGACTGTGTAATGCGCCGTCAGCATTTCTCTCTGACGCGTCATTTCGTTTCTGTGATGCGCCATCAGTATTTCTCTCTGACGCGTCATCATTTCGTCTCTGTAATGCTCCATCAGCCTTTCTCTCGGATGCGCAAACAGTTCGTCTCTGTGATGCCCCATAGACCTTTCGTCTCTGTGACGCCCCATAGACCTTTCGTCTCTGTGACGCCCCATAGACCTTTCGTCTCTGTGACGCCCCATAGACCTTTCGTCTCTGTGACGCCCCATAGACCTTTCGTCTCTGTGACGCCCCATATACCTTTCGTCTCTGTGACGCCCCATATACCTTTCGTCTCTGTGATGCCCCATAGACCTTTCGTCTCTCTGTGATGCCTGTGATGCCCCGTCTCATAGATGCCCCATAGACCTTTCGTCTCTGTGATGCCCCATCGACCTTTCGTCTCTGTGATGCCCCACAGACCTTTCGTCTCTGTGATGCCCCATCGACCTTTCGTCTCTGTGATGCCCCATCATCCTTTCGTCTCTGCCTCGAAGACTTTTCGACTCTGTGATGCCTCGTCAGCTTTTCGTCTCTGTGATTCCTTATTAACTTTTTGTCGTCATGAATTCTTGCTTTCTTCTCTTCTTTCCAATACTTTTTAGTCTTTTCAGCTATATCCTTTTCGTCTTGAATAGGATTAATTTTCCCGTTTTGGGGGAAAATCTGTTGCCTTTCTATACTGATATACGGATGATAAAACATAAAAGAAGCATATCTTTCTAACTTCCACTGCTCACGAATTCCACTTTTTTCAAAAATATGCAATTTAAAAAAGTTTCAAGGAATGTAGTTAGTAGAATGTAGTAACTTGACTTTCACATTAATTCTCGGCTTTTGGTTGCTTTAATACGGATTATCTAATGTCGGCTAAAATATAATTTTCAAACTAGCAAATCAATACAAATATTAGATTGAATTAAATTTACTTCTGTACTGTTGGTTGTAAATTTTTAGCAATGATGCCACTGCATTCATTCTCTTCCTTTTCGTGTCAAATTAATTTTGCACTAGAACAATAAAATAATCGGAATAATTAAGAGAATACTGGTACTGTAGATATTTGCTTCCTATTAGGGCTTAAAATGAAATTACCCCTTTCAGACCCGTTGTCCAGTACAATGAACATACATTTTAAAACCTTATTTCTTTTAATTAGGGATACAATGTTGACCTAACTCCTGGTGGTGCACCCTGGGCAAAGTTCTATACGGCTAAGGTTTTTTTTTCTAATGCAGTCGGATAACATTTAGACAAAGGTCTTGCATGCCTTAAGGCAAGCGCTGCACCGGTGTTACTCCCATAGCAATACCCAGGAGGTGCGTGTAGCTTGAAGATAAGCTACGGACGCGGAGTAACAATACCCCTGCAACGCTCTACTATCTTGTTAGACCGGTACCTACGGTTTAATGTGGATTCCGAACCACTACAAACATCTAGGGCACTGCCGGGACTCGAACCCGAAACCTGTGCTACCGAGCGCCAGGTCGTTAGCCACTCGGCCATTCAGGCCCCACTTTTTTAAAGTTAAACCTCTTATATGAGAGTCAAGACATCTAGTTTCGGGGTAGTAGTAGTTCAGCTATATCCGCCCTCATGCCCACGCTATTTTATATGTATTTAATACTTAAAAGTGGAGTACATGAATCTTCACCATGCGGTCCAAAAGTGGCTCCGTTGTTGGTGAGTGTTCAAACCTCACTTCCGTAGGTCTGCACTATAGATCCGGTTCATTTGGATGGGTAAATGGCATTAGGCCGGCAAACGTAAACCTTTTTTATTACGGAAACGAGCGGAGTTATTTTGCACATTTTGTTCGCTTCTACGTGCGCATGTCGTCACTTCCTGTTTACATTGACAGAGTGCTCAGTTTCATCAGAATAATGATTTCTTCAACACGCTGTAATGTCCATTTGTTTGTGCTGCTTTAATTTGTTTCGCAATGAATTTAAAGCAACGGTCCTATTTAGATTGGAATGCCACCCATATGGTAACTTGCGCTGCTGATGAGCATTAGGGCTTAGGTTCAATCCGCTGGCGGCTTTTTTGCAGACATTGTTTAAAAAAAAACGAGGAAACTCGGTGGTATTCGGGATGTTCAACATCTTGCCTCTTTAGTACGGACTACCTGCTGGGAGTTTTTCCGATTTTACGGGCATATCCCGGATGTTACGGGTTTACCGACATATGCCTGGATGTTAGCACACAAATTGTCTTTGGACCACAATATTGCAAATACTTTTCAGTAACTTTGAATGAAAGCTGTGACATTACAGACAACGCAGCTAAGCATATTTATGCTTTACACCAGGGGTCTCCAAACTTTCCAGCCTTAGGGCCATACTGTTTACTCCAGTAGTACCAAGGGTCAAAACCGTTTTAATTTTTCTGCCATTATCTATAATTTCTAGACTAGTCGCCGAGTACGCGCTCTGAGTACAAACGCTTGCTAACTACAAACTACTGTCAGTGAAAAATCACAATTACATAAATTTCATTAGTATTTTTTTACAAGTGGAAAACCTGCGGTTTCATTCGCCTTAATTTAGCTTTTTCGTTCCTGAGGGATTTCCAGGATAAAAATCATATGTTTGATTCAGGATATATACATTCCAAACATTGATATACATACATATGCGATACCCTTTAACCCAACATAACTACCGAGGGTAACCGCGGTATGTTCACCAGTTTATAATGTTAGTGGAATTCATTTAAATGATTTGTTAGTTGTTATGCTTAAGTTAAATTTTCTGCATATTATGCTTGCCATTAAGCTTTACCTAGCAAGTCAATAAAACCGAGTTATTATCATTCTGTGTTTTTTTATCCAACTTATTACAGCAACAATAAGCTATTCGCTGTCGCGGGCTTGATTTGGCCCACGGGCCGTAGTTTGGAGACTCCTGCTTTACACGAATGATGATTTTGATATCGTGGAATAACTTCTTGATTTGCTCCAATAGGTTTTAACTACAGGTGAGGATATTTTTAATGAACTTAAAAATATAATTAAAGTTAGCAAAGTAGAGTGGACAAAATTAAATAGTGTTTGCACAAAAAAAAAATGATAAAATCTAAAATAATTGCAAAAATTAGATGGAGCTCCTTGCATGTTTGGCTGGATAAAAAGTTTTGATACATTGCTGGAAAATCATTTGGGAATAAAAGTTTTTAAATATCATTGTATTATGCATCAAGAAGGTTTTTGTGCCAAGGACCTAAACATGTCTTCTGTTGTTGATCCTGTACCGAGCTGTATCAACAAAATCGAGCTCTGAATAGACGACGATTTCGTGAGCTTTTTCCGTAAAACGGAAGAGGATGGCAAGTTACTGTTTCATTGTTGTGTGAGCTGTCTTTCCAAAGAAAGTGCACTCATCAGATTTCAGAATTTAAAGGACTGTGTTTTAAAATACCTGGAAGAAAACAATGGACTACCCAAGGAGTGCTTGCTACCCAAAAATGAAGATTTACTATGGGATTCAGCTTCTTTCTCAGATATCATGGGACATTTATGTAATTTAATTTTAAGATTATAGGTGAAAACATTGTGTTTTTCCCAGCCTAGTTAATCGTATATCTTTTTTTTTTTTTTTTTTCCTTTTTTTCTTTTTGTGCACAAACTTTTGCTTTTTTAGTTTTTGCGATTTTGGAGAAAACAGACTAACACATTTCACATTAATACAGAAACTAGCTACCGAAGTCAATAATGCTCCGAACTATGATAGATTTAAAAATTTAATATTCATTTTGAAGAATTTATTCAGTGCTATGTTTTATGTATTCCAAGATAAAAAAAATTTTGATCTTTTCACAAATCTTTTTTCAATTTCTCTGCAAGACGTTAATTGTTATCCACCTGAAGCCCAAATCGAAATTATTGACCTAGAGCACCGTACTACACTGAAAAGCAAATATAAGGAACTTATTTCAACTGCAAGTGATCCAAATTATATTAAATTTTGGAAATTTGTACCATTAAACAATTTTCCAAATTTACAGGATTTGACTGATAAATATTGTTGTAGGTTTGGATCAACATATGTTCGTGCATAAATGTTTTTTCTATTATGAACATAATACAATCAAAATATCGTTCGAGATTAACTGATATGCACTTAAAACACACATTTTTTTAGCATTTTCAAGAACTAATTCTAATGTAGACGACTTGGTTAAAAAACTACCAATTCAAAAACTACATTAATTAAGTATTGGCAGTTTAATAATTATTTAAAATTAAATTATCCATTATTCATTTTTATTTTATACATAACGACGATTTGTAGGTTGACGGAGCTTCTTGGTTTTTAGGTAACCGTTAACTCCTTCTTTGCATATGAAAGGGAAGTTACTTTAGCTTTAAGCCCATTGCATTAGTAATAAACAATTAAAATAGAGAAAATAATAAATGTAGAAGAGAAGTTTTTTTTTTCAATAAAGTATTTAAAAAAGAAAAATAAATAAAAATAATAAAAATTATATTTTAATAATTAAAGAAAAGTTAAAAGAGGAATTTGAAGAATTACAAACTGAAAGTAGTTAAAAATTACAAAAACGTTCCAGAACAGTTTGTTAAGAGAGAATGAAATGGTAATGACGGGGAAAATCTGTGAATCGTACAAGGTCAGTTGCAAGTGAGTGATGGAAGATCAGAGCCTGGAGGGAAACGAAAACGTTTCGAGTATTCAAGAAGCAGCAGGGAGGGGGGAAAAAGAGGTGCAGAGTGCTTTGTAGTAAACAAATAAAACCAGTGGGAAAAAAGCAAATCAATGGAGCAGCTGCGGGGTGATCCAGAAAGGAGGATATCAATGCTATTGAGTAATGTTCAGAACAGCGCGAGGTCGTTTGCGGTTTTTAAAAAGAGAAATGTCGTACTCGTAATTCCCAAGATCTTTTAGAACAGAGTTTTTTATATTAGGAATGGAATTATAGAAATTTTTCGCGATTTTGTGTACAAATTGTCTAAAACTAGGAATTGAAAGTGCATGTCTGATATCCTCGTTTCTGAAGAACCAGCGCGAATTTGTGACCATTCGAATGATTTTATTTTCTAACCTTTGGATGACCTCAAAATTTGACCGAGCCGTTGATCCCCAAACAGGATTCGCATATGCAAGTATTGGACGCAACTAAGCAAGATATATGAGTTTTTTATTTTCCAGAGACATAGCAGAATTTCTACAGATTAGTGGATACAAAATGCGAATGCAAGTATTAAATTTATCCCTGAGGTAGTTAACATGAGGAGCATAAGTTAATTTGCGATCGAGAATAACACCCAAATATTTAGCCTGCCCAGTCCAAGTGATAGGATTATAATAAATTTTTATGGTTGGATTATTAAAAACCCTTTTATGCGTAAACAGTACTGCTTCAATTTTCTCAATATTTAATTGGATTTTCCATTTAGTGAGCCATGATTCAAGATGATTAACGTAATTTTGAAGATTTTTGCTGATAATCTGATGCTTGCGACCTTGGGTGAGTAAATCTGCGAAGAGGCTAATTTTAACATTATATATTTGCGGGATATCATTGATATAAAGATTGTATAGAAAAGGGCCAAGGATAGAACCTTGGGGAACACCAGCCTGAATATTTTTGACAGAAGAGTCAATATTGTCTATAGAAACCACAAAAGTTCTATTAGAGAGATAATTTTGAACGATTTTAATCAAAAAGGGAGAGAAATTGAAAATAATTAATTTGTGAATTAATCCATTCACCCAAACTCTATGAAATGCTTTAGCTACGTCGAGAAAAACAACAGCAGTGTCTAACTTCCAGGAAAAACCTTCGGAAACAGTTTCAGCTATATTGAGTAGCTGGTGAGTTGTTTTTATACATAACCTGAGTGACTGACCCTTTAACCTGTAACAGGGGTGCAACGGTTTCACAGACCGCACAACGTGTTCCCCCCGCACAACGTGAGCAAAATCCTAACATGAGCCACGAATCCACAAACAATTTAATTGCTTCTGAAACACATAATTATCTCAACACTCCTCACGTTAACTTTAATTATAACATCACCGCCCAGGAAATAATAGAATTTATTAACTCACTAGACCCACATAAAGCAACTGGGCATGACAAAATTAATAATAATATGATCAGACACCTACCACTTAAATTTATCTGGTGGCTCATTGTAATTTTAAATGACATTTTAAATCTCTCCTATTTCCCAGACGCATGGAAAACAGCAATCATTACACCTATTCATAAACCAGACACTAACCCATCGCTGCCAAGTAACTACAGACCAATCTCGGTTCTCAGTAACTTCAGTAAAATATACGAATTCGCTATCTTAAACAGAATTAACAATTTCTGCGACAACAGCAACATATTAATTCCGGAGCAGTTTGGTTTCCGTAAAAATTTAAGCACCACACATCAACTGCTCAGAGTAACTGAACTCATTTACCACGGATACAGCACACGAAAATTAACTGGTGTTTTATTTCTTGACATCGCGAAAGCGTTTGACAAGATATGGCACACCGGTTTAATTTTCAAACTTAAAAAACTTAACTTCCCGCTACCGCTGACACTTATTATTAAATCTTTTCTCGAAAACCGTAATTTCCAAGTAAAATTAGACAACACAATTTCTACCAGTCGTAAAATTAAAAGCGGACTACCACAAGGGTCAATTTTATCACCGCTATTATTTAATATTTACGTTAATGATTTTCCAACAGACACCGACATACATACGGCCATGTACGCGGACGACACGGCAATAATCACCCAACACACACATGCTTTTACTGTTTATTTTAGGCTACAGAATTTCATTGAAAAATTAGAAAGATGGCTATGCCTCTGGAAAATAAAAATTAATCCCAGCAAATGTGCTGCACTTATATTCCACCGACGAAGATCTACTGTAAATATGTACCAGTTCCAAATCTTTAATGAACCAGTGCCTTTTGTTTACGAATACAAGTACCTGGGGGTTATACTAGATAGGAAGCTAAACTATAGCAAACACTTAAATTACACCATGGGGAAAGCGATTAAAGCTAAACGCGTAATCACTCCACTCATAAACAAGAAAAGTAAACTTTCGATCGGAGGTAAACTCACCATTTATATTTCGCTCATCAGACCAATTTTATTATACGCCGCGCCAGTTTGGATAAACTCCGCCATAAATTCGCTTAAAAAATTCCAAGCATTTCAAAACCAATTTCTATTAACGATCACTAACGCGCCACTCCATTACAATAGACATAGAATACATAATGAATTAAATCTCGAACCGTTTTTAAATTACGCTAAAAAATTATCCGAAAATATGATTCTTAAAATACCTATTACTAATAATCCGCTCCTTCTAAATTTACCGAACTTTAATCGAAACTCGACTTACGCTAAAAAACGACCACGATCTATATTCAATCAAGATTTTAATTCCTTTCCCATCGCGAAACGCATACATATCGATCCAGGATAAATATTTAAAAATTTTCTTTTCATTTTCTTCCCGAGTAATTTCTTAATTCACCTCATAAATTGCACCATCATCATTGTTTACGTTCTTCCGCCGACCTTCGAGCACCGTGTATCCGTTCGCCTCGCAGCTCAACCGCTCCGGACTTGTGTGAAAAGACTCTGCCCTCTCTTTCCTTTCTAATCTTCAGGAATGGCATTGCAGTGGTAATTCTTAAAATTACTCCAATTATTTATTTTAAATAAATATTTTTAATTAACTATTATTTTTGCAGTTTTAAATTTTTAATATTTTTAAACACTAACAGTAATTTCTCTCCTTATTTATACACGAGCATGTGCTCTTTTAATGTAATTTTTTCTTAGTAAATTTAAATTTTGGAAAATTATAATTATGATATCTTAAATTCTTCGGAGGTACAGGGATTTTCCTATGAACTCCAATAAACAATAGCCTCTGCTCTGCTCTGCTCCAATTGAATAGATTCTTTCTCTGGCTTCCTGTTTTGTGACCTTGAAAATAACCCCATTTTATGGCCTTGTTTTGGTACGTGCATCAGGAAGAAATTCCATCCCATTCATGAACAGTGGTCTGTGAGACCTCACTTCCCTTTCAATGTTACAGTTTTCGGTAGTAATACACATGGTCAGGGCCGGATTTTCGTATAGGCTAACTAGGCTTCAGCCTAGGGCCTCAAGATCAAGAGGGGCCTACATTCAAATTGTTAGCAAAATTCGAATTACACTATTCTAAAAACAGTAAACACTAAAACACTGAATAATAATAACACATAATAATTCATACTTAAACTTTAATTGCGAATTACTATGAAATAAATTTATCTGAATTGAATTTGCTTTAATCTTCAATGTATTGAATATATTTATTAGAGTTTGATAGAAAATAGGATAATTTTTATTGCATATTTTATTTTCGTAGTCAAAGATTTTTATTATTCGAATTTTGTTTCTTTGTAAATGTTGTGCGTTATGTTTGATTAGTTATTGTTACAAGTACTATATAGGGTACTGAGAATAAATGCCCAAATAAGTGTTCTCGACTTCTTTTTTTTATTTATTATCCGTGCCACATTTTTTATAAAGATAGTACCAATCACAACATGTTTCATTTAACATATTGATATACACTGAAGTGAAAAAAGTCATGGGATACCTCTTAATATCGTGTCGGCCCTCCTTTCACCCGGCGAAGTGCAGCAACTCGACGTGGCATGGACTCAACAAGTCGTTGGAAGTCTTCTGCAGGAATATTGAGCCATGCTGTCTCGATAGACGTCCATAATTGTGAAAGCGTTGATGGTGCAGGATTTTGGGCACGAACAGACCTCTCGATGATGTCCCATAAATGCTCGATGGGATTCATGAAGGGCGATCTAGGTGGCCAGATAATTCGTTGGAATTGTCCAGAATGTTCTTCAAACCAATCGCGAACAGTTGTGGCCCGGTGACATGGCGCATTGTCATCCATAAAAATCCCATCTTTGTTTGGAAACATGAAGTCCATGAACGGCTGCAAGTGATCTCCAAGTAGCTGAACATAAGCATTTCCAATCAATGTTCGGTCCAGTCGCACCAGAGGACCAAGTCCATGCCATGAAAAAACAGCCTACACCATTACGGAGCCACCACCAGCTTGAACAGTGCCTTGCTGACAGTTTGGGTCCATGGCTTCGTGGGGTCTGCGCCACACTCGAACCCTACCATCAGCTCTTACCAACTGAAATCGTGACTCATCGGACCAGGCCACGGTTTTCCATTCATCTAGGGACCAACCGATATGCTCACGTGCCCACGAGAGTCGCTGCAAGCGATGTCGTTCTGTCAGTAAAAGCACTCGAGTTGGTCTTCTGCTGGAATAGCCCAAGAAAGCCAAATTTCTCCGCACAGTTCTAACAGACAAGTCCCTTGTACGTCCCACATTGATTTCTGCGGTTATTTGACGCAGTGTTGCTTGTCTGTTAGAATTTACGACTCTTTGCAGACGTCGCCGATCTCGCTCGTTAAGTGCAGGCGGTCGACCACTGCGCTGTCCATGGTGGGATGTTATGCCTGAAATTTCATACTCTCGGCACACTCTTGACACAGTGGATCTGGGAATGTTGAATTCCCTAATGATTTCCGAAATGGCATGACCCATGCGTCTAGCTCCAACTAACATTCCGCGTTCAAAGTCTGTTAATTCCCGTCGTGCGGTCATCATCACGTCAAAACCTCTTCACATGAATAACTTCAACAGAAATGAAAGCTCTGCGGAAGCACTGCGCATTTATACCTGTTCTACGCGATGCTACTGCCATCTGAAAATTTGCCTATTGCTATCCCATGACTTTTGTCACTTCAGTGTATATCACAGTAATGATGTATTTTATTATCTCTCATGTAATTTACAAACTTAAAAATGGGAGATGAAAGGGCCTTATAAGTGGAACAGCCTAGGGCCTCTTTTCATCTAAATCTGGCCCTGCACATGGTTCTGAAGTTAGGTCCAAGAAAAAGATTCATCCATCTGATCTACGTCATGTGGAAGATTCTAGATGCAGTTGGAAGTGATGTTAGTAGAGAAGATGCGAAGAAGATTTTGTATGTTAAAATTCCTCAGACTCAACAGACTCTGAAATTTCTTCCAACAATAATAATTTCCGCGATCCAGAAGCAGCTAGTAATTCTGTGAAATAATGCTATGGGAAAAATCGATTCAAATGGTATCGTTGAAGTTAATCGAAATGTTAGAATCCCATATCACAACACATTAAGACTTTCTGGACTAAGACTTTACGGAAAAATTGCTGATTCAAATCCGAAAACGGATGAAATCTTTCGCATAATTGTGAAATGGGCAAATTTAAGAATTGAAAGAAAGAAAAAAAAAAATACCTATCTCCCAATTAAAAGTGAAATCAACAGCATCAACACTAACGAACTCTTTTTTTCTAATGCAGTTGGCAATACAGAGACGGTTATCTTTATGCCATAAGAAAGGGCTACATCGACGTTACTCATTTAACACTACCCAGGCGATACGTGTAGCTTGAATATATGCTACGAACGCAAGTAACACTACCCCTAAAATGCTCTACAGTCATATTAGACACGGACCTAAGGTTTAAAATGGATTCCAAACCACTACAAACATCCATGGCACCACTAGGACTCGAATCCGAAACCTGCGTTACAGAGCGCTAACCATCATAAATATTAAATGTTAATATATATATTAAATGTTTTTGTTGATATATTAAATATTTTTTGCCAAGGATAGAGCTGGTCCCATATTTTTCGCGAAGTGATGTCACTGAATAGTTTTAAATTTTTTACTTTCGATTTTGCGATTGGATATTCCAGATGACAGGGAAGAACGAAAGAAGTCTGATAAATGCTGTAGTCTGTTTAATACTGTGAGATACTGATACTTGAAGTACTGTCAAAATTTTTCTGTACTGAGTTACATAATTTTCTCCTATTGAAATTTTCTTTACATATTAAATAAATAAAAGACAATAACTAATACATGTAGGCTATGCTTTACAAACTTGTACAACGAACTCATCTCTGCCAAAGCTGTACCTTTATAGGGTGGGGCTGTGGTGTCTAGAGGTTAATTTTCCAAACAAAATGAAGAAATAATATATTTCTTTCAATGCCGACGGCCATTTAATTAAACCCCTTATTCACACTGTATACTATTTATATTGATTAATTTGTAACAAACATCTTCGTCTTTCTCATTCTCTCGCTGCATCAAGCAGCTATCCCGTCGGTAGCCAGTCTCGTTTTTTCTCTTCTCTCGTTGCCGGCCAGCCTTTCTGTATTCTCATCTATGGGGATCTACTCACCTCTCCTGGGGTCAGAGTTCAAAGTTCCATACTCTCCAAAGGGTAAACAGTCTCTGTCAAAGATACATTACCCGTTGACAGCTAAGCAGACAAGCAAATCCTTTATACATAATAGATTCGTTTTTATTATTAATTTTATAAAATTTACTAAACCATATGATTTTCATCAAAAACTCTAAGGCTATTACAAAATTTTCTCGGAAAAGTATTATTCCCCTCTAAAATGTAAAAACATATTTTTTTTCTGACAGTTAAAAATGCAAAGACCATCCGAGTGAAATATCAAAATGATATTTTAATTAAACTATTTTTAAAAAATTATAACGATCCGCGGTCTTTCAGACCACGTGTCCCCTGCTATGTTATGTTTTTTCAACTCCCCTGTTACGGGTTAAAAATGTTTATTAAAAAAATTAAGTATAAACTTTTGCTTTATTTATTACATTATTTTTTTAAATCTTCCCTACTCAGACTTAAATGAAAAAGAAAAATGTGCTATTTGCTCAAAAATCCCATAATCAGCCTATAAATAACATTTTTTCCCATTTGAATATTCTTTTAGTAAGTTGGAAAATTTGGAAATTGTGCGTATAATTTTTTTTCAGGTAGTTGCTCATTCCATAAAAGTTGTTCACCTTTACACTATGGAGTAGGTTCCGATCTAATATGACTGTAGAGTGTTGGACGTAGGGCTGACAACCCTAGCTCTTAAAAAGTCAGCGTCAAGGGTCAAGTCAGACTTCTACCTGCGAGTGCTCCATTACAACAGAAGCTGCCTTCCTTTTCCTCTTTCCATGGGACCACATGGGTTCTTGGTCTTGGTCTAGATGTTGCTGTCTACCAAGTGGGATATGAAACAGCAACATAAACTCTATTACTCAGACTTAAATGAACAAAAATGTGCTGTTTACTTAAAAATCCCATAATCAGCCTATAATAAAATTTTTCACCTTTTAATATTTTTTTAGTAAGTTGGAAAATTTGGAAATCGTATGCATATATATATATATATATATATATTTCACATAGGTGCTTATCCCATTAAAGTTACTCACCTTTACACTATGGAGTACTTCCCTGTCTAATATGGCTGTAGAGCCTTGGACGTAGGGCTGACAAACCTAGCTCTTAAAAAGTCAGCGTCCCGGGGCCAATATGTGTATAAATTTGCAATTTAGGTATTCAACTCAATTCCTGTTTATTTTCGAGACAATAAGTATTTACCTTCATTTTCGTATGTGTTTTTGTATATATAGATTTGCTTTTCAAATGATAAGATTTTTTTTTTTATTATGATTGATTTATTTTATATATTTGTAAATATTTATAATTAGGGGTATTTTCTTAACTATTGCATTTTGTATATCTTCTTTGAAAACTAATTGCTTTGCTTCAAATTTTATATCGAAAGAAAAACAAAATTATTATTATTAATTTTATAACATGTTTTTTTTTTGTGCTTATTACCGATAGATATTATTTTTTATCGAATGGATTTTAATTTTTTCTTTGAATGTTTTATTATGTGTGCATTTTTTTATCAGTTGTATCTTTAATTTTTATATACATGTTTAATATTTTTGTATGTATTCGCTTTTATAAATGTCTTTGAGAATTTAGATTTTTTTTTTAATATAATAATTTGTGACGTGTTCATTTTCATAGTCATTTCTCTCCATATATGTATATTTGATATTATTTTATTATGTGCTTGTTTAATATATTTGGTTTTAATGGGAATTGAAACTGCTGACATGCGTGCATCCCGAAACCTTTCTGCTTTTTTTTTTTTCCTTTTGGTTTTTTTTCTGGGGTGGGACCGTTAGTATTGTCAGTTCCCAACTGGATAAGTTGAGAAGAGGGAGGCCCCCCCCCACCCCCATTGATAACGATCTCCTCCACGGAGCGGACAGTGAAAGAGATGTCGTTTGCCTTAAGTTTATGGTGTTATTACTTCATTGTAGCGCCTCTGGCGTTAGAGGAATTGACCAATGTTCGCGCTTGTCCTTCCCTTCGAATTTTGTTAGTTTTATTACTTTATGGTTTTAAAAATACACTCCTTTAGTGGGTTTCCTTTGGGGATAACTCGTCCCTCTCAGATGGGTCTGTGTGTGGTCAAGTTCGGTAGCTATTTTTGTGTGTTTTGCTTTGTACAAGGCAATTGGTGCGTTTGCTTATCGCTTGGTTGAAATTGGTTCGCACAGGGCATTTGACAGTCCCAACTTGTAAATAGTTCTCTTTCTTAGCGTCTTTTGGAGTAAATAGGTTCAAACTTTTTGATGAATTGTTTATTGTCCTGTCAGAAGTGTTATGTTCTTTATATATGTTTATATATTTTTCTCCCGGCTTCCTAACTTTTGGGACTTTTCCAAATTCTTGGATTAATTTTTTTTTTTTTTTTTTGTAATGATCAGCCGCAATTACTTATTTCAAATTGTTTCTTAAAGGCGATTAGTATATCGATTCAGATATAGAATTGCGGTTAACAGTTAGTCTGATTTTCAGCCAATTTGTTGCTTGATTATAGTATTGCAAACGTTTATTCTTTTTTTTTTTTTTTTTTTTTATGTTCATGATAAATTTTGTACCTTAATTTAAAAGTTCACTAAAAATTTTGTGTGCCTAGTATAACAAGGGATTTTGCACCTATCAAAACGAAGGGAAATTATTTTGCTCCCCTTTTATCTACAAGATTGCTTTATTGAAATTGTAGAGGTATTGTGTTTTTGTTTTGCTCAGGTTTAGTATTATGAAGTTTTTTGTATTTGAGAATAGGGAGGTTAGTTCTATTTATATTTGATTGTAGAGTTTTGATGTGTTAGGCTTCTTTTTGGTTTCGTAGAGCAAAATCTCCGTTTGACTATGCAATATTCTGTTAGCGTGGTTTTCCTACATTTTAGAGTGACTTGTAAGGTTGTTAGTTAATATATATAAAGAGAGCAATTGCGTTGGTATTAGCCCCTTACCTGCCGAGGAAAACTTACGAGATGTGCTCCCCAGTACAGGCGCGCGTAGTTATGCGATGTATTGGAGGAAAAAAAGAGGTGCGTTTTGCAACATAAAACCTTTTTACTTTCACAGAAAAAATAAAAAGGAAAAAAAAACAAAAATTCTAAATATAAAGTATAGAATAACAGTGTAATAAAACAGATGTTAGAACTTATCTGCTGTGTAATATTTCCTAAAACAAGAATTCTTTATTGTTTCATATGTAAAATATGATAGGAGAAATAACTATTTATTTAAAATGTCTAAACGTGTTTTTTTATAAACCAAGCCACATAAACCAAAATCACATTCATTGCATTGATAGCTGGTTTCACGACGAAACGGAAGCAAAAGAAGAATAAAAAAAGCACGACCTACTCAAACAGAAACGGAAGCAAAAACTGCACAGCTATGACTCACCGTTTCAGAAACATCCCCTTTACCAATACCCTATCCCTTTTCTCCGAAATAATAAAATGCATTTCAAACATTGTCAAGGTCATTTTGTGGCATTCCAAGACCGTGGGAGCAGTTTTCTTTATAGCAGCCCAATGCAAAGGATCGTACTTCGGACAGGCGTATATATACGCCGGTGGCAGTGAACGCATCGGTTGAGTGAGGCGTATATATACGCCGGCGGCAGTTAAGGGGTTAAGGGGAGACAACTGAATTTTTTTTTCTGTATGAGGATGTTTTATTGCCTTTTTGAAACTGGGATCTTTGTTTTTTTCGTGACATATATTAAAATTGGTTCTCAGGTACAGTTGTTTTTGTTTAAGGGAAAATTGACTGCTGGTATGTAATTTTTTTTTTTCTTCTTATATAAAATGCATTTTTGCAGTTTCATAGTACCTATGTGTATTTGATGTCTATATAAATATAATAAGAAAATTCAATGTGTTTGTACTTATGATTGCCCCCTGAGAAATTTATTGAAAGAAAAAAAATTCTATGAAATTTTTTTTTATCCCGGGTGGTTGGATATTTGTCGTGTGAATATGAGCAATATCTTTTAGTAAATATTTTTTATGGTAAAATTCTATATAATTATTGTATATGTTAGACTATATTTTATGTGTGTCCCTTGGAAGGGAGCTGTTTGTTGGTCTCGGCACCTGCCCGGATGGGTCAGCTGGGGGTGAAGCGGATATATGGGGAAAGTATTTTAATTGGCAGGGGTAATAAAACACTTCTAGGCCAGATGGTCAAGTAATCAGTTGATCAAGACGGGGATTTGGATTTATGTACGGGGGGGCGTTTGCTCAACGGATATAGACTCTAATACGGTGTCGGCAATCGCACCCCCCCCCTGAGAATGAACTATAAAATGGAGGTGATGGACATCGCAGAAGAGATGACATTCGTCCCTGTCTTGACCTCCCCTCTATTCAAAATTTTATGTTCAAGCTTGCCAGCAATTTTTATGCAAGTCTTGAATATATTCCGAACGATGAAATACGTAATCTCCCGAGATACGATTTCACTCTGCCGGAAAATGCTACACGCCCTCGGGCTGTTCTTAACAATCTTCAATTGTCCTAGACGAACTGGGTTGGTTGTGTGTTGTTCTTGCTGTCTTTAGGCAGTGAGTTCGACCCTGATCTGACCCTTTAGTCATCATTTCTAGCAGCGGTTCCAACATTTCCTTATTTTCTTTAACTTTAATTTTTCTGTAATTTATCTAAATTTATTTTGGGGACTTAAATACAAGCTCACTTAACCTGTAATGCTCATTAATCATGTTTTAATATTACCCAATGCCTTCATTCCAACAAGATAGGTGTTTTAGGCCCTATGGGGGCCAAGGAGCACCGAGAACCAAGGACTGACTGACTGACAGAAGAGGAGAGAGAGAAGGAGAAACCCAGAGAGGAGAGCAAGATGTAGAAGTACTGAAGACAGCAGATGACGAAGGGAGGGAGCTGCCCCATCCCCCGTAATGAAGTGCTGGAGGACCGAGGAGAGACGTGGCCCAACGTGGTCTCCGAGGGAAAGACCAAGTCTAGAGACCACATGCCCGACGCAAGGGCCTAATTAAACGGTTGGCCCCTGCTGCCACGAACTTTGAACAGTGATGCTAGATTTCTTTCGTCGTGATGCATTTGAACGTGACTCTCGGTATGAACGAGTTAGCTGAAGATCCTCTGGCTACAACGTCTTTAGGAAAAGGAAAATGATCTTTCCTTGCTACATGATATGGACAAGTTTCCCCAGGTCTCCTGCCCGACACAAGAGCCCCATGAGCGGTTGGCCCCTTGCTGCCAAGACTTTGAATAATGGCGCGTATAGAACATTATTAACACTGCAACTTTAAGATTGAAAGAAAGAAAAAAGGGAGCCCCTCTTCCCCAGCTGTCGTGGCAAGTTATGAACTGTAAGGTCTATCATCATATTATTTTATTATTAAATATTAATTTAGAATTGCGACAACTTGTATAAGTTATATTTGTATTAATGCATTATCCGAATTTGACAGTTACTTAGATAAGGTTAATTGCAAGACTTATTGCAAACTTAAATTTGTAAAAAATAATAAATTCACTTTTGTTTATATTTAAAAATTATGAATTTGTTTGTGAATTATTTCATGTGAGTGTGTTACCTTTCCTAATTATATAAGTCTCTGAAGGCATGCGAACTTGTTGGTTTAAAATGTGGTATGGGTTATTGCGGTTATACATAATGGTTATCGTGTGTGTTAAGTAAACGGTTTTGCAAGTGTTTCCAGAATCAGGATTTGTTTAAACTTAAGGTTTTAAAGAATAAGCAACACCACAGGGATATGAAACAGCAATATAAACTCTACTACTTAGACTTAAATAAAAAATAAAAAAAACTTTCTATTTGCTTAAAAATCCCATAATCAACCTATAAATAAAAAATTTTTCACCTTTAGATATTTTTTTAGTAAGTTGGAAAATTTGGAAACTGTGGGCATAATTTATTTAATTTCAATTAGTTACTCTTCTCATAAAAGGTGTCCACCTTTACACCATGGAGTAGGTCATTATCTAATATGACTGTAGAGCGTTGGACGTAGGGCTAAAAACCCTAGCTCTTAAAAAGTCACCTTCACGGGGCCAAGTCAGATTTTCACCTGGTAGTGCTCCACTACAACAGAAGCTACCTGCCTTTCCCTCTTTTCCTGGGACCACATGGATTCTTGGTCTTGGTCTAGATGTTGCTGTCTACCAAGTCGGATATGAAACAGCAACATAAACTCTACTACTTAGACTTAAAGAAAAAAAAAAAAAAACCCCGCAATATTTGCTTAAAAATACATAATCAACCAGTAAATAACATTTTTTCACCTTTTTATATTTTTTGAGTACGGTGGAAAATTGCCGAATTGCACACATAATATTTTTTTTAAGGATATTTGCTCATCCCATAAAAATTGCCCACCTCTACACTGTGGAGTAGGTCCTTTGTCTAATATGACTGTAGAGCGTTGGACGTAGGGCTGACAATCCTAGCTCTTAAGAATCAGCGTCATGGGGCCAAGTCAGACCTGCGAGTGTCTGCAAGTTCTCCATTACAACAAAAGTTGCCCCCTTTCCATGGGACTGTATGGGTTCTTGGTCTTGATGTTGCTGTCTACCAAGTGGGATATGAAACAGCAACATATACTCTACTATTTAGACTTAAATGAAAAAAAAAAAAAAAAAAAAAAAAGCGATATTAGCTTAAAAATACATAGTAAGCCTATAAATAAAATTTTTTCTCCTTTTTTATATTTTTTTAGTAAGTTGGAAAATTTGGAAACTGCACGCATATATATATATATATATATATATTAAGATAGTTGCTCTTCCCATAATAGGTGCCCATCTTTGGTCTATTTAAATAACAGTTTAAATCAAAAACAGAAAAAACAAATCAAGTGCATTTAATTATTTTATTTTGAAACTACGCCATTCGAATAAATTTGGTGAAAGACGAAAAGTGTAATGATGAATAAACAAATGTCCGTTATCTCATGATATGTTTTAATTTTATGATCTCCATTTCCCTTGTCAATTACTTCGTTTATATACATCATACATAATAAATATTCTCGTTCTTCCAGAATGGATTAATAACAAATAATAAGAAATCAAAGTTCGCAGTTGCAGTTTATGAGAACGAGTTAAAAAATTCCCGTTAGTTACATAAACAAATCACATCTGCTTTTTTGGCCAATCAAAAGATATTCGCGAGAAAACGGTAACTGCCACTTCGTCTGCAAATCAGAATAAGACGGGATGCTTCATTAGAATGTGCTCTTGTGCTTTGTTGTGCTTTCAACGCCATTGTAATCGCTTTTGTTACAGGTAAGCCTAAATTATAACTTTATAATGTTCTGAAAATCAGGAAAAGGTTCATTTAGTTTAATTGTTTTTAATATTTTTGAGAATTACTTATCAATAAGTTCCTATATTAGTTAGAATTATATTTAACCATTGAATTCAAATTAAAATGGTGGGTGAAAGAAGACCGGTACTTTTTCAAATACTGGCGCCAAAAATAAGTGTAACGGAGGAATGTATTGTGATATTAATAGATTTTAGATTGAAATTGTACTTTTAAATAGATTTACGTAAATAATGATTCGGAAATAATTTTAAGGTATAATTTTTTTCAAATAATGACCTAGATAAAAGTTCTTGTTAAAGCGAAACCAATCGAAAGTGATTTAAAAAGCACGATAATGATTAATTTTAATTAAATAAAAGTTCGTGTTAAAGCGAAGCCAAACGAAAGTGATTTAAAAATCACGATAATGATTAATTATAATTAAATAAATTTTAAAATCACTAAAGTTCGGATTTGTTGCTGAAAATTCTTTAAAATTCGTATAAATAATTTAATATTTTTAAATTTGGTGAATTTTGTTAATTTGTTCTGTAACTGTAAATGTAGACAAATGTTTGTCATTGTATATTAAAAGTATTTATTTGTAATGTATAATATTCTTGAATATGAAGTCTCAATTCGTGGCTCATTAGATTAATAGATATAATTAAGAAAGTAAGATAGGATGCGAAATCGAAAATCAATTATAAATCAAGGGCAGTTATTTAGCGATCTTAATAAGATAAATTTTTAAATCGCTGAAAAGGATTTTTAATCTGAATTTATGGTTTAATATAATGTATGTACATTGTGTAATCATCAAAAATATGTTAAATCTGTTTTTTTTTTTTTTTTTTTAAATTTGAATTTGGGTAATTTATGGAGAACTATAAATGTAAATAATATTTCTCAAACTATGTAATGTAAATTTAATTTTATGAAACATTGCTCATTGGAATTAATTTGTGTGTAAAGCAATAATAACAATTTATTATGCAATTTTCAACTTATTTACAACACTGAAATAATTATTATAAGTGTTTAATACAGCAATATTTTACAATTATTTTAATTAATGTATTTATAATGACTAGAAATTATTGCTCTAATATCTTAATAATTAATTTGAGTAATCTTAATTTGTGTTATCTTAATAATTAATTTTGCTAATGAATTTGTGTAATTTATGAAGAGCTATAGATGTAAAAAAAATATTTGTCAAATTATATACTGTAGATTTAATTTTATGAAGCATTGTTCATTGAATTAATTTGTGTATAAAGCAAATAATAACAATTTATTGTGCAACCCTCAATTTATTTACATACTGAAATAAGCATTAAAAGTGTTTAATACATCATTATTTTAATAATATTTTAATTAATAGATTTATAATCTAGACTAGAAACTATTGCTCTAATATCTTAATAACTTTTAAGTTATGAATTTTTTTTTTTTTTTTAATGTTATTTCATATATGTAATTTTGCAGCATCCTATTTTCCTGAAATAAGAAAATGTTTCTAAGTATTTCCTTTGTTTATCATATTTTATTGCTTATTATATTTTTTTGAAATTTTTGAGCAATTAAAATCTTTAATTTAAGGACCTTTAAGTTATATTATTCTATTTGTGGGGTATATAAATATTAATAAATGTAGAAATTTAATTATTTATTAAATGAACAAATTTAATTAATTATTAAATTTAATGATGTATTAAATTCTGCTTATTCATGTATTAAACTGCTACTAATAATGGATTATCTATGTTATAACGTATGGAGTTACCATCTGATATATGGTATAATGTATATAACTTTTAAAATTAATGTTAATTTTAAAAAAATGAATTAATTGAATGAGTTGTGAGTTTAAGAGAGTTAAGAGTTGAAGTTAGAGAAAAAAATGAATTAACTGAATGAGTTATAAATAAATTATTATTTGCTGTTTGGAAAATAAATTTGAAATTTTTATAGAATTTAAAATTCATCATTTTAATGTCAGAGTTACAAAACTGGAAAACAAAAATTGAATATGCACTTAGTATAAATTATTAATAAAAAGAAAGTAAAACATGATTAAAAAATTTTGTATATATTCTTCTTTATAGCTTATGTGTGATTTAGTAAATAAGAATATGCCAATTTTTTTGGAAAAAATGTTTTTGCCCTGTCTGTTCCTCAAACTTTCTTGTATTTGCTGATGGTGTTTTAAAATTAAATTCTCTAACTGTCATTACATGTTTTTTGTGGTGAAGTGGACGTGTAGTTGTTACTGTTTTTTATATTTTTGAGATATTCGAATTATTAGTTGCTGAGTTTCATTACTCCTTCAGTTTTTGTGCTGAAATGCCCATGTAGTTGTATTGAAGTGCAGTTTTTTAGATTTTTTGAGATATTTGAATTATTAGTTATTGAGTTTCATTACTCCTTGAGTTTTTTGTGCTGAAATGCCTATGTAGTTGTATTCAAATGCAGATTTTTAGATTTTGTGAGATATTCAAATTATTATTTGTTGAGTTTCATTACTCCGTCATTTTTTTTTTTTTTGCGGTGAAATGCACACATGGTTAAATTTAAGTGCAGTTTTTTTTTATAATTTTGATATATTTAAATTATTAGTTATTGAGTTCCATTACTCCTTTCCACTTTGAAGATATTTTTGATAACTAAAATCTTTATTTTTAGAAATTTTAAGTTTAAAGTCCTAAAAAAGCCAATAAAATTTGTTGTAGGGTTTTTTTTCTTTTAGATATGGTAGCAAGTTGCATTTGTTATATTGTGCATATTCATTATTGATGCTTCCAATTTTGTAATTAAAAAAGGTGTCTGATGAAAAGAGATTTGATATTTGTTTTCTAGCTTAATATCTTTTACTGTGTATTTCTTCATTACTTTAAATGTTAATTTAGTGTAACATTTTCTGCTTTTATAAGAAGGGGAAAGTAGTGTGATTATTTGTCGGGAAGGCCAGGGAAAACTTATGTTCAAATATTGGGATTCTCTGTATGTATTCAATAATTTAGGGTAGTTTTTTTTTCAAACTGTACTTAAGTAATCCTTTAGAAATTCAAAGCATAAATAAACAAAGATTATTTAGATAATAATGTGATATAAATATATTTTGATATTAATGAAAAAATTCATCTGTCAGCCAAAAAATTTCTGAAATATTAGAATAGATACTTTTTTTGCAACAAAACCATAAAAAATAAATCTTTAACATTTTATTTTCAAATTCCCATACAGTTCTTATTATAAAATTGAATAATGTTCAATTTTTTATTAGAAGATTCTTATTTCTATTAGAAGATTCTTATTCTTATTCCATTAGATTCTATTTATTATTAGAAGATTCTTATTATTCTTTAATTAGATATTCGAAACAAATTTTATTAAAAATTAATTTCTCTTTCTATCTATCATGATAATGATGTTTCATTTCTTATTAGAAGAGGATAGGGCTTTGCTGGGAAAAAATAACCCAAAATTCTTTAATTAGATATTCAAATTGAATTTAAATAAAAATTAATTTCTCTTTCTATCTATAGTGATAATGATGTTTATTTCTTATTAGAAGAGCAAAGGGCTTTGCTGGGATAAAAAATAGCCCAAAATTCTTTAATTAGATATTCGAATTGAATTTTATTAAAAATTAGTTTCTCTTTCTATCTATAGTGATCATGATGTTTATTTCTTATTAGTAGAGCTTGCTGGGAAAAAATAACCCAAAATTCTTAAATGAGGTATTCAAATTGAATTTTAATAAAAATTAATTTCTGTTTCTATCTATAGAGATTATGATGTTTATTTCTTATTAGAAGAGCAAATGGCTTTGCTGGGAAAAAATAACCCAAAAATCTTAAATTAGGTATTCAAATTGAATTTTAATAAAAATTAATTTCTGTTTCTATCTATAGTGATCATGATGTTTATTTCTTATTAGTAGAGCTTGCTGGGAAAAAAATAACCCAAAATTCTTAAATGAGGTATTCAAATTGAATTTTAATAAAAATTAATTTCTGTTTCTATCTATAGAGATTATGATGTTTATTTCTTATTAGAAGAGCAAATGGCTTTGCTGGGAAAAAAATAACCCAAAAATCTTAAATTAGGTATTCAAATTGAATTTTAATAAAAATTAATTTCTGTTTCTATCTATAGTGATTATGATGTTTGTTTATTTCTTATTAGAAGAGCAAAGGGCTTTGCTGGGATAAAAAATAGCCCAAACTTCTTTATTTAGATATTCAAATAGAATTTTATTAAAGAATAATTTCGCTTTCTATTTATAGTGATGTTTATTTCTTATTAGAAGAGCAAAGGGCTTTGCTGGGATAAAAAATAGCCCATAATTATTTAATTAGATATTCGAATTGAATTTTATTAAAGAATAATTTCTCTTTCTATCTATAGTGATTATGGTGTTTATTTCTTATTAAATGGGCTTTGCTGGGAAAATAATAGCCCAAACTTCTTTATTTAGATATTCAAATAGAATTTTATTAAAGAATAATTTCGCTTTCTATTTATAGTGATGTTTATTTCTTATTAGAAGAGCAAAGGGCTTTGCTGGGAAAAAAATAGCCCAAAATTCTTAAATTAGATATTCAAATTGAATTTTAATAAAAATTAATTTCTGTTTCTATTTATAGTGATTATGATGTTTGTTTATTTCTTATTAGAAGAGCAAAGGGCTTTGCTGGGGAAAAAAAATTGCCTAAAATTCTTTAATTAGATATTCGAATCGAATTTTATTAAAAATTAATTTCTCTTTTTATCTATAGTGATAATGATGTTCTATTTCTTATTAGAAGTTCTATTTTAAAAATTAATTTGTCTTTCTATCCATAGTGATAATAACTGTCTTTCCATTGTGTTTAGAAGCAAATTAATGTTGTATTTCTTATTAGAAGAGCAAAGTGCTTTGTTGGGAAATAAATGCCCTAAAATCCTTTAGTTAGATATTCGAATTGAATTTTTTTTTAAAATTAATTTTTCTTTCAGTCTATACGGATAATGACTGTTTTTCTGCTATGTTTAGTAGCAAATTTATGTTGAAAAACCTATTAAAATTACTTCCTCTGGAAATAAAAACTTTACTGTTCAAAATATGAAGAATAATGTTCATAGGAACTAGAGACGGTTTGAATTCGTATAAAGCCAATTTCAATTGAGGAGTGAGTGCGTGGCGAGAAATATCTCCCTACCTCAAGTTACGAAATTAAAATTAAAAAAGGCATGCTAATTAAGAGAATTTTAAACAAAATTGTTGAAAAGAAATTAAAGCGTTAAAATTTTACATTATACTCTGTGAAAATAAAGTATTAATTTAAGACTGTTTAAAAAGGGAAATAATTAATCAAAATAGTAATTAATACTTTGCTCTTAACTAACAAAAGCTAGTCAAGAAATGGGCAGGGAGAGAATCTAAACCCAGAAAACGACAGAAATTCATGTGGGAGGAGTTAACACAGGAAATAAATACTGGCTGTTGATTGGCTAAAAGGAGCTGTTAAAAAGGCGGGAAAGTTTACGAGAGGAGGACTCCGGTTACAGATAGTGCTGAAAATTGGCTAGTCGGACGGCTTAAAAACCAACTACGTCATAGAGGAGGAAATGCCATTTAGGAGGGATTTTCTCCTTCAATGACGCAACAGCCACGTGGTGGCCCAAGGTCATCAGATTCCGAAACATGAGATGTTTCTTCTTTTGCGGGATAGGGTTGCCAGACCTACTTCCGTCTGTCATATTATGTAATATAATTTTATTTTTTGATTGGTTTAGTTTAGTTTGTCGCTCTACGGTCATTTTGTACACACTTTGGACTAATTAGACCGGGACCTATAATTTAATGTGGATTCCGAACTACTACTACACAACACCTAGAACTGAGTTACCCCTATACAGTTTGGGAATGATGTGAGGGAGAAGTCTGATTGGGCTCTGAGACGCTCTACGGTCACATGAGACCGAACCTACAGCTTAAAGTGGATTCCAAACCACTGCAAACATCAATGGCATCACCATTATTCGAACCTGGAAGCCTGTGGTACCAAAGGCCAGACCGTTAGCCAATTGGCTATCAGGTCGCCAAATATGTAGTCGTACTAATGTGTTTGTGTTCAAAATTTTTTTAAGAAATAATATGATGAAGGTTCTAGAAAAAACCAGTTCCCCGCCGAGAACCTGAAGTGCATTTTTCTGCTAGCCAATTGGCCATCAGACCGCTTATTTTTTGATAATTAAAAAAAAGATAAAATTCCACTCTAAAAAAAAATTTGTTTTTCTTTCAAAGAAGCTTTGCGCCTCCTTTATATGACTGGAATACCTAACAAATAATCGTTCCGCAGTTAAACCAAAATGCTTTCCATTTTACTCGATCCGTGGTTAGGCTATAACCAAAAAGGCACTGAGATTACTTTGGTTTGTCGCTCTACGGTCATTTTCTTTACACTTTGGGCTAATTAGACCGGGACCATTCATTTCGAAATTTAAATTCTATTTATGCTTTTAGAAATTCTATTTATTCTTTGCTTTATGATAAAATTTCAACAGAATTAAGAAGTTTTGATAGTCTAGATTTAAAAAATGGAAAATTATTCCACTGTTCTATGTCCAATAATTTTAAAGGCCCTTTCCCAAGATATTCTTACAGTATTTAATAAAATGGAGAATGAAAAAGCTTATAATAATATTGAAGGATTACTGGTTTTATCTCTGTCCTTGAGATCAAGAGAATGTGCAGCAATGAGGAATAACAATTTTTTTCAACTCTTCTGATTTTCGACGCCAACCGAGCCTTTCTGTAGACCAAACAACTGCCGTTCAACAAGCAATAAATGAGGCAGGGCAAATATTTCCTCCCGGGTTTAGAGTTAGTTTTTACCAATGCTAAAGAAAAAATATAAATAAAACAAATTGCGTTTTTTGTAAATCATCAGATCATTCTAGTTTTACTTGTAAATATGCGATAAATTTATTAGACGAAAGAATAAATATTTGGATGAAAAAAGGAGCTTGCTGTAAATGTCTCGTAATTATAAAACACATTCTCGATTGTGTACGAGTAATTCAATTTATTCCCACTGTTCAGGTAAACATTCTTTTCAAAATATAAACAGAAATAAAATAATAAAAATGATGAATCTTCAGAAAGTACTGTTCTTACCAATCAATCATCTTTTATAGAAGTTTATATGCAAACATTTATAGTTCGAATTAAAAATAAAAACTTGAACATTATATTGGTATAATAATTGATTATAGTTAGCAAAGAAGTTATATATAAAATTTTACTGCTGAAAATGCCCAACTCGTGGCTCAATTGCAACGTGCACCACTAGTGAGCATAAAGGCTCGTTCCAACCGAGGCGAGAGACGTGAAGATGCAAGAGGCAAGCGACCAAATTTTTTCGACCCCTTCACAGCGAAACGTCAGAAATAGCATTACGCCTAGTGAAAAACCGCTTCGAGTTGAAAGTTGGGCAACTCCAAGTGGAGGACTGCAAACCGGTTTCAGGCGACCGCGGTGAGGTCAAATTTTGGTCGCTTGCATCTTGTCGCCTTGGTGAGCACGAGCCTTTAGGGTGGAGGTTCCATCCGCTGGCGGCTTTACTGTTTCAAAAACAAGGACACTCGATGACATTTGTGATGTTCAGCATCTTGCCTTTTTAGTAGGACTACTTGATGGGAGTTTTCCGGTTTTTCTCCTATACGATACACAAATGTTGGGGAGTTACTTCTAAAAGTCCTCCCTGAAGGCACTGCCTTCCTTCTTCAGCGTCAAGGAGCCGAGTCAGATTTCTACCTACGAGTGCTCCATCACAACTAAAGCCACCCGCTCAATCCTTCCATGAGACCACATTGGTTCTTGGAGTTGGTCTAGATCAGGGATGGGCAAACTACGGCCCGTGGGCCAACTTTGGTCCACCGGAAGGTTCTATCCGACCCGCGGATAGAATTTTAAATTGCCGGTCCGAGGCAAATTGAAAGAAATATATAGCAGTTGTTTCTAAATATGCCAAAGTTAGAGTTTCACAAATCATTATCGAAAGTAAGTTTCCCAAATTTACTATCTCACGCCCAGAAAATCAGTGCTATGTTTGCTTCATCTTATATATGTGAACAAGTGTTTTCAACTATGAAACTTTAGAAAGAATTATTTCAGAAGTAGACTGACAGAGGAGCATTTAACCTCGTTCCTTAGAATCAATACATCTCACTTCGAACCTCAATATAAGGACCTTTTAAAAATGAAATCGCAATTAAATTCATCTCATTAACATATTTAAATTGTAATGCTTGTATATTGTTTTTAAAATTTTAGAAAAATTTATCTTGGCTCGCCAATTTTTTTTTTTTTTTTTTTTTTTTTTTTTCGATTTTTGGCCCGCGACCGAAAAAGTTTGCCCATCCGGTCTAGATGTTGCTATCTACCAAGTATAAGAAAAAATATTTTGAAGTAATTAAAAATTATCCAAAAATTAAAATTAAGACATTTAAATTAATAAAAAGTCATGATAAATTTTTGTTAGCTCAATTGCTTAAAGTGCCATCGATTGAGCTGCCAATAGGCCAGTCTTTAAATAATAGCGCTTCAAAACAGAGAATACGGGAAAGTGCAGAAAAAAAGATTTACAGAATATTAAGAACAGCTCTAGGCCGTTTATTATTTTCCGGCAAGAAAATATCATAACAAAGAAAATACCATTTATACATATTATTAATGGCAGGAATGAAATTGTGAAGGAAATTTTATGATTAATTTACGGATGCTAGATATGTCCAAAGCATGTATAATATCCTTGTTTCTGAAGTAGCAAGGAGACTTGGTAATAATTCTTAGAACTTTATTCTGAAGGCTTTGAATGGTTTCCATGTTATAATGTACTGCAAAGCTCCAAACCGGACTTGCGTAAGTGATCGTGGGTGCATGTTATTTGTTGTTACGTATGGCTTTATGAAATTCAATCCATAAAAATTTGACCCCTTACCGTACAAACAAAAAGAACAAAAAACAAATCAAAATTACAAAGGAAAAAGACCAGACATTTTTAACAAAAACAACCAAAAGGCCTTAAAACAGTTGAAAACAAGTTAGATGTTCTAAGGATAAAAATTTAAAAAACCTAAAAGCACCCTAATAAAAGGTCGTGTGATCAGGACTTTTCTCAGGCCCTCCAGTAACGAGGACAAAAATCCTCATTCTGTTGTAAGTTAAGAGTCAGTCCGAGCAAACAAGTACTTAGATGGGCCTTATTCATTTTCTCTGTTTTACATAAAACATATATATCAGAGTTCACAATCCATATTTTAGCCAGATGTTTGGCCCGTCAGTCGTGTCCAGTCTTTAATCTCAAATTGGCAACAGCCTCTTTGAAAGTTTTTCCACTAAATTATTTTCAGTTATTCCCGATTTTTTCCCAGAATTTTCCTGTGGTGTTAGATAATAATTTACTATTATATGACGACTTAATTTGGTCCCGTATAGGTCTTCTAAAAGTGTCAAGAGAGATAGGACCACTGTCCAAGAACTTCTATTCCTTTTTTTGCCAGAAAATTTGCCCTTTCGTCTCCATCATTTCCAACATGTGATGGAATCCACTGGAAAGTGATAATGTACAATGTAGTTTAAATATAATAGCATTTTGTTAGTAAGAAGAGAGTTCAGAATTCCGGCAAATTAGTTGCTGAAAAATACAAGGAATTTATAAAAATTATTAAGAAGGTTTTCAACATGTGTGCTGATTTTTTTTTTTTTTTTTTTTTGTGATCAAGTGGGTTTTTTCCCCCATGTATTTAGATTTAGGAGAAAAAGAGACAGGGCTATCAAAAATAGTGATTCTAGAATTAGAATAGCTCAATTTTTTAGTGAACAGTACTGCTTCAAATTTATCGATGTTAAGTTTAATTTTCCATCTTCTCTATCATCCATCTTTTCCAGTTTTCAATTAGAACTCTTGAAAACTCAGAAACACGCCAATTTTTTTCTTACACAGCAGGATTGTATCGTCAGTGTAAGGACTGACTTTCACGCCCTTAGTTTGATGAAGGTTATTGGTCATTTATATACGGGTTATACAGGAAAGGGTCAAGTAGAAATTCCTGAGTGATTCCAGCCTTGATGTCTGTAATAGAGGAATCAGTTCAGATAATGTTTTGTTATAATGCAGCTGGCAAACACTTAGACAGTTGTCTTTTATGTTTTAAGGAAAGCGCTACCTAGTCGTTACTCACTTAGCACTACCCAGGAGGTGCGTGTAGCTTGAAGATAAGCTATGGAAGCGGAGTAACAATATCCCCGCAATGCTCTACTATCCTGTTAGACCGGGACCTACGGTTTAAAGTGGATTCCGAACCACTGCAAACATCCATGGCACCGCCGGGACTCGAACCCGAAATCTGTGGTATTGAGTGTCAGAGCGCTAGCCACTCGGCCATCAGGCCCTCAGTTTAGATAATAGATACGAAGAATTTTATATTAAGAATGTATTCATTTTAATAAAAAAGGGTTAAAATTATAGGCAATGAAGTTATGTATTAATCCTATTATCCATACAGTGTCAAATGCCATGGCTACTTCTAAGAAAATGACTGCGGTATCAAAGTTTTGTTGCAGCTTTCAAAACAGTTCCAAAATTTAAGTTTAGAAGTTCATGCGTGGTAGCTAAATTTTGAATAAATCCGAATGGTTGAGCAAACAGAATCTTTTTTCGTTGCATGTTGCCTTTTATACAGTTAGAAGTAATTTTTTCTGTAATCTTGCTTGAAAAGAGAAATAAGTAATATAAAAAAAATTTCAAAGTCAATTCCTACTTTTTTTTCACTCTATTGCAGAAAAGTCCTTTATAAATAATTTTCATTCATTTTTTTAAGTTTATCTGGCGCCATCTATTGGTATATATATACAACTTAAATCTAAAAAAAATACAATTAATTTATTAAATTTTATTAAAGGAATTAATATTTGAAAAAACTATATTAACATCAAGTGTCATCCACTACAAGTTCAAAAAAATGTATTTGAACTTGAGTGGATGAATAAAAAGTATTTTATGAACGATTGAAAGTTTGAACAAGATATATATAGGGAGAGTGTGAGCTAATAGAAGCTTGTGTGAGCTTCAAATGAGTGGGATAATGACCAAGTTTAATGATAAAATTAATTAAATTACAAGTTTTCAGAATAGTTTTTAGTGGAAGTCTTTTTAGAATTTTATCTAAGCTATGAATTTTATTAATTTTAAGAGTGGAAATATAGTCAGTGATACTAAAAGCTTTAGTACATAAGATTTTTTGTCCTGAATGAAATGATAGAAATTTTTAATGGATTCCTCAACTGTAACAGTAGCATATGGATTTGAAATATCATATTCTACAAAATGTTCCTGAAGATTACCAGCAATGTTTTCTGATGTAATATCATCAGACACAACAGGACACTCGTCTCTTGGCCCAGTCGTAACTTGAGTATCTATCTTGAATGAGGACCATGGTTCGAATCCGCTGATGGCATTGTTGTAGTCACTGCTTTCAGAAACGAGCAGACTCGATAGCGATTGTGATGTGTGTAAAACCGTCACGCATCGATAATCAGGCTGCCTGGTGGGAGTTTCCGTATTTTCTCTCATACGACCTCATTCTCAACCATTCCTTCCGGAAGGAACTGTCCTTCTCAATCATATATCTGTGGGCTGATCGGGTCATATATGAGGCGCACCGATGTTCCACCCTCACGTTTCAAAGTTGTAAGTGTCTACAAAGCTCTAGGTATTAAAGGTGTCTTGATACAAGTCGGAAAATTGCTTTTGGTCATATGCTCTTTGGATTATTAAAGCTTATTATGAATAGTAACTATTAAGAAAAGATGATAAATGTTTAAATTAAGTGAAATTTTTTCTTAAGTAATTAAAAACTATTACAAAAATTAAAATTCATTATTATTGGCGCAACAGCCCCATGCTGGGTAAGGCCGTCTGCCTACTGGCAAATTTCGAGAAGGTTGATGTTTTCTTTTTACGGGATAGGATTGTCAGCCCAACGCTCTACAAGCGTATTAGACAGGGACCTACGGTATAAAGTGGATTCCGAATCACTACAAACATTCACGGCACCGCCCCCAAATATGTGGCACCGAGCGCGAGAGAGCTTGTCACCCGGCCATCTTGTCCCAAAGTTAAAATTAAGACATTAAATTTAGTAAAAAGTGACGATAATTTTTTATTATTATAAATATGAAGAATATCATTAATAATTAAATTTTCTGCTTAATATAATTGAAATGGGTTATTACTTTCTTTAGAGAAGCAGAAAGTGCAATTATCAAGACAAGAGTTAAAGCTTGTCGAGTTAGTGCTAACATTACATTTATTATAATTGTTAATAGAAGGAAAGGAGATATTGATAACTAAATGTTGAGATTGTTTTGTACATTTTGGCGACTGTAAATTATGTATAGAAATAGCAGAAAAAGAAATTTTAAAAAATATTGAAAATCCAAAATTAGGGGGTAAAAAAAAAAACTATTTCAAAACTGTGATCAATATTCTCAACATCATTTTTAAGATAACTATTTCTTTAAGCGGCAACACATAACCACTCCGATATTAGACAGTCATAAGATCTAACATAATCTAACGAACTCTTTTTTTGTGCGGAGGCGACTAGCCGAAGCACACATTATCAGCCAAACTTGAGAACGTAAACAACACATGATTCATATGAGGATAGTGAGTCATCGCCTACCTCTCTAAACAAACCCTTGCCCTACAATCGAAATGCCCCTCAGAATGGTAAAAAATGGCAGAATTGGGAAACTGAGTTGCTACCGTTGGATTATATATTAGAGAGTTTTTGCATACCGTATTTTGGATGTCCGTTAGCTTTTTCTCCCTAGCGCGCATGCTCATAGGAAACATTATTACAGATACGCATGCGCAATTTCCTATGAGCATGCGCGCTAGGGAGAAAAAGCTAACGGACATCCAAAATACGGTATGCAAAAACTCTCTATTATCTCTCCTAAAAGTTATTAATGCTACGATATATAACTAACTAAATAAAAGTTGTTATTTTTGAATAGCAGTTTATTTTAAATCATTTATTATTTAAAAAATATTTTTATTTATTTATATATTTAAGAAATAGCACAATCACTATCGGGGCGCCATCTATCGAGCAATAAAACAACAAAAAGAAATTGGAAAATCCCTTAGGTGTAACTTGCTTTCAAAATTAGTGCACTTTTTAATCATTTTTATTCTATTTTATTTTTTCATCGAGTAACGGACACCTAATTGTACCAATAGCTTTTTACTTTTTAAATCTCCTTGTTTTAATTGTTCTCATAGCTTGAGATGTTTTATTAACTCTTATTAACTTAAATCTTTTTTTTTTTCTATTTTACTGTTTTAAAATTTAAAATTGTTAATTTTCTTTATATTGACGAAATTTTATTTGCTGTAATCTTTTATTAACTTGATGATGTGGAGGTTTCCGGGGCATTTTTCAGTGCGCCACGTCTGACGTTGTGTTATTATTTTAAGAAAATTAGAAAAATATTTCTTAAATAATAGGGAGTTTTTGCATACCGTATGTTAGTTACCGTTGAACGTCCGTTAGCTTTTTCTCCCTAGCGCGCATGCTCATAGGAAGCATTGTACTATTGCGCATGCTTATCTGTAATATTGCACTACTGCGCATGCGATTTGAAAGTAGTTAAATCATTTCTAATAAACAAAGATGGCTGACAACTGATGAATAGATGAGGAGTTGACTAACTGTGAAACACGGAAAGCAGAAATTTAACGCTATAGACTTCGTTTAAATAAATTAAAATATTTTTTAGATTTGTCTAGGATCTTGTACAAAGAAAAAATGTGAAATGTACGAGCAATTAATCTTAAATAAAAATACTTTTTTTTTACTAATCAGCTGACTCATCAACGATGATGCAACGAACACACATTACGGTCTACGAATCACGAAAGTAAGTTTTCCAGTTTATTTGTTATATTAAAAATATTCTATAATGTAGTTTTAATTTCTTAACATAACTATATTTAATGCTGATCAATTCTAAAATCCTCATGATAATCTGTTTAAACTTAATCAATTTTCACTCAAATGTTTAAATATATTTTGTAGTTAGATAGATACTCAAACATCATTATAGGCAAAACTTATGTTATATGAATGAAAATCGATTAAGCTTTAATAGATTATCATGAGAATTTTAGAATTAATTAGCAATAAATATAATAAAATATTCTATTATTTATATATTAAACTACATTATAGAATATTTTTAATATAAAAAATAAACTGGAAACTTACTTTCGTGATTCGTAGAAGATCGTATATGTGTCTTTGTTGCTCTTTCTCGTTGATGATTCCGCTGATAAATAAAAATGTTTTTTTAATTACACCTAAACACATTTCTTCTAGTACAAGATCGTAGACTAATCTAAAAAATAATTTCATTTATTTTAATTAAGTGTTTAATTTCTGTTAATCCCGTTTCCTAATACGTTTAACTCCTTATCCATTCATCAGTTTTATTCGAATTATAATACGAATAGTTTTTAATTTTTTTATTGTATATTGATCTATTTAACATTAAGATTAATTTCCAGAGAAGAATACCCCCCACCTGAATAATATTCCAAATTCAAGATCATTTATATTATTCATGTATATTAAATTTTAAGATGTATAAAATATTTTTTTCAATTTACAGGAGTGTGAGAATTCACCCACTCCTCTATTTTTAATAATAAAGATAATGACAACTAGAAAATATTTTTCACAACTTGATTGTTTTATAAATTACATTTCCTTAACAGGCCTTCGAGAATAACAATTTCAGAATGGAACATTAAATGATATAATCACTGTTTACATATTCATATTCATGACATAGATGGTAAATTGAGTCGACTAATAAGCTAATGTACCACCAAAAAATCATTTGCCAAAAAAAGTATTTGTTTATTAGCAACTAGATTGCTATTTGTTTTGTATTGACATGTCTTTAGTGAATTTCATTACTAATTAAAAAGATGTATGTATTTTATAGATTTATGTATAACTTTTTAAAATTTTGATTAAATTACTTATTATTTGCATATAATTTTGTGCAAGTTTCTTGTATTTAAATATTTCAGAATATATGAAGAAATATTTTTTAAATGAACATTTCTTGTAATGTATAACAACTATGAAAGAGATTTAAGAAACCTGAATTAATTTTAAATTTAATTAATTTTAATTTTATTTTTTAATTCATGACATACTTTAAAAAACAGATTAGTAAAATTTTTGAAAATCTTTACATAATTATGATGAAAATGTTAAAATTGATTCCTACAATATGCCATTTCCTTAAATAAAGAAAAATGTTCTAACAAAGGAAACAAATTTATTAAGAAACAATATAATAAATTGCAAGAGTAAATAAATTTACTATAAAGGTGTATAAAATAAATTAATAATTTCACATGAAGCATGCAAGAAAAAAAAAGAAAATTGGAATGATTCAGTTATATATTACTACTTAACTTTTAATTTGCAGACAGCAGAAAGATTTTTAAAGAAGTTAAAAATTATTAACTCTTTACAAAAAGTACTCATAAAAAGAGAAAAATTATAAGAAATGAAACAGAAAGTTGTAATCCAAAAAAGACAAACAAATATAAAATTAAATCAAATCTTTAAAAAAGTAACTAATATTAAGGATGAAAATGAATAAAAGCATATTTCTTGTTATATGTTGTTTTCTTAAATAAAGAATAATTTTCAAAATAAACAAGCAAATTTATTTAGCACTTTTAAATAAGTGCTAGTACATTAGTTTATCTGTGTATATTTTCAATTTATTATAAAACTCAATTCAAAATATAAAAAGTTCTATTCAGAAAAATAAATCCATACTAATATAATCAAGTTAAAACAGGAGGGCACAAAATGGATATATTTTATATACAGTTTATTTTATTTATTTTAAAAATATTTTTTTATTTCCAATGGCAGATTATGAACAGTTACAGCAAAAAAAGAACAACGAAAAAAAATATATGCAACATACAACAACAAATAATACAACAAAACATGCTGAAACAGAGTTCATTAATCTAACAATAATGCCAAGTTGCAGATCTTTTAGCCACTAAAAAGTGTTACCAGGTGCACCACGGGGAGGTAGATCTTCTACGCACCCTTTTTTTAAATATTATACTATTAAAAATGCTAATTTTTTCATAGTAAAAAATATAATTTACAAATTATTTCTTAAATAATGATATGAAATTCAAAACAGGAATAGAAAATTAAACTACCAACAGAAGCAGGTTAATAAATGGAAAATATTTCTATAGTACTTTTAATTAGCATAAAAATAAAAGAGTTATAAAATTAAAAAATATTTTAATATCAGAATTTTAACAATTAAAACAAATTATTTAAAGCAAATAGCTTTTTAATATACTTTTAAATAAAAAATTACTTTGTTTGTTTTAAATTAGTATAAATTTATAATATATATTCTTAAAACTAGACATATGAAAAATAAAGTAACATTAAAATTAGTCGTGTTCATTCATAGCACATATGTTTCTAATCATCAAAACAAATTATGTTCACCAATTTTTAAGTAAAATTTTAAATTTACACTTATTATTACTGTTTTTTTTTTTTATTGTTATATGTATAATCTTCAATGAACAAATGCTTTATAAGAAATTTAGAAAGAATGAATTTTTAATTCACTTTTGTTAATGATGTAGTTTAGATTTTGTACAATTATCCTGTAAAAGCTTACTACCAATGAAACCACTAAACATCTGTATATAATAGTCTTGTTTCATAAAAACAGAAACACAATTTTATTTTAATATTATATTTTAATTTAAAAAAATGTATTTAAAAACAATTACAATTGCAATACTTTTAATAATTTAAACAAACATATAACATTACTAAATATATATCTGAATCTAAAATCATGCAGCATTTTAACAAGTACAAATTACAGGTACAGGCTATCAATTTTAAATAGCCTTTTGAATTACAAAAAATAGGAAAGAAAAATAACTGAAATATCTAAAAAACAGATAGTTAATTTGGAAATATCTGCATAATATATTTTTCATTAGCATAAACATGGCAGAGAATTTTTTTCAAAATTTAAAATAAGCAATTATTAGAATTTTAGTAATTAAGTAAACATGTATATACATTTAATTGCGTTATTTAAAATTACATTATTTAAATTATTACTTACGTCTAAAGGTAAAATATATTTTTTTTAGTATATATTTTCAGGGAATAATTAACTTTAATCAACCTTTTATTTCCGCACTATCTTTATTCGAAATGAATAGATGTTTTAGATGGAGAGAAAAGCAGATGTTTAAATTGAAACAAAAACCACAATGCTAGTCATAACAAAGCAGCTGCAAATAGAAACGTTCTTTTTTTATTCTTTGCATGTTTTTATACTTCATTTCTTTTACCATTTCGTGCTGCCTGATTGTCACATAAAGATTAATAGCAATTATCAAGTGGAGCATAAGCATATATGTAATACATTTTGCAATTTTTTTTGTATTAAAAATATATAATAAATAAAAAAATAAATGTTCTCTGACAAAAACGATTAAAATCTACATCTGTTAAATCTTTCTTATCGAGAACTGGGTATTTGCATTTCTATATCATCACTCAGCTCCTCGTATTCCAGATTTTGTTTTGGCGCTGTTTTAATTTAACGGAAAAGTGAAAGCGGACGCTATGCAAAAACTCATTTTAAGCTTCCCGTTAAATGACAGTTTCTAATGAGCGCATGCGCAGTGGTATCATGCGCCAAATAGCGGGAAAAGTGAAAGCGGGTGGCTTCCGCTATGCAAAACCTCTCTAATGAATAACTTAAATTAAAATAAACTGCGAAGTTGGCAGTCTCGTTATCCGTCGATATTATATATATATATATAGGAATATAATTACTTTAAATTAATTAATTACTAATCTAGGAATGTTAATTACTTTAAATCCAAGATGGTTAAGTGCATTTATAATTTGGTCCGCACTAGTATATGAGGGTATCTAAAATGTAACCAATTTTTGAAACAGAAAATTGTTACTTAGCATAATTAAAAAAAATCTATCAAATGAATAGAAAGAATGTGCATTGGCGCAACTGGTAAATAATGGATAAATATTAAACATATAATTTTTAAAAATATGTCTTAACAAATCTTATTTTTGAGGATTTTATTATTTCTATACATAAAATAATAGCAGATTTTCTGTGTAAAAAAAAGGCCAATTACAAAATTCACTTCAAACAATAAACTGAAATTAAATAATTGCTTCAATTCTTCATGTCACATTACAGACTAATAACAGTCCTGAAAATTAGAGAACTGCTAATTTGTAAATTTTTACTAAAGATAAAATTGTTTTAAAATTTAATGTTTTACAAGATAATAAATAAACTATGACAAAAAAGAAACCATACATTAGTTGTGAAGAAAAACTCAGCAATTTTTAGAAATTTAAAAACAATTAACGAGGAAGTGGGGAAATTATGCATGATTTCGAAAAATTTACAAATCATAAATATTAATAGAATTTGAAAATAATTTAAAGTTAAGACAATTATTTCAATATAAGTTCGATCTTTGGTGAGGTAACAGTATTATAACAGCTATTACGCTGGGGCAATGGACGTGGCAATGCCAGAATACTTGTGTGGTTTTAAGTAAGATGAAAACCTAATGAATTAAATTATTTCAAATATATTTGATTCAAAAAAAAATTTACATTTAAAGTAGTTTAATAGAAAACTAAAAGAGAAATAAAATTAATAAAGGTCTCCTTTGAAATTTAATTTAGCAACGAGAGTTTAAAAAGCTTAAAGCTATTGGTACAATTAGATGTCCTTCACTCGAAGCCCAAAAATTAAATTAAAAAAAAAAAAATTATGTTATTAAAATGATTAATAGTTTTGAAACAGAGTCCACACAGGAAATTTCGCCTTGTCGATTAAGTTTGCTAGTGATCGCTAGATGACGCCACTTCCGAGGGTGGTGACATTGCATTTTGAAAAAGTTAAGGGTTTTTTTTTTTTTTTTTTTTTTTTAATATATATATATATATATATATATATAACAAAATTAGTCAAAAAACATTACGAATTTAAATGGTATTAACTGCTATTGAAAAATTAAAAGCAGCCAACAATTAAATGCATATTAATGCAATAAACTAAATTTTGACAAGTTAATACCCAAATGAAAACAACTCAGATGTTCAACATATGATAGCAATGCGAGTCCGGGTTTCGATCTTAGATCCTTCAGGTTGCTACGTTATCGCTCGGAGGTTTGACTGTGAGTAGATTAGTATATGATTATTTAGTATATGGGTGTATTAAAATTTAGACAATTTCTGGAACTACTTTATTACTTAGCATAATAAATAATATATATATATATATATATATAAATTGAATAAGGAGAATGTGCAGTTACGCATGTAAATAATGGATGAATATCATAAATATAATTTTAAAAAAGTATTATGTAGCAAATCTTATTTTTGAGAATTTCTTTATTTCGGCGTATAAAATTATAGCAGTTTTTTTGTGTATAAAAAAGACAAATAAATCGAAATTAAAAAATTACTTCAATTCTTCATGTCAAATTAGAGACTAATAACAATCTTGTTAATTAGAGAAGCGCTAATTTGTAACTTTTTAATAAAAAGAAAATTATTTTAAAAGTTGATATTTTACAAGATAATAAACAAAATATGACAAAAAAAAGTACTCATTAGTTGTGGAGAAAAATTCAGCAATTTTTAGAAATTAAAAAATAAATAAATAGGAAGTGGGAAAATTATGCATGGTGGTGAAAAGTTTACAAATCACAAATACCAATAAAATTTGAAAATAATTTAAGGTTAAAACATTTATTTCAAATAGTGGGGGATCTTCGATCTTTGTTAAGATAACGGTATCATAACAACTATTACTGCAGGTGCAATTGACGTACCAGTTCAGGAGTAGTTGTGTGGTTTTAAGTACGATAAAAAACTAATTATGAACCAAATTACTTCAATATATTTTCTTTAAACAATTATATGTAAAACAGTTAAAGATAAACTAAAACAGGAATACAATTAATAAAGATCTCCTTTGAAATTTAATTTAGCAACAAGATTTGATAAAAGCTTAAAGCTATTGGTACATTTAAGTGTCTTCACTCAAAGCACAGAAATTAAATTTAAAAAAAAAAGTAAAATTATGTAATTAAATTGATGAATAGTTCGAAGCAGCTTCCGGATAGGAGATCTCGGCTTGTTCATTAACTTTGCTGGCAACCGCTGGGTGGCGCCACTACTTAGGATGGTGATATAGCATTGAACAAAGATTAAACTTTTATTTTTTATTAAACAATATTATACAAAAAAATCATTAAGAATTTAAATGATGTTAACTGCTATTGAAAACTTAAAAATAGCCAACAATTAATTCAATTAAAGGCACATCAATACAATATGCTAAACTTTGACAAGTTAATATTCAAATGAAAATAACTCAGATTTTTTTTTTTTTTTTTTTTTTTTTTTTTTTTTTTTTTTTTGTTCTAATGCAGCTGGCAAACACTTAGACAGTTGTCTTCGATGCCTTAAGGCAAGTGCTGCACCGACGATACTTACTTAGCACTATCCAGGAGATGCGTGTAGCTTGAAGATAAGCTACGGACGCGGCGTAACAATACCTCTGCAACGCTCTACGATCATGTTAGACCGGGAACTACAGTTTAAAGTGGATTCCGAACCACTACAAACATCCATGGCACCGCCGGGACTCGAACCCAAACCTCTAGCCACTCGGCCATTCAAGCCCAATAACTCAGATATTCAAGGAATGATAGCTATGCGAGTCAGGGTTTCGATCTTAGTTCCTTCAGGTTGCTACGTTATCGCTTAGAGGTTTGTTTGCGAGTAAATTTTTTGCACTCTTTGAGCGCTGGAAAAATTTCGAATACAACGTCGTTTTTTGTTGTATAATAACACTTTTCTCTTTTTCAGTTTCTTTTATTCAAAATGGAAGAGATTTTTTCTCTTTCATTTTGAAACAGGCCACTGAATTTAAAAGTAGTTCGTATTTCTATTTTGAAGTTAAAAAAAAGGTACAAAATAAAAGATATTCATTTCTGTAAAGTTGTTTGAAAATTGTGCCTCCTAAATATATAATATTAGTTAAGTTCTATACAAGTAATAATAATAAAATAAAAAAAAACTAACTAATTAATATAAGTATATAATTTGGAAAGATGAAAAATTCATCTTAAAAAAATTTAAATAAAAACATTTGGTTTAAATATTTCCGAGAAAGAATAAAATTTCCTTCTGTAGCACATATTTTGTATTTCTATGGCTATTTCTGTGGCGCCTTAAAAACTGAGTAGCTATTCATAAAAATAAATTATCTGTTTAACATGTTTTTTTTTTAACATTGGGGTAACATTCGCTTATGTATACCATGGTGTGGTTTCTCTCTCTACGGTCATCTTGTGCACACTTTAGGCTAAACAGACCGGGACCTACAGTTTTAAAGTGGATTCCGAACCACTACAAACATTCATGGCGAACCCGAAGCCTGTAGTACCGAGCGCCAGACACTAGGCCAACAGGCCCCTATATGTATACCATGAACAGCCCTCCGATGGGTGATGAGGGGAGGGCAATATCTTCCAGAAGGACTTTTAAGGTACTAGCCTCTTCATTTGCGTGTCATATGGGAGAAAACCCCCACCAAAGAGCCTGAATATCAATGCGTGTCACTTTGCACATATTGTCACAATGGCCATCGAGTCTCCTAGTTTCTGAAAGCAGCGAATACAACAACCGCCCTTTATTTCCACTAGATGTGCACGCTTACACCTTGCCACAAGACAGACATGTTATATTACGATAGATTTTTTACATAAATTGAATATATTTTCAACTATTTTTAAATACAAATACTACCCATGTTATTTATTTAACTACCTATATTGCTAAATATTCCTTTTTGACTGATTTTACCAATTTGCTTGAAATTGTATCAATATAAATTATTGCTAAACGAATTCAGAAAATTAGTAAAGGTTTTAATTTTGAACTATTTTTAACGCATATTTAATAAAAATATTACCTATATTATTTATTTGACTAACTACATTACTAAATATTTATTTTTGATTGATTTTTACTAATTTGCTAGAAATTTTATCTAATTGATTATGTCTATAAATTATTGCTAAACTCCACTTCATAGCACAGCTAACCACTTTAACTTACTTCATAGTTATTTGTTGTGTCTTTTATGTCCCTGATTTTAGTTACTTATTTGATGGCAAAGCTAATTTTTAGTTTCATTTTTTTTTCTGGGTCATAAAATTATCTATTACAGAGCAAAAAAAAATTCTGTTAGCTTAAAAACATTATTTTTATAAATGTGTAATTTATTTGCTTCAAAAGAAAGATTCTTAGCTATAATTGCATGTGCTTATGATATTGCTATTTTATATATATATATATATATATATATATATATTATATTATTTTGATGAATCCTTCAAAGTCTTTCATGTAAAAAAAAAATGCAAGAATCATACTTGCAGATTCATAAATTATATACATCGGGACTTTCTTAAGTCTTTCTAAATTGTTAAAAAAATATTTATAATTATGTAAATGCTATAAACTTATATATGTGTTGTACTTTAATTTTTGAATGATTTGTTATTTATTCTGCAAACAGTAATCATATTTTTGTCATAAATGTCATAATTATTGTAAAATCTTATTGTTTTATAGTTTATATTACCTTACTCTACAATCTCTATTTATAGTATAGAAGTTAAAAAGTATGAAGTTTACTCATTTTAAAATCTTTAACTAATTAGAGTTTCGATGTTCTAGGAGGTCCAGGAATTCTAGGAGACCAGTTTCTAGGAGGCTACTTATAAATAATCGATAAACATATATCACTGAAAGAATTAAAAATGGCAGCTATGATAGTAGATAATGTTAAAGTGGAATTTTCGATTCATAGTTGTTATTTGAAATGTTGTACAATAGGACTTGGTGATCTTAAGATGAGTATGAAAACTTTTGAGATGACAGTGTATTTAGATGATGACTATTTGAAATTCCAAGTTCCAGATTTTATTGACCGTAAGGAAAACTTTTTTAATTTTCTTCCAATTTAAATCATTTTATATTTTACATACAGTTTTTATCGTAGGATATCAAATAAAACTTGGTACAAAATTAACTCATTTTAATTAAATTTTTTTTGAATGACTATTGTAACGGTGTTAGAAATTATCGAACAATTCTCGAATTCATAGTGAAAATTAAAATCAAAAGTGTCATTAAAAAATTTATATTTTTATTTATAGATTAAAAAATATATCAATTAATTTTAATGTATTTATTTGTTCAGGGGTGACCAACCCAAATGACCTTGCGGGTCACTTTGGAAATGCATTCTAAATCCGCGGGCCGCATATAAAATTATATATCCCCATATTAGATTTAGACCCACTATAGACATTTTTTGGAGTGAAGAATTGAAACATAATGAGTTATTATTTTTGTGTTTACTATTATTCTTACATCTAAACATAGATAATATAATAATAAAGATATTAAATGCACATTGTAAATAAATATATATCACTAAAAATGAAATATAAAAAAAATCATAAATATAAATGAAATAAAAAAAATCATTAAAAAATATTTATTTTTAGAGATATTTGTTTCTCCACTCTTTCACTTAGCTTTTGCTAATCGATTTCCATTTGTGTATTTGCACATCGTAATGGGTTTGCGTCCCTTATGTTTGAGTGTATTTTGTGTTTGTTCAATTTCATTTTAGAAAAAAAAGATTCGCAGGTGTCAGGTGAACCAAAAGCGCTAACAACTTCAACTAAGAGTCTGGTTTTCTCTGCTATCAACAATCAACGTTAATCAAGTCTTGCGAATCTGAGCTGCAGTCTTTGGCATCTTAATTTTTTATTAATTGCCACGATGTGCAACCTTAGTTAACAAACTGGCTATCACACTTTAAACTTTTATTTTTGTTAATAGTTTTTAATTGTTTAATTTCTTCTTTTGTTTTAACCGCCTTTAATTTTTAATTCAATAGTTTTTTCTTAATAGCTCTGGTCTTAACTTTAATTTGAAATACTAGCTTCAATATCTAATTTTATTTTTATTAAAAAAATAAATGTAATAAAGAATAAAAAATTGTAAAAAAAAAGAATGAAAGAAGAAAAAAGTTGTAAATAAAGAATAAAAAACTGACCATTTTTTCCAACATCAGTTGGGTTTTTTTGTTTACTGTAACCACCCTCATGGCGCCATCTATTGGTACCACGCCAAATCATTCCAAAAATTGTACTTTGAGCTGATGTATTTTGTCATAGCCTTGGATCCTGTATTACTGCTTATATTTTGTATCTTGTTTTGTAATTGTTTTATTTTTATTTTAAATTAAAAAAAAAAAAAATTTCGGGGGGGGCATCGGGCAACGGACACCTAATTGTACCGATAGCTTTTGCTTTTTTGATCTCCTGCTTTAATTGCTTTCAAGCAGGAGATGTTTTTCTTAAATTCTTTTGTTTTCTTTAATATTTTTACTCTTTTAATTTAAGCAACTTCAATAGTGCAGATTTTTTTAAACAATCTTTAAGATGTGGATGTTTTCATGGTTCTTAAAACCACATAGGAACTCCGTAATCGGTACGCCCGTTGCACCTCAATAATCAACTGTGCGTATCTAGGGATGGTCACTGAGGTCACTTAAAGTGAAACATAGAACCTGTTATATTAGATGTTCCAAGATGCGCGCGCATAATGATTTCGCAGAATATACTTGAATTATTCTGCGATCTCATAATTGTAAACTCATAAATAAAACAGGCAATATCTCTCATATATTGCAAGAGTATTTAAAACCACAGTTAATTTTTTCTCATAATTTCGGCAGTTAATTTTTGATTATAGGGATGCACACATAGTGTATTTTTTAATACATTGGTTTTCACTACTTTGGCCATTATAAAATAAATATATTTTGTAAAAGTGTGATAAATCTCACGAGTTGGAAAAATGTTCAAGGCGGGTACGGATTGGCCACCCCTATTCTAGGTGATACAAATACAAATGTTTTTGAAGTATTACGGATCCTTATGTATTACATACAAAAATGGTCGTCAGAATATTAATTAAATGAAAATACGTAAATAGATATCGACATGAAACTTTTTTTTGACATAAATAATTATCAGTAGCAGATGCAAAATGGATAAGATACAACTACCTTCTTACACAGACCAGGAGTAGAAAAGACCTACCCCTTATAACAGGGTCGCCAACCCAAGTGATCTTGCTGGCCACTTTGGAAATCTCACGGTCCGGAAAAATATTCAAGGCGGGCCGCGAGTTGGCCACTCCTGTATTTATTTGAAGTGCATAAAGAATGTTAATAGAGTCAATATTATCTTTTTGGGATTTTAACCACTTTTTTTTTTTAATTCTTGAATGAACCTTCGTGGAATCATTTTTAAGAACTGCATGAAGAATGTTAGTAGAGTCATTATTATCTTTTTGGGATTTTAACAACTTTTTTTTTAATTCTTGCATGAACCTTTCTGGAATCATTTTCAAGAAGTGCATAAAGAATGTTAATAGGGTCAATATTATCTTTTGGGGATTTTAACAACTTTTTTTTTAATTCTTGAATGAATCTTTGTGGAATCATTTTTAACAGGATCTTTTTTTTCAGGCTACCAAATAAAGGATTTGGTTTTAAATGACGGTGGTGTAGAAAAAGTTCTTGCAAACATGGGTGAATATTCTTCAATAATAGCTGTATATCCTTCTAGTCCAATTGCGGAGTATATAAAGGAGGAGTTGAATATAGTTGACCATAATGCGCTCTATTATGATCCATACTGCCCGGGTAATTTTCCTCCTTATTTCTTCTATACATTGAGTCCTCATCTTAAATTTGGTTTTTGTTGTAATGTCTGAAATTATATTAAAGAATAATTTGCTCTATTTTACTTTTGATATTAGATTTCTGTTTAATTTAATATTATTGTAAGAAATAAAAAATATAAAAATATATATAATCGGGCCGACATACAGTTTTCCCATAAAATTTAGAATTTAATGTAAGAATGAAACGCATAATAGCATTCTTAAAAAATGAAACACTACAGAAATCCAAACGATTTTCTTTCATTGAAAAATCTTTTTTTGAGAGGCCGAGTGGCTTAGCACTCTGATTCTCGGTACCGCAGGTTTCGGGCTCGAATCCCGCCGGTGCCATGGAATGTTTATAGTGGATCTGAAACCACTTTAAACTGTAGGTCCTCTATCTAATAGGATCGGAGAGCTTTTGTGTGTGTGTGGGGTAGTGTGCTCGCGTTCGTAGCCTAGAATCATATTATCGCTCGGTAATTGGATCAGATATCGCATTTTTAAACAGTTCTCAGAATATTACAAGCCTTGTATGCATATATATATAAATATATATGGCCATCGTTCTGACGCTCGGTATCACAATTTTCGGGTTTGAATCCCGGATGTGCCAAGGAATGTTTGTAGTGGTTCTGAATCCACTTTAAACCGTAGATCCCGGTCTAATAGAATCGTAGAACTTTGTGGGGGTAGTGTTACTTAGTAACATATCTTCAAGCTACACATGCTCCCTGGGTAGTGTTAAATGAGTAAAAGAGGTGCAGCCCTTATTCATTGCATAAAAGTGTCTATATTGCCAGTTGCATAAGAACAACAACAAAATCTCATTTTCAATCTCAATAAAATTGTCCTTTCTTTCGACAAACGCTGTTTGGGAACAATTTTACATTATTTTATTTTATAATAATTAGTTTATGAAAGAAATTTAAATAAATATTATGTATTAAAAAAGCTCGTGAAAGAAATTTAAATTAACCTCTATTTTATTTCGAAGTGAAAATGATATTTTTCCAAGAAAAGAAAATCGTTTGGAATTCTATATTTTTTTTTTTGTTTTGTTTTTTGTTTTACTACTCTATAATTATAACTCTTATAAATGTTATACAATGAATTGCTCGTGAAAGAAATCGGAATAAGAATAGCTAGTGAAAGAAATTAAGAATAAAAAAAAAAAATAAATAAATAAACCAGTAAAAATGTTGAAAGTGGTCAACGAAACGGAAAACTGATCAAGGACTCAAAAAAGTGATCAAGAAAAAGGAATAACTCCGCTACCCAAAAAATACCCATAATTTTATGAGTAAAAATGGTAATATGCATTTGCAAATGATTTTAATCTGTATAACTTAATACATACATGCAAAATTAATTTAAAGTAATTAAGAATTTAATTAAAAAATTAGGTAGATACAGGTAAGCACCTCTAAATTACTAAATTACATCTATTTAGTAATTTAAAAAGTTTATGAAGAAAAACTACTTTCTTTTAATATTTATATTGGCATATTTGCGTAACCTTATTATTGTCAAATAGTTGTAACTGAAATTCATAATTATAAAATTATGTTTATTCTTTAAAATAATAAATATTGTAATGGGTAATCAGGTAAATACAGGTATGAACCTCTAAATTACATCTATTTAGTAATTTAAGAAGTTTATGAGAAAAAACCTCTCTCTTTTAATATTTATATTGACATATTTGCATAATCTTATTGTTGTCAAATAGTTCTAACTGAAATTCTGAATTAGAAAATTATGTTTATTCTTCAAAATAATAAATATTGTAATAGGTAATCAGGTAGATACAGGTAAGTACATCTTAATTACTAAATAACCTCTAGATTACATCTATTTAGTAATTCAAAAAGTTTATGAAGAAAAACTACTTTCTTTTAATATTTATATTGACATATTTGCGTAACCTTATTATTGTCAAATAATTCTAACTGAAATTCTTAATTATAAAATTATGTATATTCTTTAAAATAATAAATATTGTATAAGGTAATCAGGTAGATATAGGTAAGCATTTCTAAATTACATCTATTTAATAATTTAAAAAGTTTATGATGAAAAACCACCCTCTTTTAATATTTATATTCACATATTTGCATAATCTTATTATTGTCAAATAGTTCTAACTGAAATTCTTTATTATAAAATTATGTTTATTCTTCAAAATAATAAATATTGTAATATTTAATCAGGTAGATACAGGTACGAACCTCTAAATTACTAAATTACATCTATTTAGTAATTTAAGAAGTTCATGAGAAAAAACCTCTTTCTTTTAATATTTATATTGACATATTTGCACAACCTTATTGTTGTCAACTAGTTCTAACTGAAATTCTGAATTAGAATATTATGTTTATTCTTCAAAATAATAAATATTGTAATAGGTATTCAGATAGGTACAGGTAAACATCTCTAAATTACTAAATTACATCTATTTAGTAATTTAAAAAGTTTATGAGAAAAAACCAATCTCTTTTAATATTTATATGGACATATTTGCATAACCTTATTGTTGTCAAATAGTTCTAACTGAAATTTTTTATTATAAAATTATGTTTATTCTTTCAAAATAATAAATATTGTAATAGGTAATCAGGTAAGCAGATAGTTTTTCTCATATTTTTGAATTTTGCATTCCTCGTTTATTTTAGATAAAGAAATGCGTGTTATAGTATTTATAATGCCTACAGTAACAGACCCCAGCGACGTTTTTCGACTTTTAGCAAGGTGCTTTCCTACGAGCATTCAGGCAATTGGTCAACAGGAGGCTGATGAAATCATTACTAAATATTATTGTGTAAGTGTGAGGACTCAAGTTAGAATATGAGTCATGGATTCTAATGATTAGAACTTTTAGTTGTTTAGTTACAAATTGAATTGTTTACTTTGTTTATTAATTTAATTGTTTAATTAGCAATTAATTTAGTTGTTTACTTTAATTAATTACAACCTTAATGAATATACTTATTGTTATATAGAAAATAGTGAATATATTAGTGATATGTTTTTTTTAATTGCATTTATAATTCTGGTAAAAATTAATTTATTTAGCAATTTAGTTGTTTACTTTCGTTAATTACAACCTTAATGAATATACTTATTGTTTTATAAAAAATGGAGAATTATATATTAGTAATTTTTTTAATTGCATTTATAATTCTGGTTAAAATTAATTTATTTAGTAATTTAGTTGTTTACTTTAAATATATTCAGTAAGGTTGTAATTAATTATTATATAAAAATAGAGAATATATTAGTGCTATGTTTTTTTAATTGCATTTATAATTCTGGTTAAAATTAATTTATTTAGCAATTTAGTTGTTTACTTTAATTAATTATAACCTTAATGAATATACTTATTGTTTTATAAAAAATGGAGAATTATATATTAGTAATTTTTTTAATTGCCTTTATAAGTCTGGTTAAAATTTTCAGTATCAAAGTTATTTTAAATAGTATATAATTTGAATTTTAGCTAAAGAAAATTAAATATATATAAATTTTTTTGAATGAATATTACATGAAAATAGATCCTGTAGGGGAAAAAAAGTTAAATTACTGCTTTACTGAAGTAGCAAAATTTATTTCTTTTTTCTTTTTTTTAAAATTAAATAAACACATTATTCAATAAGTCTCCGGTCTGACACATTATGGCAACACTCTTGACAGACATGTCTACTTTTTAGATAGTACCATCCTTCAAACGATGCATGTCAAAATTTCATGACATTCTGATTAGTAGTTTACAGGTTACAGTGGTTTTAGTGACCCCAGTTTTGCAATTTTCGAAACAATGAATAAAAAAGAATTTCGTGTGTTGATTAAACACTGTTATTTGATGGGGAAAAATACCTTTGAAGCCGAACAGTGGATTGTTAAGCGTTATGGAGACTCTGTGCCAGAGAAATCAACTGTTATTGACTGGTATGCTGAATTTAAATGCTGATATTGCTAACGTTCTGATCGCCTAATATCGACAGTTGTTCCTGAAAACATACAAAAAGTCCCAAATTAGTTTTAAAAGACCTTAAAGTGAAGTTGCGGGAGATAGCTGACACCTTAAAGATATCAGAAGGTTGTGCGTGTACAATTTTACTCGAAAATTTGAGCATGTTTCAAGTTTCTTTTGAAGCGGGTGCCTTTCTAAGAACCACAAAACCTCAACATCTTAAAATAATTAAAACATTAGCATAAAATGAAGTTGCTTAAAATAATGAATAATAATAAAATAAAATAAAACAATTAAATTTAAGAAAAACATCTCTTGCTTGAGAACAATTAAAGGAAGAGATCGAAAAAGCTAAAGCTATCGGTACAATTTGGAGTCCGTTGACGATGCCCCAAAAAATAAAAGTTAAAATTAAAATTTTAAGCTGAAATTAAAAATAAAATTAAATAAAGGGATTAAAGATTAAACAAATAAGAGAAAGGTACAAATTTAGAACAGATAATCAAGTAAAAACATACAAAATATAGATCTTCAAATTGGAACTTCAGTTCCTTGTGGCGCCATCTTACGTTGGACAATAACACTAAAAACCCAACTTAGTGGGGAAAAACAAAATTTTTTAGAATATTGTATATTCGAATATGGCGCAAAATTTATAAAACAATTTAAAAAATAAAAGAGTAAGTAATTAAAATTTAAGATTGTATCCAGAGCAGTTCAGGTTAACTATTGAATTAAGAATTTAAAAGATTATTAAAGAAAAATAATTTAAAATTAAAAATTACGATTAAGTACATAAAAGTTAAACGGTTTTTAAAATAAAACCATAATTCAGGATGAATAAAAAATTTTAAAGGAAAATCCGCCAAAAGCTGTTAAAAAGACTATTAAGTTAGGTTCAAAAAGTAAACAAACAATTATCAAGATATTTAAAAGCTTCTAAAATTAAGTAAAATAGAGAAACTAGACTATTACAATTAACAATTTAAAAGTAAGATAGCCATGGTTCTGAATTAAGGTGCACATCGTATCAAATAATTAAAATTTAAATGCCAAAAATTGCAGCTCAAATTCGCTTGAATTGATCACAGTAGCTAGTCAACAGCCACAGCGGTAGAATCAACCTTTGCAGAATAAATTCCACAACGTTTCTGAGAGATAAAAAGGATTTCTTGCTTCAGTATGGGACAATGGATGAAAATGGATCCACTACTACACATCTGAATCAAAAAGATCCTCAGCTAAGAGGACAAAAGCCGGTGAAAGTCGTCCAAAGCGACCAAAAAGTCATCAGGTAAGGTTATGGCATCCGTATTTTGGGACACGCATGATATTTTGTTCATTGACTATCTTGAGAAAGAAAACTATCGATAGCGAATATTACATATCATTATTGGATCGATTGAGTGTAGAAATTAAGAAAAAAAAAGTGCTGTGGTTAAATTGAATGAATTACACTTCGAATTGCTTCCCCACCCACCGTACTCTCCAGATCTGGTCCCCAGCGATTACTGGTTTTTTGTAAACACCAAAAAGATGCTGTAGGGAAAGAAATTTGGCTCAAATGAAGCAGTGATTGCTGAAAATGAGGTCTGTTTTGAGAGCAAAGACAAATCGTTCTTCAAAAAGACATCGAAAAGTTAGAGAAGAGTTGAAATGAATGTATCAGTCTTAAAGGACAGTACGTTGACGAATAAAGTTGAATTTCTAAAAAAAATTGTTTTTCTTAGCTAGACTGGAGACTTATGGAGTGAATTGTTATATTTGAAAAAATATCAAAAAAAAAAAAGCAATTAGGTTTATTGCAACAATTAAAAATCTAACTTGAACAAAAAAATATAAATAAATAGAGACGCATCTTGGAAAAATATTATTGAAAGAAAATAGAAAAAAAAAAAAAAACAATTTAATAGGAAAAAATTTGGGACACATTGCTCATAATATTTGAAAACAAATTAGAAATTACAAAATTAAAAAAAAAAGATTAAAAAAAAATATATATATTAAATTAAGATGAGGAGAAAAAGAATAAAAATATATTAAAAAACAGATCTAAAAAAAATTTAAAAAATATAATCGGCTGTGCCGATATACAGGTTAACCATAAAATTTCGAATTTAATGGAAGAACAAAACACATAAAGGAATCATAAAAAATAAAAAACTGTAGAATTCCAAAAGATTTTCTTTTCTTGGAAAATCTCATTTTCACTTTGAAATAAAAATTGCCTTTGTTTCCACCAGATAACTTTTAGAACAATTTCACATTAACTTAATTATATAGTTATTGGCACGTGAAAGAAATTTAAATAAATAATATGTATAAAGAAAGTTCGCGAATGAAATTTAAATAAACAAATAAAAACAGATAATGAAAGAAATTTAAAAAAAATAAATAAACCAATAAAAAGCGTCGGAAGTGGTCAAGGACACGAAAAAGAGATCAAGGAAACATAAAACCCCACTCTCCAAAATAATACCCATAATTTTATGGGTAAACATTGAAAAGCGATGCAGCTAAGCAGGTAAGAAACGGACTTACCAGTTATGGACTACCTGTAAGGTGAAGTAAAGAGAGAAGGGCATTATGTTATAAATTATGTTATTATTATTATGTTATAAATCATGTGCACATCGCAGAAGGTGCATTTGTGCAATTACGTACCCAGTCAGAAACAACATCATCATCATCAGCGGTCACTTATCAGCAATGATCAGAAACAACATCATCATCATCGCAGCAGCCCCATGGTGGACCAAGGTCGTCTGCCTACTGGCAGATTTCTAGACAGGAAATGTTTTTTTTTTACTGTATAGACTTGTCAAACCTACGCCCAACACTCTGTAGGCATATTAGACCGGAACATACAGTTTAAAGGGGATTCGAACCACTATAAACATCCATGGCACCGCCGGGACTCGAAACTGAAGGCTCTGACACCGAGCGCCAGTCACTCGGCCATCAGGCCCAATTATCAGAAACGATTAATATAATTATGACAATAGTTAGCAGTATTCTGCCTTTATCAATTAAAAAAACAATTCTTCCAACTGATACATCATCCATTATTTAGTTGGGAACAGCAATGAACATTTCCTTCAGGAATACTTATGCAACATAAAACGCCACTGAAACTGTTATGTACTCATTTATGAAAGAAAAAAAAATGGATAATTGCCGCAATTAAGAGTTCAAAATGTACAAATAAAAAATTTTTATTTTGTAAAAAAAAAAAAATAAAGCGTTATAAATAAATGAATTAAATATGGAGAGCAAATATTTAAAAAGTAAACAATCAGAGATCCGTCGCTGATGCCACCAAAATTATTAAAAATAAAAAGAGGGAAATAAAGATTTTAAGGTTAAAAATAATGCAAAAAGATAAAAATAAATAAATGAATTAGTTAAAGAGATTTTGCGGAGTAGGAGTTAAAAAAAAAAAAAAAAAGAGCATTTCAGGTTCGCACGTTATTGTGACGCATACTCATTGTACCAATGGCGTTTTTTTTTTTTTTTTTAATTCTTCCCCTTACCCTCTTACCCCTTAACCTCCTCATCTTAAAAAGGGAAGGGAAAAACCCCTTAACCTCCTCATCTTAATTCATAAATATGATTTTAATTTTAATTGGCTGCTTTATTGTTAATAAATAAAAAATTACAAGATAAAGTTCCTAAATTAAATAAATGGTACTCAAAAAAGTTAAAAACACTAAAAATAAATAAAAGTAAAATACAAAATGAAAAAATAAAAGAATTTAAGTTAAGTTGAAATTCGGTACAATTAGGGACCAGTTGACGATGCCACAAGGCTATTGAAAAAAGTAAACAATTCAGTGAAAGGGTTATGCTGAACGGTGGGAGCCGTGGTGAAGATCTGGAAAGCAATAGGTTAAAAAATCCCCCCCAAAAAAAAAAGGCCTTTATCAGAACCGATGTTTTTTATTTTATTCAGTCCTTTTTTCTTTTTTCCTAAAAAAAAAAAAAAAAAGGTAAAAAAGCGTACAATAAAAACCTAACGTGTTACTGGTCGGAAAGATAAATTTTAGGTGCACAACGCAGCAAAAATAGCGGTGTTCAAATTCCAACCTTCAACCTCGCAGTCGGAGATCCGATTCTTTACCTCTGCGCCAATTCGCCTTATTTATTGGAAGGTCGTAAATTTTTAAGCCAAAGTAATCTTCAAATACGCAATGAGTTAAGTTTGGTTTGGTTTGTCGCTCTACGGTCATCTTGTGCACACTTAGACTAACAGACCAGGACCTACAGTTTAAAGTGGATTTCGAACATCCATGGCACCGCCGGAACTCGAACCCTGTGGTACCGGGTGCCAGAGCGCTAGCCATTCAGGCCCTGCAATGAGTTAAGTCGTCGTTCTTGAGCAAAAATCACCCTATGTCTTTTTTGCAAATTCTTCACAGCAGGATAGTATGCTAGCAGCGCTGGTAGCAATTCGTTTTGAATCTGAGGGCATTTATCGAAAAACGATTTACAATGATATTTAAGTTCAAAAGATCTTAATACTTGGATCAATATTAAGATCTTTATGGGGTTTTTTCTTTTGGCAAACCAAGATGCATTAACTATTTTAGACTGTGAAGTAACAAATAAAATTGTTATTTTTCTTTAATTTTTTTTATTAAATAAACTATATTTGAAAAAGCATCAAACTGCAGCTGATATTTCTTTCAGAAATAACTATACAGCATTAAACACCGTCAAAACTCTTATGTACTCATTCATAAAAAAAACAAAAAGCAATTATGTTTTTTGCAACAATTAAAAGTTTAAAAAATTTTTAATCTAACTTGGATAAAAAATGAAGATAAATAGAGCAGCAGCCTGGAAAAATATTATAAAAAATAATTATGAAAAGAAAGACAACAATTTAATAGGAAAAAAATTAGGGATTCATTGCTCATGATATTTAAAAACAGATTAGAAATTATAAGGTTAAAAAAATTAAAAAACGATGAAAAATAGATTTTGAAACGATGATAAAATTTTTTAAAAAATTAAGAAATGTAATTGCCTGTGCCGATGTACAGATTAGCCATAAAATTTAGAATTTAATGTAAGAACAAAACGCATAACAACAATCTTAAAAAATAAAAAACTGTAGAATTCTAAAAGATTTTATTTCCTTGAAAAAATCTCATTTTCTCTTTAAAATAATATTGTATTTGCTTTCACATAACGATCTTTTTGAGCAATTTCAGATTATTTAAATTATATAATTATAAGCACGTGAAAGAAATTTAAATAAATAATATGTATAAAAAAAAGTTAGTGAAAGAAATTAAAAAAAAATAAATGAACCAATAACGAACGTCTAAAGTGGTCAAGGACACGAAAAAGCGGTAACTTATCAGTATTGGTCAGAAACATCATCATCATTTCAACAGCCCCATGGCGGGCCAAGGTCGTCTTTCTACTGGCAGATTTCAAAACAGGAGGAGATGTTTTCTTTTTACGGTATAGGGTTGTCAGGCCTACGCCCAACACTCTGCAGTCATATTAAACTGGGGCCTACAGTTTAAAGGGGATTCCAAACCACTATAAACATCAACAGCACCGCCGGGACTCGAACCTGAATCCTATAACACCGAGCGCTAGTCATTCGGCCATCAGGCCCAGTGATTAGAAATAAAGTATAATTATAACTATAATAAGTAATATTCTGCCTTTATCAATTAAAAAAGTAGTTCTTCCAACTGATACATCATTCATTATTTAGTTGGTAACAGCAACGGACATTTACTTCAGGACTACATATGCAACATTATGCGCCACTGAAACTCTTATGTACTCATTTATGGAAAAAAAAGGGATAATTGCCGCAATTAAGAGTTCAAAATGTACCAATAAAAAATTTTTAACTTGAACAAAAAATAGAATGAAATAAATAAGTTAATTAAAAAATAAATTAAATATGTTGATGATGAATGAAGTGGCATATGGGGACGTGAAGCAACAAGGACTATAATCCCCTAATCACTACATATATGAACAGTTTTTCTTTTTTATTATTATGTCACTCTCCACAACGCTCTACGATCGTGTTAGACCGGGACCTACGGTTTAAAGTGGATTCCGAACCACTACAAACATCCATGTCACCTCCGGAACTCGAACCCGAAACCTGTGGTACAGAGCGCTAGCCACTCGACCATTCAGGCCCTGATTAAATACGAAAAGCAACAATTTAAAAAGTAAACAATCAGAAAACAGTCGCTGATGCCATCAAAATAATTAAAAATAAAAGGATTCAAATAAAGATTTTAAGATTGAAAATAAAGGACCTGAATGGCCGAGTGGCTAGGGCTCGGTACCACAAGTTTCGGAGTTGAGTCCCGGCGGTGCCATGGATGTTTATAGTGGTTCGGAATCCACTTTAAACCGTAGGTCCCGGTCTAATAGAATCGTAGAGCCTTGCGGGGACATTGTTACTTCGCGTCCGTGGCTTATCAAGTTACACGCGTGCCCTGGGTAATGCAAAGTGAGTAATGTCTGTGCAGCGCTGGCCTTAAGGCATCCAAGACCAAGCTGTCTAAGTGGTTGCCAGCTGCATTAGAACAAAAAAAAGATTAATAATGCAAAATGATAAAAAAAAATAAAAATAATAATAAAAAATTGAATAAATCGAAGCTATTCAGCGAAGTAGGAGTCAAAAAAGGGGAAAAGAGCGTTCCGAGTTCACACGGTTGTGTCACATGTTGATTGTAACAAGGGGTCGGCGGTGTTTTTTAAATCAACCCTTAATCTTTTGGCTCGGACTAAGGAGCCATATTCTTTAGCAAAAACTACCTTATGCCTTTTTTGCGAATTCTTCACAGCAGGATAGTACGCTAGCGAGCGGCCTGTTGGCTAATTGACTAGCGCTCTGGCTTTTGGTATCGGAGGTTTCAGGTTCGAATCCTGGCGGTGGGATGGGTATTTTGAGTGGTTCGGAATCCACGTTAAGCTGTAGGTCCCGGTCTGTTTAGCCCAGGGATGGGCAAACTACGGCCCGCCGATAGAATTTTAATTTGCCGATCCGAGGCAAATTAAAAGAAATATGTATTATATATCCATCTCCTTTTCTACTTTGATTAAATTTTTTTTTCAAAGGACTGGTGATCTTTTTACTTTCTCTATTTTTGCTCTACAAAACATAAATCAACAGAAATAGCAAGCACAGACAGCTTTCAATCAGTAATGTGTTAAAAGCGGAATTTTTTTGTTAGTTATAACAGTTTACAAATCGTTATCGAACGTAAGTTTCCTAAATTTAATATCTCACGCCCAGAAAATTGTGCTATGTTTGCTTCATCTTATATATGTGTTTTCAACTATGAACCTTAGAAAGAATTATTTCAGAAGTAGACTGACAGATGGGCATTTACCCTCGTTCCTTAGAATCAATACATCTCATTTCGAACCTCAATAAAAGGAACTTTTGAAAATGAAATCGTAATTTCATTCATCTCATTAACATATTTAAATTGTAATACTTGTATATTGTTTTTAAAATTTTAGAAAAATTTATCTTGGCCCTCCAAACTTTTTTTTTTTTTTTCGATTTTTGGCCCGCGACCGAAAAAGTTTGCCCATCCCTGGTTTAGCCTAAAGTATGCACAAGGTGCCCGTAGAGCGACAAACCAAATCATACCGTATTACGCTAGCAGTACTCGTTATGAATCTGAGGGTATTTATCGAAACACAATACACAATGATATTTAATAAGTCAAAAATAGGTTCAATATTACGATCTTTATGGGTGTTTTTTCTTTTGACAAACTAGAGTGCATTAATTATTGATCCATAAATTAATGCGTTAATTTGCATGCATTAATTATCGATCCATTAGCTGGATAGTATGCTAGCAGCGCTTTTAGTAGTTCATTTTAAATCTGAGGGCATTTATTGAAAAACGATTTGCCATTATATTTAATTAAATCCAAAATAATTTCAATATTAAGATCTTTATGGAGGCTTTTCTTTATGACAAACCAGGGTACATTAACTATTACAGATAAACATTCGTTTTGATACACTTGTAGCTCTAACAAAATGGTCATTGTATTAGATGCCCAAATAGGACAGTCATACTGTAGAATGGGTTTCAGAACGGCTCTGTACAACAAAATTTTATTGCTGATAGCCATCCTTCAATACTTGTAAAAATATTGAAGAACTTGTAAATTTATCAATATTTCAACTGCATCTAAGTAAAAGTTGGTAAAGTAAAGATTCATTCTTCATAACAAAATTATGGAACGAATTTCTACACGTCTTTTTTAATAACTACAAATTTATTTTTCCTTAATTTACTTCCTAATATACAGGGCATATTAGGAATGGTATAATTAAAGGGACCCTATTTAGAGCCCGTTCTGCCTAACGGATTTTGATGAAACTTGGTATATAAAGTAAGCATATGGACTATGGAGAAAAGATTTTGCAATAAAAAAAAATAGTTCAAATTTTGACCTCCAAGGGGAATTGGGGTGCCTAAAGAAGGACAAAAAAATTGTCAGAAACATTAAAATTTATTCAAGTACAGAATATACTTAACGTGTGCTCCATTGACACCAAGGGGCCTGAATGGCCGAGTGGCTAACGCTCGGTACCATAGGTTTCGGGTTCGAGTCCCGGCGGTGCCATGGTTGTTTGTAGTGGTTCGGAATCCCGGTCCCTGTAGGTCCCGGTCTGTTTAGCCTAAAGTGTGCACAAGATGACCGTAGAGCGACTAACCAAACCAAACCATTGACATCAATTGTTGAAAGTTCAATATAGCATGTTCAATGGTAGAGAGAAGAAACTGTCGAGGGATTTCAGCAAAATGGCGTATAATGCTGGATTTCAACTCAGGTAAAGTCCTAATTCCTCCTCCATGAACACGATCTTATAGTAATCCCCACAACCAGAATTAAGTCGGGTGAACGAGGAGGCCAGGCATCCGGAGAAGCTCTGTATATTACACGATTCTAGTCGAAGTCAGTTTTTTATTGCAGAAATCTTTTCCCCATGTTCCATATACCGTATATACCAAGTTTCATTAAAATCCGTTATGTTGAACGGCTTCTACAGAGGTTTGAATAGGATCACTTGAATTATAACTACCCTGTATTAAGCTGTTTGTTAAAACAAGAAATAAAGATTGCGAAGACATTGTCTATTTCAAATACAAATTTTTGTGCCAGGTCAAAATAAAAGAACTGTTTTTAGATTCTAATTTCAGAAACAAACTGAATGTTATTGAAAAACCAGTTTGCAATGCTTTTAAAAAAAGTCTTAAACTTATGAAATAGGGGGAGACTCTGCTTTCCGTATTTAGGGCATTGAGATACAATGTATTTCTGAAACAATAGTCTTTTTTAAAAATTATAATCTCTGGCACTATTTGGATACCCTAATTAGATTTAAAAATATAAATTTTTTACAGAATACATATTTATTAATTTTTGCTGGCTAGTTAAAAATATAGTTCTACAAATGTATATATTAATGTCAGAAAAATTAACATGAAATAATTTATTCAAGCAGGATTAAAAAGGAGTGCATTTTGTTAAAATATTTCTTGTGATTGTAATTTTTATTTGATCAACTTTCTACATCGTACAACTTTGAAATTAAAAGATATATATTTTTTTTGTTCTAATGCAGCTGGCAAACACTTAGACACTTGTCTTTGATGCCTTAAGGCAAGCGCTGCACAGACGTTACTCACTTTGCATTACCCAGGGGGCGCGTGTAATTTGAAGATATGTCACGGACGCGGGGTAACAATGCCCCGCAACGCTCTACGATCATGTTAGACCGGGACCTACGGTTTAAAATCGATTCCGAACCACTACAACATCCATGGCACCGCCGGGACTCGAACCCGAAACCTGTGGTACCGAGCGCTAGCCATTCAGGCCCCTAATGCTGTTCTAAAAAGCTCGCCATTTTATTTAAATCAGGAGTGACCAACCCAAATGATCTTGACTCTCGGCCACTTTCGGAATGCATCCTAACTCCGCGGGCTGCATATAAAATTATATATCCCCTATTAGATTTAGACACTCTATAGACATTTTTTGGAGTGAAAAATTGAAACATAATGAGTTATTATTTTTGTGTTTACATGTTATTCTCACATGTAAACATAGTTAATATAATAATAATGATACTACATGCACATTGTAAAGACATATATAACACTAAAAATGAAATATAAAAAATTTATAAATATAAACGAAAAAAAAAAATGAAATCGTTAAAAAATATTTACTTGTGCGATATTTGTTTCTTCACTTTTTCACTTAGCTTTTGCAAATCGATCTCCATTTGGGTATTTGCACATCGCAATGTGTGTTGCAGATTAACGTCCGTTATGTTTGAGCGTGTTTTGTTTTTAATCAATTTCATTTTAGAAAGAAATAAAAAAAACGATTCGCAGGTGTTAGTTGAACCAAAAGCGCCTGGTTTACTTTGCTATCAACAATCCACTGTGCGTATCTAGGGACAGTCACTGCGGTCAGTTAAAGTGAAACATAGAACCTGTTATATTAGATGTTTCAAGATGCGCGCGCATCATGAGTTCGCAGAATATAATTGAATTATTCTCCATGCTCATAACTGTAAACGCATAAATAAAACAGGCAATATCTGTCATATATTCGCAAGAATATTACACTGGTGGACAAAATTAAGAGATGGAAGACATTTTTCCAAATATCTCAAAAAATACTGAATATAAATAAATGAAATTTGGTATGGATATAGCTTATTCCATGATAATAAAGTATGCAAAACAAAAATGAAAGTGCCATTCACTGGCATGACCTATTGCCAATAAATCCAATGTAGTCTGAACTTAAGGATAAAAGATGGCAATAAAAGTGAGGCTTGTACAGTGTGTGTTGCCTCTAGTATGGTGTATGGTTACCCCTCACAGACAGACAGCATGCACAACGAGTATGCATGCTGTTAATAAGGGAGTTAAGGAGGGCTTGTGGAAGACCCTCCCATTCTTCCACCAGAGCAATTTTTAACTCCAGAATGGTTCTGGGGGAGGTTGGCGCATCGCAATAGCTCTCCCAAGAGCATCACAAGCATGTTCAATAGGATTCAGGTCAGGGGATTTGGCTGGCCAATCCATTCGTTGAATATCCTCGCTTTCCAGATACTCGTCAACCATGAGAGCCCTATGTGGTCGCGCATTGTCGTCCATAAATATGAACTCAGAGCCAACAGTGCCCCTGAAAAGACGCACATAGGGCTCTAGGACCTCCTGCCTATACCTCTGGGCATTCACGGAACCATTGTCAAACACATAGAGCGGTGTGCGGGTATCTTGCATGATCCCTGCCCAAACCATGACTCCTCCACCAGCATAATGGTCCCTTTCGATAATGTTGATATGATGGTATCGGGTTCCAGGTTCCCTCCATATCAATAACCGTCCAGAATCTGGACTCATCGGTGAAGAGGACATTAGCCCATTGAAGCTGTGTCCAATTTTGATGTTGTCTGCACCATTCTGCACGCACTCTTTTGTGGGAGGGAGGGAATGGGATGCAAATAGCGGGCTTCCGGGCATACAGCTCTCTTTCATGGAGTCTCCTAGAAACTGTCTTACTCGAAATTGATGTTCCTGTAGCAGCCGCGAGGCCCCTAGACAATTGAGTGGCTGTAGCTGTCCTCTGGTGCTTAGCTGAAAGGAACAAATACCGGTCTTCATTGGCCGTTGCAGCCCTCGGGCGACCCTGTCCTGGTCGTCTGCATACTGTCCCACTAGTTTTAAATTGACTCCACAAATTGGAAATGACGACTACAACGACGGTAGACTTGAGGCAGGCCAGTCCCAACCAGAGCTTGGGACTGGCCTGCCTCAAGTCTACCCATAGTTCTCCACCTCATACCTTCGTCTAAACGATGATGTTCACTCATTTCACCTAAAAACTAGCAAGGAACAACAAGATTATTCAAAAAATGCACTAAAATCTGCAACTGTGTTGAAGAGTGGAATGAGATGAACAGCTCGATGCGGACTTTTATACGTCCTGCTGGCTTAGCAACGCCCACAAGAATACGTAAACTTATCTCAGGGTCAATAGCGCTACAGTGACCATATATGGCAATCAACTGTCCAGGTTTTGTGGAGTATTTTTAGAGAAATGTGCGAAAATGCTTTCCATCTCTTAATTTTGTCCACCAGTGTATTTTAAAATCAAAGTTTATTTTTTCTCATCATTTCGACAGTTAATTTTTGAGTGTATGGATGTGCAAATAACGTATTTTTTTAATACATGTGGTTTTCACTCCTTTGGCCATTATAAAATAAATTATTTTGTAAAAGTATGATAAATCTCACTGACCGGGAAAATGTTCAAGGCGGGTTGCCACCCCTGATTTAAACTGATAACGCTATAAGCGAGTCTGAAAAGAATTAGATGTTGCAGTTCATTTAATTTTCCTAAGATTACTTCTATTTTAATAATTAAGTGTTAATAATTAATTTCAAAAATGCTTCAATATGTATATTCGTATTTCAGAGAACCAGTTATGAAATGTTTCAGAATGCGACAGTGATTGTAGACTTTATACCAAAAGAAGTATGTTTCATTTTTAATTGACCTATTTTTTATATAATAAATCATATTTTTCTAAGAGAAGAATTAATTAGCAAGATTTTATTTTCAGTGCAATCTAAATGTTTTAAAATTAGAAATATAATCTTAACATTATCGAAATCTAGTATAAAACTATTAAATTGTAGCAACTTTGGAATGTAGATGCATTACATTTTTCTAGTTCTAGTTTTGATGAGATTGATCAATCTCTTGAAAAATCTAAAAATATTATATTTTAACTGTATTCTTAAGTACAGAGTGATTATAATTAATGTCCCACTTTCAAAATGCTGTAAAAAAAGAAACACTTGTCACAGTGAGTTCAAATTTGAACTTGAAAAAGGGGAAAATTGTATGGCATCAAAAGAGTTCCACCTATTTTTCTCATCCTATTTGGTATGACCTTACCGTGGAGGTTGGGCTTTCCACTAACAGTGTCACAACAGTTGGAATAACTTTCCGTCAAAAAAACGAAGCAAGCAAGTATATTGAACACTACAGTTTATATAATTTGCAATTCATCCCAAATACGTTGTCATTTCGATTCAAAATATCACTGGCAGGAGAATTCGCTTTCTTTATGCTGCGTACAGCTCCATCTATTAATACACTTTGGAACTTTTTCATGTCGTACCGTTACCCCCTCCTCCAAGTATCTTCAGTTCAAATTTAAACTCATTGTGACGAGTGGTTCTTCTTTTACAGCATTTTGAAAGTGGGACTTTAATTATAATCATCCTGTATATTTTTTTAATTGTTTGTTTCTTCTGAAGTTAAAAACGTAAGAGAGGATAAATTTGAGCATATTTTATAATACTTTAGACAGATGGGTGTAAGGAAAAAGCAAATTAACCACATATTAAATTGCCTTAATATATTTTTAAGAAACTTCATTTATGTTGAAATAAAGTAATTGTTTTCTTTATTTTTTTAGATCACTGGCACACTGGGTGCTGCATCAACACCAAAGCTAAGACTGTAATTATATGTTATTTAAAAATTCTTCATTTTTATCACATTTTTTTTACCAATCGTCGTATATTTAAAAAAAAAAAAAATCATATTTCTTATTTTTTCAGACCTTTTGTATATGCTCCATCAAAAAAAGAAAGCATAACTATTACAAATACCGATGTTTTATCTCTTGATGAAGGAAGTTACCTATCTAACACGATGGTAGACTTTTACTTCAAGTGAGTTAATTTGAAGTGTATAAAGAATAATACAATAAATTTAAAATAAACACACTTTTATTTGTAGTGTATAAAGATACTATAAAATTAAAATAAACACATTTTTATTCATAGTGTATAAAGATACAATAAAATTAAAATTAACACATTTTTATTTGTAGTGTAAAGATACTATAAAATTAAAATAAACGCATTTTTATTCATAGTGTATAAAGATACAATAAAATTAAAATTAACACATTTTTATTTGTAGTGTATAAAGATACTATAAAATTAAAATAACACATTTTTATTCATAGTGTATAAAGATACAATAAAATTAAAAATAACACATTTTTATTTGGTGTATAAAGATACTATAAAATTAAAATAAACGCATTTTTATTTGTAGTGTATAAAGATACAATAAAATTAAAATAAACATAATATTTATAGATTTAACATTTGTGTGAGATAATGTATTTGCATTTGTTTTAACATAATTTAACCTTTTTTTTTTTATTTTAATCAATCTCTTTTCTTGAAAATCCTTTATTCGCTGATTGGCCAAAAAATTACAAATAGCTCTTTTTTAATGAAATAAAAACAACAATTTTGTTAATCAAATTGTAACATATTATTTAATAAAATTATCTATGTATATATCTATATGTATGTATATATATATATATATTTTCCCTTATATAAATTTAAAAAATGTGTAAGATTTTTTTTTATTTTGCATTATCTATTTTTGGTTTTTGATATTGCGAAAAATACAAATATTTAAATAGTTCTTCTCCATTATTAAATGATTGATATCTTTTGTTAGAAATGTCTATAATTAACAAAGAGAAAATGGCGTGCTACTTTTTTGGGGATTAGCAAAAAGAAAATGTTATGTGTAATAAAATTTCGCATGGATGTTAGTTGTTTGTTTGAAGATAAAGGTGCTTTAATTATATAGGTTTATAAAATAAAAGATAGCAGTGAAATATTATGCTATACATTCTTCTCTCAAAATTTAATTTGAATTCTAACTTTATTTTATTTTTATATATAATTTTTCGCATAAAAACTATGAATATATAAAGTGGTTTTTTCCCCCACTTGATCAACAGCAACATCTAGACCAAGTTCATAAACCAGTATGTTCTCATGAAAGGAGGGAGAGGGGTGGGGCAACTTCTGTTGTGATAGAACATCCGTGGGTAGAAGTTTGACTTGGCACCGTGTCGATGAAGAAGAAAGCTAGTGCCAGAGGACTTTTAGGTGAAACTACCCTGCATTTGCGTATCGTGTGTGTTTGTCGCTCGACGGTCATCTTGTGTGCACTAGGGCTAAACAGACCGAGACCTACAGTTTAAATTGGATTCTGAACCACTAACAAATATTCAGCCAGCCTGTGGTACCAACGGCAAGAGCGCTAGCCAATTAGACATCAAGCCGCTAGTATCGTGTGGGCTAAAACCTGGAAAATAGCCAGTAGTCCGACTAATGAAGCAAGATGCTGAACATTGACTTCATTGCTTTGTCAGTGTCCTGTAGTGCGGGTCGGATATGCCATGAGCAATCTACTCATGGAAGGAGGGAAAGGGGCAGATTCTGTTGTGATGGAACACCCGTAGGTAAAAGTCTGACATGGCCCCGTGTAGAAAAAGAAGGATGACAGTGCCTTCCGGAAGGACTTTTAGGGAGAACGACTGCGCATTTGCCTATCCTATGGGAGAAAAGCCGGAAGACTCCCACCAGGTAGTCCGCCTAACGAAGCAAGATGCTGACCATCACCTCCGCCATCGAGCCTCCGTTTTAAGACAGTGTCTACAACAAAGCCGTCAGTGGATTGAACCTCCGCTCTAATGCTCACCAACGGGGCACGTGAGCCACGTGTTTGGCCTATTATAAATGGTGAAATTTGCGTTTTATTCATTAAAAGAAGTGTACGTTTTTAAAGTTCACTCCCCCCCCTCATCCTCGTAGTTGTTGTTGTTTTTTTTAATTATTTCAGATTGTGTTGACATTTTTTTCTTTTGTAAGTTTATCTTTAACTAATTCTTTAGTGTTTTGCTTTTGAATTTCAAATATATCAAAATGTTTCCTTTTCAGGTACATTTTCCATGAGAAGTTAACTAAAGACGTACGTGAAAAGACATATATATTTAATTCCTCTTTCTATACTTGTCTGGCCGGAAAACATATAAACACCACACTCTCAGAGTAAGTAAATCTTCAAACGTTTGTATTTAATTAATGGTAAATTATGAAAAGTCATATAAGTATTTAATTTTAATTTTGGTTAACCTATTTACTAAGCAACGGCAATAAAATTCTATTTCTATAAATACTGCTATAATATGTTACAATTTTAGTAATTGTTTAAATAAAAAAATTTTTTTTAAAAGTTTAATTAATTTTCTCTAAAATACTATTAGTTTTTTTAAAACACTGTTTTTATTGTAGAAGAGTCAAGCTAAAGGCTAGTATTGCACAGTGGGTCAAAGAAGTGGATATTTTTTCTAAGGACTTTATTGTCATACCAATATATGAAAAACATACCTGGTATTTAGCTATCCTGTGCTATCCAGGAATAATAGCAGATGATCCCGATTCAATAATTATATCCTACAGGTCAAACTCCCAAAACTCCAGTAGTGAACAAGCAGAAAATACGTGAGTTTTTATTGTGGTAATATTATACTCTTTATAAAATAAAATAATTTATACATTCTTTTTTTACAACGTGAAAATTTTGGTTATTCAATTCATATTCAATTGATTATTCAAATTATTTTACTTAAGGATGCTATTGGTTTTACAAGAAAATTGTATTTAATAATGCAATCTGAACGTTTGTTTGTAGTAAGAAAGTTTGATTGAAACAAATTCATATTTGAGTTAAGGATACAATTGGTTTTGCAAGGAAATTGTATTTAATAATATAATTTGAACGTTTGTTTGTAGTAAGAAAGCAAAATTAAACAAATTTCAAAAAATAATAATTGGTCAATAATAATTATTCAAATTTCAGAATTTTGTCAGTATGAATTAGCAGGGTCAAATAGATTTCTATTCCTTTTTTATTCTTAAACAATTTTTAGTTCTATTTTATTTTTAGTCCCATTTAAAAAAAAAAAAAAATTAGTTCAAAATCTCTTCTTTTTTTTTTTAATACACAGACTTAATTTTTGTTTTGACTGCATTTTCAAATATTGCTGATTCTGTGATAGTTGATTTTTATTTAAAAGCAAATTCATTACATAAATGCAGTTGAATCATTATTGTATCATAATAAAGTCTTCTTATAAAATAATGATTTTTATTTAAAATCAAATTCGTTACATAAATATTGTTGAATCATTATTGCATCATATAACAAAATCTTCTTGTTAAATAATGATTTTTATTTAAAAGCTAATTCATTACATAAATATAGTTTAATGATTATTGCATCGTATAATAAAGTCTTCCTGTAAAATAATGATTTTTATTTAAAAGCAAATTCATTACATAAATATAGTTAAACCATTATTGTATCATATAATAAAGTTTTCTTGTAAAATAATAATTGTCAAAATCTGTTAATGTTTTTTACAATACTTACCATATTTTGTTTAAATTTAGGCCCTTCCTGTTTATTTATAATGTACATGGAGATTTTCGTGTTTCCAACAGAATTGTAAACGATGTATATCAGTAAGTAATTTAATGATCTATATTAAAATTTATCAAAGTATTTATTTTTCGCTAACTCTTCATTGAATTTTCAAATTTAAATTATAATCAATTCAAACGAAAACTTATCAATAAATTTATGAAAAGAATATCTTAACATGACTCATATTATGAAAATGTATTTTTTAAACTTTCAATTTTATTTGTTTTATTTATTTAACTATTCATATTCAGTAATAAAAATACATACATTAAGTTTAAATTTAAAATATTATATATAAATATATATTTGTGTGTGTGTGTGTTTATGTAGCACACGCGAAAGCTGCAGCAAATTGTAGTCGAGAACCAAAGGAACTTCGCAGACAATTGAAAAGCCATGAGACTTTTTATTTAGCTGTACAAAGAATATCTTAACATGACTCATATTATGAAAATGTATTTTTTATACTTTCAGTTTGATTTGTATTATTTATTTAACTATTATCATTCAGTAAGAAAAATACATCAGTTAAGTTTAAATTTAAAATATTAAATATCAATATATATATATATTGTGTGTGTGTTTGTTTGTGTAGCACACCCGAAAGCTGCAGCAAATTGTAGTCGAGAACCAAAGGGACTTCGCAGACAATTGAAAAGCCATGAGTCTTTTTATTTAGCTGTACAAAGAATATCTTAACATGACTCATATTATGAAAATGTATTTTTTATACTTTCAGTTTGATTTGTATTATTTATTTAACTATTATCATTCAGTAATAAAAATACATCAGTTAAGTTTAAATTTAAAATATTAAACATCAATATATCTATATATATTGTGTGTTTGTTTGTTTATGTAGCACACCCGAAAGCTGCAGCAAATTGTAGTCAAGAACCAAAGGAACTTTGCAGACAATTGAAAAGCCATGAGTCTTTTTATTTAGCTGTACAAAGAATATCTTAACATGATTCATATTATGAAAATGTATTTTTTAAGCTTTCAATTTTATTTGTTTTATTTATTTAACTATTCATATTCAGTAATAAAAATACATAAATTAAGTTTAAATTAAAAATATTAAATATAAATATATATTTGTGTGTGTGTGTGTTTATGTAGCAAACGTGAAAGCTGCAGCAAATTGTAGTCAAGAACCAAAGGAACTTTGCAGACAATTGAAAAGCCGCGAGTCTTTTTATTTAGCTGTATAAAGAATATCTTAACAGGACTCATTAACTGTATTATGAAAATGTATTTTTTAAACTTTCAGTTTTATTTGTTTTATATAACTATTATCATTCAGTAATAAAAATACATCAGTTAAGCAGCGAGAAGAACAGTATATCCATCATCATCATCATGGGTGGCGCAACAACCCCATGGTATCAAAGTCCATCTGCCTGCTAGCAAATTTCTGGAGGGATGTTTTTTTACGTGGTAGGGTTGTCAGCCTTACGCCCTATGCTTTACAGTCATATTAAACCTTGATCTACGGTTTAAAGTGGATTCAGTGGATTCCGAATGACTAAAAACATCCATGGCACTGCTGGGACTCGAACCCAAAACCTGTGGCACCGAGCGCCAGTCACTCGGCCACCAGGCCCCAAAATATATATTTCTTCATCATCATCAGTGGTGCAACAGACCCATGGTGGGCCAAGGTCGTCTGCGTAGTGGCAGATTTCTGGACAGGAGAGGTTTTGTTTTTTCGGGGGTAGGGTTGTCCGCTTTACGCCCAACGCTCTAAAGTAATATTAGACCGGGACCTACGGTTTAATGTGGATTCCGAACCACTACAAGAGTTTATGGCACCACCGGGACTCGAACCGAAACCTGTGACACCGAGCGCCAGTCAGTCGGTTATCAGTTCCCAATAGTATGTCCGACAGCTTCAAAAGTTGTTGAGCGTCTGCTCGTCGGAGTCTTCAGGTTCGTATCCTGGCGGGGGCATAGATGTTTGTAAGTGATTCGGAATCCACGTTAAACTGTTGGTCCCAGTCTATTTAGCCTCAAGTGTGCACAAAATGACCGTAGAGAGCCACTATAAACATCCATGGCACCAAGCTCTAGTCACTCGCCCATCAGGCACCAGCATCATTTTTTGCTTACTTTTAAAATTATTAAATATGTTCTCTTTTTCCCGTTTTGTCATTTCCCCCTTTTTTTTCAGTATATGGGCAAATTTTATTGAATCTGTCAGCATGAAATCGATATGTTAAGTCTAATTAAGGCATTATTGATTACAGCGATGTTTTGTGATTTTCGTAAGAAGAGATTACAAGTTATTCACCGTCTGCGTTTAAAATATATATTAAAATAATATATTAATGTGATCTTTAGCAATATTATTCACTGTTGTTGATTTGATATTGTGGGTTCCTGTTTTTTTTTTTTTTTTTTTTTTTTTTCAGTTAAATGCAAATGTAAGCTTTTTTCATGGTAAAGGTTTTCAGAAGGCTTTTTAAAATTTCAGGTTAAAATAAATGATAATTTTTTTTTTTGTACCATTGGTACAAAAAAAAATTAAACTTAGTTCCATTACCTGTAAAGGGATCTTTTACACATGATTCTGTAGAAGGTTTTGTTAATATTATTCTACACAGTATACAGGAATTAAATAAACATTATGTAAATTATTGATCGGATTTTCTTTTCTCCATTAATAAAACCAAGGAAATAGCAAGCTGCTTTTATTACAAAGATTTGCATTTTATAATATTTTCAGCAGCTTATCTTAAAAATATTAAATTGTTATTGCAAATAAAAATGATAATTCAAAAATATGTTGTTATTGTCGTTGTTACTAATCCCAGCTAGACTAGCTCCATGAATCCGTGAACATCCAGGAAGTCGGAAGAAAAGAAGAGGGTTTGCCTTAGCCTCCACCCTGATAAGTTCACACAGTCCAGAAGGTGTTCGGGAGAGGACTGTCCAACCCGCATTTGGTGCAAATAGGGGAAACCTTGACTTTATTGTTGAAGGACAAACATCAAACATGACCAGAGGCAAAGCGAGAGAAGGCAGTCTGTATTTCTCTGTTGCCTTAAAAAGCAAGAGCAACTCCAGGTTTCTTTTTGAAGTACCAGTTGTGAATAGATGGGATAGCCCACAGTTTGTTGGCTGCGATTTTCCTTAAAGTGAAGATTTCACTAAAAATCAAAGCGTGATGATCGGTCATCAGCTCAAGAACGGCAGACTTTGCAAGAGAATCAGCTTCCTCATATCCCCTCAGACCGATGTGAGAAGGGACCCATTGAAAATACATGCAGTGATTGTGAAAGCACTGAGATTTCCTTTAGGATAGATGCGCCAGCAGTCATCCAGTTAGAAAGGTGTTGAACGGAGGAGCGACTATCAGTTAGAATCCAAATGCTCCTGAATTCAAGATTCTCTGCTGATTTTAAAAACGTCAGACTGCCCTCGATGGCTAAGAGTTCAGAATGAAAAACCGAGCAGTGGTCGGAATTTTTGAACTTGATATGAAAAGAAGTATTATTTGAAGTTGTAATAAAAATTCTACTACAAGTACCATTGTCAATTTTGCTACCATCAGTAAATATTCGGAGAGCACCAGGAGGAATGTGAGCCATCTGCTGCAAGTAGACCGGAATCTGTGTTTGTTTATTTACCTCAGCCATCAGTTCAGTATGAAAGAAAATATTTGAAAAGCCAGAGGAGGGCTTCACGCTAATCTTCAAAGAATGAGCCTCAACCTCCTGGGAAATTAAACCCAGGCTTCTCACATATGAGAATGGCTGTGACGAGTCGGTCTCTGCGAGTTATTGCAAATTCGAAAGTAAACAGAAGTCCTGTATTGCTCACCGTAGCTAAGAAGATTATTATAGTACTTTATCAATGCCAAAACCCTCTTCAAGGAAAGGGGCTGAAGACTAGTCTCATAGATAGCAAATTTGCTGGAAGTACTGAGGCACAGGCAGGAAATCCATATTCTAAGATTGGGCGAACAAGAGAAGTGGTAGCTTCCTAATCTGTGCAGCGAAATTGTAACCAAAATATTCGCTACGGCTGCTGCACAGACCACCTAACTGAAAATTGCACTCTACACGCAGATTTTCCTAAAATCTACCCAAACTGCTCTGGAAATCACAAAGCCCACTGGTGATGATGGCCAAAATTCTCAAGGATATCAATGTAAACAAGAAATTTTCAGGTGTTTTGATCTTATGTCATAAATAATGAAATTAAGGAATCAAGAAGTTATCAATGGCCCCTTATTATTAAAAGCTTTCCGAGCTGCACTCCCTGCTCTTAAATCAGTAGAAGATCCAGATTAAAAATCATATATCACATTAGAACGGTACGGTACATTGATCGAAAACTAATTCCATACAATGCTGCTCCTCTTATTATGCGAGGTTTTGGTCTAGTCTAACCTATTGCTGCGTGTGCAAGGATTTCGTTCTTCATACGAACAATGTACTCGCTCTTCAACCTTAAAATTTGTACTATTCGTACTTTTCAAATCGAGCAATGTACTCTTCAATAGTTTTTGATTTCCCCTACAATTTTGTAAAATTTGTCATTAATTTTACAGCTATTTGTATATTTAATTTTCAAACAGGAGGTGAGGGAAATTTCCCCGAGGTACTCCGTAACTACGACTTACTTTGCCTTGTCTTGTCAATTCCTTTTGTTACGACTGTTTGTTCTAGAGAGAATGGCTCAACAATTGAAGCCCCTACAACCGTTTATCTTACAAAAGAATATTCTGTTTTGCACATATTTTTACATTAGAGGGACTAGGACTTAACTTTTCTTTTGCCATATTATTATCCAAATAAGATCTAGTTCCTTGGCAAAGTTGGCATAAACTGCATGTGACAATTGTCTTGCCAGTTTATTATCTTGATATTTAAAGCATCTGATTAAATGCATATACTTAAGATTTCTGTTTATATATATATATATATATACATACACACTACTGGCAATTAAAATTGCTACACCAGGAAGAAATGCAGATAACAAAATAATATTTATTGGACAAATATATTATACTAGAAATAACAAGCGATTAAATTTTCAAGAAATTTGGGTGCATAGATCCTGAGAAATCAGTACTCAGAACAACCACATCAGGCAATAATAACAGCACTTATACACTTGGGCATTGTGTCAAACAGATATTGGATGGCATGTACAGGTACAGATGCCCATGCAGCTTCAACACGATGCCACAGCTCATCAACCGTAATGATTGGCATATGGTGTCGAGCCAGTCGCTCGGCAATCATAGACCAGACGTTTTTTATTGGCGAGAGATCTGGGGAACGTGCAGGCCAGGGCAACAGCCGAACATTTTCCGTATCAAGGAAGGTCCGTACAATACCGGCAACATTCGGTCGTGCATTATCCTGCTGAAACGTAGGTTTTTGCAGGGCTCGATTAAAGGGTAGAGCTACTGGTTGTAATACACCAGAAATGTAAAGTGCACTGTTAAAAGTGCCGTCAATGGGAACAAGAGGTGACCGACACGTGTATCCATGCCGCTGCAAACGACCCCAATTCTTGACTCAGAGCTTGCGACGTGGCTGCACGATCCATTAAGGCCATGCTGGTAGCATGCCTGACTTCTCGGCTACTAGTGATAGGGGGTCGTTGAAATCCAGCACGGCGTTCGTGTTATCGTCCTGAACCTATCGATTCCATATTCTGCTAACAGTCATTGGATCTCACCGACGCGAGCAGCAATACTGCGACACGATAAACCGCAATCCCGGTACGATACAATTCGACCTTTATCAAAGCTAGAAACGCTCTGGTACGCATTTCCGCTTCTTACACGAGGCATCTCAACAACTTTTCACCAGGCAACAACGTTCAAATGCAATTTGTGTATGAGAAATCGGCTGAACAATTTCCTCATTTAAACACATTATAGGTGTCGCTACCTACCGCTGATTTGTCTGAATGGGCTGAAAAGCTAATCATTTGCATATCACAGCACCTTCTTCCTGTCGTTTAAATTTCACGTCTGTAGCATGTCGCCTTCTTGATGTAGCAATTTTAATGGCCTGTAGTATATACAGTGGGTAAAAAAAGTATTGGCAATTGCCTTAATTTATTCATATTGACAAATAAATAAAATGTTATGCAATTTTAGCTGTCGTAATTAAATATAAGACATCTTAGATATATAAAAATAGTAAAAATTTTATTTTAATTTGCATTTTCTACGATTTTTTCTTTCAAAAACGAAAATTTGCATGTCAAAAAAGTATTGGCAAACTTTTAACTGCTATGCAAATTTTGTTACGTTGAAGTCACGTGTTTCGACTGATAAGAAACTCTACTGGTATAAAGTCTGCAAAACTACTCCAAAAGTGTCTATGCATTATTTTGCGATTACTGCAGTAAAATGACTTCGAAATCGAAGGAGTTGGACGTTAGTGTTAAAAATACGACTATTAGGCTCAGAAATAAAGGTTTAACTTATCGTGCTATAGGAGTGCAGTTCAATATAAGTTTATTTACTGACAGAAGTGTTGTAAAAAAGTTGAAGGAAACAGGATCAACGGAAAATAAAACTAGAAGTGGACGACCTCGAATATTTTCTACAAGAGAAAAACGTGTCATTATTAACAAGGTTAAGAAAAACCCTAAAATAAGTGCACCGCAGATTTTCAACGTACAGACTGTACGGAATGTTTTACACGAGAAAAGTTATTATGGAAGGGCAGCTAGAAAGAAACCATTCATCTCGGAAATAAATAGGAGAAAGAGGTTAGATTTCGCAAAATCCCACGTTGATTTCTCTGAAGAGTTTTGGAACACAGTTATTTTTTCCGACGAATCAAAGTTTAACATTTTCGGCAGTGATGGACGACGATATGTGTGGAGGAGGCCAAATACTGAATTGGAAAAGCAACATTTAACTGCTACTGTAAAACATGGTGGAGGCAGCGTCTTAGTTTGGGGCTGTATGCCAGCTAATGGAATTGGCAACCTGCATTTTATTGATGGTATGACAGCACGTACATACATTGACATTTTGCGCCATAACTTAAAAATCACTGCCCAAAATCTTGGCTTCGGAACATCATTCGTTTTTCAACAAGACAATGACCCCAAGCATAGAGCGAATCTCACCCATGAATGGCTACTCTACAATGCTTCTCGCTAATTAAAAACCCCACCTCAATCGCCTGTCATCAATCCAATTGAAAATTTATGGCACCTGCTGGATCTAGAAATCAAGAAACATAAAATTTCAAGTAAAGACGACCTCAAACGTTTACTCTTGCAAGAGTGGCACAAAATTCCCAACAGTAGAACAAAGATCTTAGTTTCCTCTATGAGAAATAGATTACAAGCTGTTATAGATGCAGAAAGTATGCATACAAAGTACTAAACATATACTGATTTTGTTTTCTCTCATAATTTTGCCAATACTTTTTTTATCATGTAAATTTTGGATTTTCTCGTCGATTTTGACTAAAAAAATATTTAAATGAAAATTTCGTTATATTTGTTTGTCTTTTCTTCTTCTGTAATCGCTATGTTAAAATAAAATTTCTAAACATACTTTGTTAGCAAATATGATCATTTATAGGCAATACTTTTTTTATCCACTGTATATATATAGTCATTTTTCTTTTTAGTTTCGTGGAGATCTCATGGAAGGATAAGAGTAGAGAACCTCATCTCATTCGCCATCACGATGTGTTAGAACTCTTAATGCATTGTTTTAGGTCTGTTGCTGACAGTGCTACACGCATCTTACAAATGGCGGAATTGTTTCTTAAGGTTTGTAGAAACTATCATTTCCTGTTTTATTTATTTTGAATATACGTTGTTGTTTCTTTTTCCACTTGGTAGACATCTAGACCAAGCCCACGAAACCGTATGGACTCGGGGTTGAAAGGAAAAGGGTGGCAACTTCTGTTGTCATGGAGCATCCGTAGGTAGAAGTCTGGCAGAGAACTTTGTGATTAAATCGTATATTTATGGGCTAAATATTTTCAATTTTATTTATTTATTCGGTTCATTTCTTTATTAAATACGATAAAGTTCTATTAATATCAAAGGGAACAAGGAATTCTGTGTATATTCATTCACATCTATTAGAAACGAGATATTTTTTTTACAGTTTGGGAATGAAGTGGGTGAGAAGTCAGATTGGGCTCCGTGACGCTCTACAGTCATATGAGATCGGGACCTACGGCTTAAAGTGGATTCAGAACTACTACAAATATCGATGGCACCGCCGGGACACGAACCCAAAACCTGTGACACAGAGGGCTAGACATTCAGGCCCATGAATATACGTATAAATTTATAACATTTAATTTAACTGCCAACATTTAATTTTCAAAATTGGTAAAATTTTGTATCGTGTATTTATCGAAAACGATGGCCATTAATATAATTCAATTCATAAGTGTTTCAAGTTAATACTCAATCTATTAAAGCAAATTTATAAAAATACTATTTCGTGTGAAATTGTATTTATCTCAATGTGATTGAACCAAATGAAATTAAATCTTCCTTTATAAGAAACGGTATAGTAAACAGTTGATGCTTGTGACTAGAAAAGTTGCTTCTTTGCCATTAATACATGTCCGAAACTGTATTTCCATAGTTGTTCCAAACATAAGCGCGACTAGTAGTGGTCAGTATTGCAACTAATCCTACTATGCATACTATTGGAGAATCGATCTCCTTCCACTTTTAAAGTACCGATGTTTTTATTAATTCATAGAATATTTCGATCATTCCTACAAGCATATGATTAACTGAAAATTCGTACAAATTGACAGCTATGCATAGATTTAACACATGCGAAACATTCTGTATAAAATATTATTTTATAGTTTTGTCGCATATATATATACAGAGGGATTATAATTAAAGTCCTACTATTAAAAATGTTGTAAAAAAAGAACCACTCGTCACAATGAGTTGAAATTTGAACTGAAGATACTTGAAGAAGGGGGAAACGGTACGGCATCAAAAAAAAATTCAAAGTGTATTAATAGATGGCTCTACAAGCGGCATAAAGAGAGTGAATTTAGCTGGCAGTGATATTTGAACTCATTATGACGAGTAGTTCGTTTTTTACAGCATTTTGAAAGTGGGACTTTAATTATAATTACCCTATATATGCATGAGATATTTATCTTTGTATGATATGGCCCATGCAGCTAATGACCACTGTACAAATATTCCAACATTTTTATGAGTAATGCTGATATTTGGTCCCCCACACTTTTGAAAGTACTTCACCACAGTTATTCCATATGGGTGTTTACATCATTTTTCGTCTTTGAATTTAATATAAAAAGACTTGGTGTGTGTGTTTCCTGCCAATCTCTAGCATAAATGCTAAACCTTTCTGTGAATCATGTTGCCAGACTTTGGAGTTCCTTTATATCAGAAGTCCAATGTGTTAAGCACTAGGTTTCTCCAGGCCTTTTGGAATAAAGACTTTTGATAATTAACAGTTAATATTATTTCACAATGTTCTCATAATTCTACAAAATATTTTTTAAATTGTACTAAATATGGTACAAACTTCGGTTTTTTTTAACTAATTTTTAAAAATTTTTGTTTTGAAGAGCATTTTAAGACACGCAGGGCTTTGTTCGAATATGAAATTATAAAAAACCTAATAAAATTTTCCTAAAAATTACTTCTAATTTTCTTTTCTTTTTTTTCTTGTATTTCGAGCTAAATTTCGTTTCTTTTGTTGTTTTGATCTTTTCATTTTAATTACAGGGCCAATACACTAAAAATTTTCATCAATATCTTTATATTTTAATACAACAAATATAAACATTTTCTTTTTACTATAGTATCCACTGCAATTGCATGGACCCTGTAGATGGAATAAAATGCCCGGATTTGAAAACGAATGCCTCATGCAATTATTACATGGAAAGAAAAGTGAGATAGGAGATGTTCTAATCCGATCAAGTAGTAGGAGTCGAAGGCGAACATAAACTCCTGCTGAGATCCTTTTGTATTTTCTTTAGGAAGAAAAAGGAGGCGCTAAATTACAAATGGAGTTCCAAGAATGAGTCGGAGTACTGATATGTTATGTATCAATGAAGTGGATTTCTTATATGCTAGTATTTTTGTTTTGTTAGTATTTGTGTATAGTGCTAGTATTTGTAAATGGTGTTCGTATTTTTGTATAGTGATAGTGTTGTATTTGTGTATAGTGATAGTGTTGTATTTGTGTATAGTGATAGTGTTGTATTTGTGTATAGTGATAGTGTTGTATTTGTGTATAGTGATAGTGTTAGTATTTGTGTATAGTGATAGTGTTAGTATTTGTGCATAGTGATAGTGTTAGTATTTGTGCATAGTGATAGTGTTAGTATTTGTGCATAGTGATAGTGTTAGTATTTGTGTACAGTGATAGTGTCAGTATTTGTGTATAGTGATAGTGTTAATATTTGTATATGATGTTAGTATTTGTGTATAGTGTTAATATTTGTACATGATGTTAATATTTGTACATGGTGTTAATATTTGTACATGGTGTTAATATTTGTATATGGTGTTAATATTTGTATATGGTGTTAATATTTGTATATGGTGTTAATATTTGTATATGGTGTTAATATTTGTATATGGTGTTAATATTTGTATATGATGTTAATATTTGTATATGGATGTTAATATTTGTATATGGTGTTAATATTTGTATATGGTGTTAATATTTGTGTATGATGTTATAATATTTGTGTATAGTGTTAGTATTTGTATATGGTTTTAGCATTAGTATTTGTATATGGTTTGGTGTCCCATTAAGGACTCCTAACCACCACATCTACTTAATAAAAGCTGCAAAACTAAAAATTCGTCTGAGATCTGTGTAAAACTGTGTAGCAATAACACTAATCTTACAATTAATTTCACAAAAAAATACTCTTTCTTTCTTACTTTACTAGCTGATCATAGTAAATTTCACCCTCAATTTGAAAATCAAAATCCTTTTTTCCATTCCAAGGAATTTCCATTACACATACATATTTTGCATTACTAAAATATACGTCAGTGACAGTGAAAAAAACAAGATGCTTTGAATGTAAAGCGATATATTTTTTTCTCCATTTGTAAAAGATTTATTTTAATGCATCGAAAATTGTAAATTTAAAACTAATAACAAGCAAATTAAAATGTCATTGTTTGTTTAATTTTTTTTCATATCCCAAGTGGTAGACAGCAACATCTAGACCAAGCCCTAGAACCTGTATGGTCTCATGGAAGGATGGAAAGGAAGGGCAGCTTCTGTTGTGATGCAGCTCTCGTAGGTAGAAGTCTGACTCAGCTCCATGCAACAGAAGGAGGGCAGTGCCTTCCGTGAGGACTTTTAGGGAGAACAACCCCGCAATTGCGTATCGTATGGGAGAAAACTCCCACCAGATAGTCCGACTAATGCGGCAAGATGGAGAACATTGACTTCATTGCTTTGTCAGTGTCCTGCAGTGCGGGACGGACATCCCATGAGTAATCTACTCATGGAAGGAGGGAAAGGGGCAGCTTCTGTTGTGATGGAACACAAGTAGGTAGAAGTCTGACTTGACTCCGTGTCGATAAAAACGAAGTACAGTGCCTTCCGGGAGGACTTTTAGGGGGAACTACCTCGCATTTGTTATGAGATAGAACTTGCTTGGTTGGGTCTTTGCAAGGATTTAAGATAAGAAGCGGACAGACGGGCAGCTTCTGTTGTGATGGAGCACCCGTAGGTAGATGTCTGACTCGGCTCCGCGTCGCTGAAGAAGGAGGGCAGTGCCTTCCGTGAGGACTTTTAGGGGAACAACCCCGCATTTGCGTATCGTATAGGAGAAAACCTGTAAAACACCTATTAGGTAGTCCGACTAACAAGGCAAACTGCTGAACATCGCAAACGCCATCCGATCATTCGTTTTTTGAAACATTGTCTACAGTAAAGCCGTCAGCGGATTGAACCTCTGCCCTAAACCTCACCAGCGGCGCTCGTTGCCACGAGTCGGGTTCATAACTTTTTAAAGTAATCATCGATATGATTCTCGATCCCTCATAGAATGATAAGAAATTTAACCGCACGCATTATTACGCTTTATTTGTGTTTTAAATATTTTATTGATGTATTAAAATAACAAAACTTTTATAAATATCTTCAATAGAAACCAGTTCCAATTTCTTTGTTTGACATAATAAATATTCAGTACTTAACCTGTTAAGACCAAAACTTTTCCCATTTGAAGGAAATGTATAAATTTAATTTTGGCTCTCATGAGAATTTAATGAAGGTGAATAAATAAAAATGGAAAAAGATTGTTTTTTTACGGGAGTTCCAATATCTTGTGAAAGCACAATATCGCATCAGTCCGAAACGTTCACTTTTACGATACATAAAATTTTTTAAAGGTTTGTTATACTACACTCATGTCCATAGATTATGGATAATTCAGAATCACACAGAAATTGAACTCTAAAATAAAAATTTCACCTGTAGAATTATCACACACATCTTGAAGAAGAATATGCAAATTACAGGAAACCACCAGATGGCGAGGATAGTACGTCACAAGCACGAGAGTGTAAGAGAGGGGTATATAAGGAATGGTGGCAAAGAAGTAAAATTGTTCAAAAGCCCTTTAAAAGCCTTTCAGCGCAATAACCGCATAGTTATGGCACAAAGGAAGCATTTAGATGATTTTTTACGTGGTGGAATTATCGGACGACTGGAATGTGGACGTACCCAGCTTTAAGTATCCGAGGAACTTGGAATCGTCCAGAGTGTCATCTCCAGGCTTTGGCAACGATTCCAAGATGATGGTAATGTGAGTAGATGTTACAGTAGGTACAGTACATGTTACAGTAGTAGGTCGCCCCCGAGTTACAACGCCGAATGAGGACCGGTATTTAGCAGTTACTGCCAAAAGAAACAGACGGAGCACAGCATCAGACCTGTCTCGTCAGCTTTCTTCAGCTACCGGTACGACAGTTTCAAGGCAGACCGTGTACAGACGCTTAGGGCACATTGGCTCGTAGGCCTGTCAGATGTGTTCCACTTACCGCAACTCACTGTCGCCTGCGATTAACCTGGAGTAGAGAGCATGCATTGTGGACACCGCGACAGTGGTCTGGTGTGATGTTTTCCGACGAGTCCAGGTTTAGTTTGCAGTCTGATTCTCGCCGGACTTTCATATGGAGAGCGCCAGGTACCCGTTACCACCAAGAGAACACCATTGAACGACACCGTTACGGTGGTGCAGGATGGCTCGTTTGGGGAGGAATTATTCTTGGTACCAGAACTGACCTGCATGTTCAGAGTGTAACGATGACAGGCCACATCTATCGGGAAGTCATTCTGGAACAACATGTACGTTTGTTTCGAGGCGCCATGGGTGCTGAATTTCTGTTTATAGATGACAACGCCCGTCCTCACCGTGCAAACGTTGTAGACGAATGCCTTCAATTGGAGGATATCACCCGTATGGATTGGCCAGCATACTCACCGGACTTGAATCCAATAGAGCATGTGTGGGATATGCTTGGCCGACGAATTGCAGCCCGTCAACCCCCTCCCACCTGTCAACCGGAACTTTGGAGGGCATTGCTTGATGAGTGGTGTAATATTCCCCAAGATCAGATTGATAATTTGATACTCAGCATGCCTAGGCGTTGTAAGGCCTGTATTGCATCGTCCGGGAGACATACTCCATATTAACCATCATACTAACCATGTTATACTGTTTTTTGTAAATAGGTTCTTTTTTTAAATTTGCTCCAGGGAGTAAAAATCGCAATTTTTATTAATTGTGTCAAACATATAGCATCTTTTTTGCTCTTTACCTTTTGTTTAATAAATTGACTTTGCAAATAAGTCAAATTTGTTTTGCTTCTGTCTCTTTCTTTGCCTGAACTTCATTATCCTTAATTTATGGACATGAGTGTACTATGGTGTGTATGAATGCACATTACATTCAGTTATGGTTTGGTGCTATAAAAACATAGCTTTCGACTGATTTTTATAGATTTTGTATCCATAAGAAAAACTCAAAAATAAGAATCTAGAAAATTGTTCATATACGTACGATAGATTCTCATAAAAATTTTCATGCGAAACCAAATGTTTATTTATCTATTATTTTTTATTCATTTATTTATTTTTCATAATGTGGAAATCTTCCTCTATACCACACAGTAAAAAGTATTTTGTAAATGAAAACAATTTGGAGAGAATATTCTTTTTTTCCCCAAAAAATTAAGCACGAAATTTAAAATTTTGTAATGCCATATTCTTTATGATCCTTTTTATATAAATTTTATTACATTCAAGCTCATTTAAAATTATTTGAAAAATATTTATTATTTATTTTTTGCCCTTAATTTGAATTGAGCACACATGAGAATCATAAAGAAAATTTTCTAACGATAAAGGAGAAGTTATTTTATCGTAATAATAAATAATAGTCTATTTTTCAGTGAAATATTTAAATATATATATAAATTAAAATTTCTCACTGCAATAATTTGTAATTTTTTTAATACAAAATACATTTGTTTAACCAGATCCGATTGTACTGAAAATTGTAAATTTAAAATTATTACCAGCAAATTAAGGATTAAAATTTTTATAATTAATTTTAAAAGTAGATATCAATGGGACCTAGTTGCGTGGTAAAATTTTAAATATTAAAAATTTATGTTAAGTTTAAAAATAATTAAACTTATGTAAATATCATTTGTGAAATTAGTATGAAAGAAATCAAATTATTAAATAAAGAAATCAGAACATTACTATTGAAGTTTGCATAATGCCGTTTTCAAAAGTCCAAAAAAAGTGTACCAGCAGTACCACTCTGCTGTTGCAGTAGCTCGCGTTATTAAGATAGTGTTGTAAAAATTTTTCTGCCCCCCTTTTTGACCTTTTTTTTTTTTTTCATTTTTAATTAAAAGTTAATCGACTTTAGCTTTTTATTATAAAATTGTCTACGTTTTTCTTTGAATTCAATTACTATTTTTTTTTTCACTACGTTATAAATACTATTAAAATTCTAGTTTACTCTCTAATTAGTCTTGTCCTCTAAAATGAAATTTCTAGTTTTTTTTTTTTTTTTTTTTTTTTTTTTTTTTTTGAATTTCTAAGTGGTTTTTTTGTTGTTGTTGACACTGATCCGAAAATGGAATTCAGTACACGGTGAATACAAAAGTACCCATGCAGTAACGAATATTTCGATTAAAGTGTATTTTCAAGAATATTTGAGCCCCGAATAAAATTTTTGGGAAGGAAGTTAATTCAACTATAAAGAAGAAGCTTTATAAAATTTCTAGATTTATTTATTTTTTTTTTTTTTTTTTTAATTACAACCAAAAAAAAAAAAAAAAAAAAACATGAGTATCATAAAAAAAATTTCCAACGATAAAGAAAAAGTCATTTTATCATGATAATAGTTTATTTTTCTGTGAAATATTTAAATTGAAATTTCTGATTACAATAATTTATGATTTTTTTTTAATACAAAATACATTTGTTTAACCAGATTCGATTGCATTGAAAATTTAAAATTATTAGCGAGCAAATTAGGAAAGAAATTGTTATAATAAATTTTTAAAGTAGATGTCGATGAGGACTAGATGCGTGGTAAAATTTTAAGAAATTAAAAAAAAAATTTAAATATTAAAAATTTATGTTTTGTATAAAAATAACTAAACTTATGTAAATATCATTTGCGAAATTAGTATGAAAGAAATCAAAGTACTAAATCAAGAAATCAAAATAGTAATATTGAAGTTTGAATATTTGCATAATGCTGTTTTCAAACGAGTAAAAAAAATTGGTACTAGCAGAGCGTGGTTTCGACCCACGGACCTCTGGGTTATGGGCCCAGCACGCTTCCACTGCGCCACTCTGCTCTTAGTACAGTTATGTTTGTTAAGATTGTGTTGTAAATATTTTATTTTTTCTCTCTCTCTTTATTTTTTGTCTTGTTAGAAGAGGGGTGTTTCAGGAATAATATCGAAGGGGGCGATTTGAAAACATGTATTACTGCTTCAAGGCTTTTCATTTGTAAATACTCTGACGGTACAAGATATTCCTTTATACAAGATTTCCTATATACCTTTTTTTGATATATCACGCTTATTCCACCTTCCAATCAGTTTTTGTCTAGAAAAAGATACTATAAAATAAATTAATTCTATATAAGGTAAAGAGTTGCAATATAAAAAATTAAGTGCTATATAAGGTAATATGTATAAAAGGTACTATATAAAAAATGTACACATTTCATTTATTGGAGTTACAAAATGTTGTAAAGGCGCACTATCGCGTCAGTCCGAAATGTTTATTTTTCCGATACATAAAATTTTTAAAGGTATGTTATATAAAGGCACGTCACATACAGTTATGGTTTGGTGCAATAAAAATATAGGTTTCGATAGATTTCGTATCCATAAGGAAAAATTCGAAAATAAGGAAAGAAATCTACTAAATTGTTCAAAAAAGTACGACAGATTCTCAAAAGTTTTCATTCGAGACCAAATATTTTTTTTTTCTCGTAGTGTGCAAAGCTTCCTTTATAGTACACAATAAGAGGTATTTGGAAAAAATTTTGGAAAGAATATTTTTTTTTTTAAATTATGCACGAAATTTAAAAATTTGTAATGCCATACTCTTTATGAATAGTCTTTTTACATAAATTTTTTTACATTAAAGCTCCTTTAAAAATATGTGAAATAAAATATCGTAATAAAAAGTCCCCTTTTGGCATAATTTTAATTTTGTTCAAAAATTATGCACGAAATTTAAAAATTTGTAATGCCGTATTCTTTATGGATAGTCTTTCTACATAAATGTTATTAAATTCAAGCTAATTTAAAATTATTTGAAACAAAATCTAGTAATAAAAAGTTCTCTTTTGACATAGTTTTTTTATTTATTTATTTTTTCCCCCGAAGATGGAATTGAGCACTCACTGAATAAAAAGTACTCTAGCAATAAAATAAATATCGATTGAAGTGTAATTTTAAAAATAATTGAACTCAGAAGAAAATTTTTGGGAAGAAAGTCAATTCTATTATAAAGAAAAACATTATAAAATTTCTTGTATTTTTCCCCTCTTTAGATTACAACTAAAAAAAAACATGATAATCATAAAAAAAAAATTTCAAGCTATAAAAGAGAAGTCATTTTAACGTAATAATATTTTTTTCTTCTTATTTTGAAATTTATAAGTAGATATTTAAATTGAAATTTCTGCAAACCTACATGATTATAATAATTTGTAATTTTTTTCAATACAAAATACATTTGTTTAACCGGATTCGATTGTATTGTAAATTGTAAATTTAAAATTATTAGCAAGCAAATTAGGATTGAAATTGCAATAATAAATTTTAAGAGTAGACGTCGATGGGTCTAGATACGTGGTAAAATTTAAAGAATTTGTAAAAAAAATTTAAATACTAAAAAGAATTAAGTAATGTATCAAAATAATTAAATTTACGTAAATATCAATTATGAAATTAATAGGAAAGAAATCACAATACTAAAGAAATCAAAATATTAATATTGAAGTTTGAATATTTGCGTAATGCTGTTTTCAAAAGAGTCAAAAAAATTTGGTACTAGCAGAGCGTGGTTTCGATCCACGGACCTCTGGGTTATGGGCCCAGCACGCTTCCACTGCGCCACTCTGCTGTTCTTGTAACTGAGGTTATTAATATTGTGTTGTAAAAAAATTTTTTCAAAACTCGAGGGAAAAAATCTATAAAATTGTCCAAAGAATACGACAGATTCTCATAAAAATCTTCATACGAGACCAAATATTTTTTTTCTAGTAATGTGCAAAGCTTCCTCTATACTACGCAGTATAAAAATTGGAAAAATTTATTTGGAACTTGGACAAAACTTTGGAAAGAATTTTTTTTTTTTTAATTTCTACACGAAATTTAAAAATTTGTTATGCCGTACTCTTTATGGATAGTCTTTTTATATAGATCTTATTACATTAAAACTTATTTAAAATTATTTAAAAACAAAATGTGGTAATAAAAAGTTCTCTTTTGACATAGGTTTTTTATTATTATTATTATTTTTTTTTTTTTACCTGAGACTGGAATTGAACATATAGTGAATAGAAAAGTACCCTTGCAGTAACGTAAATATCGATTGAAGCCCAATTCAAAAATAATTGAGTCCAGGAAAAATCTTTGGGGAAGAAGTTAATTCGATTGTAAAGAAAAAAAATGTATATATATATGTACATTTTACCTGCCGCCTGCCAGTTTTACTTGCCAGTGAGATTTATCACAGTTTTACAAAATATATTTATTTTATAATGGCCAAAGTAGTGAAAAACAATATATCAAAAAAATACATTATGAGTACATTCATATATTCAAAAATTAACTGTCGAAATTTTGAGAAAAATTTAATATTGATTTTAAAATAATATTCTTGCGAATATATGACAGTTATTCAATGTTTTATTAATGAGTTTACAGTTATGAGTTCGCAGTATAACTAAATTGTATTCTGCGAACTCAGGATGAGCGCGCATCTTGGAACATCTAATATAACAGGTTCTATGTTTCACTTTAAGTGACCGCAGTGACCATCCCTAGATACGTACATTTGATTGTTGATAGCAGAGCAAACCAGACTCTTGGTTCAAGTTGTTAGAGCTTTTGGTTCAACTTACACCTGCGAATAGTTTTTTTTTTCTAAAATGAAACAGATCAAACACAAAACACGCTCAAATATAACGAACGCTAGCCTGCAACATCAACTACGATGTGCAAATAGCAAATTGAGATCGATTTGTAAAAGCCAAGTGAAAGAGTGGAGAAACAAATATAGTACTAGTAAAATAAATATTTTCTAATGATTTAATTTTTTTTTGTTTCGTTTATATTTTTTTTTATTTCGTTTATATTATTCATTTTTAGTGTTATATATTTCTTTACAATGTACGTTTAGTATCAGTATTATTATATTATCTATGTTTACATGTAAAAATAATATTAAGCACTAAAATAATAATTATTATGTTTCAATTTTTCACTCCAAAAAATGTCTATAGTGGGTCTAAATCTAATATGGGGATATATAATTTTATATGCGGCCCGCGGAGTTAAGATGCTTTACAAAGTGGCCCGCAAAATCATTTCAGTTGGCCACACCTGCGTTAAGATATATTTTTTTTTTATAATTTATGATATATATATATATATATATACTGTCTGATTTTTAAGTATTACTATCTTTGTTTTATTCATAATATTGTTAATATATATATATATATATATATATATATATATAATTATTAAAGTAACTGTGCATAAAAATGTTGCCTTTCTTGTATATCAGTGGGCCTTTCTGTCCTATCGCTCATTTCGTTAGACAAAAATATAACGGAGGTCTTTCTACGGATTGTCTGATATTTTTTCCTCAAAAAGGGGAAAAAAAAAAAAAAAACGTCTGTGAAACATCCGAAATGTGATAGATCGATGGTTCTCAGATGGATAGATCTCATTTCATATGAGAAATTACAAGTGATTAGTTGTAATCCTTCTAATATAACTTTATTGATAGACATTTCCAGAAAAAAACTGATTCAGAATAGTTCATTCAACTTCGGTTTATTACTTAGTTGCATTGATTTTAATCGTGGTAGCGTGGCCGAGCGGTCTAAGGCGCTGGTTTTAGGCACCAGTCTCTTCGGAGGCGTGGGTTCAAATCCCACCGCTGCCAGTGATTTACTTTTTTCTTTTAAATTCTAAAATTATTATTTGTTAATCCAATCCATACATACTTTGCTTTTTCACAGTCATATGAAAAATCGGCGATTATCCAAAATGCAAGACTATAAAATAAGAAATATCAAAGCTGTATTTATTATCTAAATAACACGATATACAAAGGTGAAATTACAGATGCATTCGATTCGCGAAACATAAAAAAAATTAGCATTTTATGTAGTTGAAGATGTTTTATATTTTACAAATGGTTAGAATTATAAAATCATTTTCATTCAGTGAAAAATCTTTTTGGAGGTTGTAAGTGTCTTACTACGAATTTTATTTTCTCCTGCTTTGTCAATAGAAAAAATGTTTTGTAACTGTTTTTATATAGATTTTATTATATATTTTTATTCTTTAAGCGTAAATTACTTAAGAAAGTTTTTAAAAGTTTCATTTAAAATATATTTATTAGACTACTCACAAATAATCTGAATTAAAAAAAATTAATCTGTTATAAATTTAGGAAATGCAATAAATGAAGTTAACCAACAATTTGAAAGCAAAAGAAACATTGAAAAAGTTGATCACAGAAAAAATAATGAATTACGAAAAAAGTAGATATTTACTGGAAAAGAAGATATTCATAGGAAAATTAAACGACTGAAAGAAATTAAAACAATTAATACTGAAATTGAAGAATATTAACCAGGAAAACTAATTCTATTGGTATTTTATATGAGCTACAAACTTCTGAAATTCGTTTCGATATAAGTGAAATAGGTTTTGAAGTTGTTTAGGATATTTCATCCCATGCTTTCAAATAGGGCTTTCTGCTCACAGGTAACATTTTTATTTGGTGATTAAATAGTTCATTTATTAAAATATTTTTAAGAAGAAAACGATTTTTGATACGCCCAATATTGAATGAAAGATTTACTAATGACTAGGTTTACAAATTGTTTGAGAACTTGAAAATTTTTTCACGTACATTTTTTAATTATTTCCGAATGAGGAAACTGAGTTTTGATTTAAAAAGGAAATAATAATAATAATAATACTATTTATTTCTTATATGGTAATAGGAACCTTCCTCATACAATTTTATAACTGTGGTCGTTTTTCAAGCTCACTAATAAAAAATTCTATGTTCGTCGATATGATGTTAGTTAAGCTTACAATAAGAAAAGGCAGAAAGGAAAATGATACAAAGTTCACTCGTTAAAAGCAAGCCATTTTTATTAACTAAATAATCAGATGTGTACACGAATAAGCCTGAACATTTATGTTCTTTTCCCACTGAACAATTTCGTCACCCACGAAATTAAACAGGTAGGATCTATTTAGTTTCCGCAACTAAATAATCACCAATGCGCGAGTCTGCATTTCAAACAAGTAATATAAAAAAAGTTTTTTTTTAAAGTCAATTCCTACTTTTTTTTCACTATATTGTAGAAAGTCCTTTATAAATAATTTTCATTCATTTTTTTAAGTTTATCTGGCGCCATCTATTGGTAGATGGCGCAACTTAAATCTAAAAAAACTAAAATTAATTAATTAAATTTAATTACTGAATTAATATTTGAAAAAACTGTATTAACATCAAGTGCCATCCACTACAAGTTAAAAAAAAAATGCGTTTGAACTTGAGTGGATGTATAAAAGGTATTTTATTAACGATTGAAAATTTGAACAAGATATATATAGGAAGAGTGTAAGCTAACAGAAGGAATTGAAAAATATATTTTATTTTCGTAATTAACGCCACGTCCAGAAGAGAGTAGTTCTTGGGAACCAATTACAAACGAATTTGTCTTAGTGTGTATGGAATCTTTGGAGTGAGCCAACTGTCTCACTACGCTCCAACCAAGGTCGTTTTTTCCCGCACTTTAAAGGGATTTTTCGCACACTACATTTTCAACCAGCTGTCACTCGCAGCGAGAGATAAAGTGGTTTTTCTCTCGCGGTAAGACGAAGACATTCGAAGCCAGAACTACTCGCTTGTCTCCTTCTCTAGTCTGGACGCGGCTTAAAAATTGCTCTTCAAGAATCGTCCATGCGTGGAAACCCTTAATAAAAAAAAAAAGAAGAATTAAAGATCCACGATAAACATATATAATATTCTCGATAAAGTCATATTTTTAGACAAGGGATGGTTTTGAAGATGGGATCAAGCTAGGTTCTTATATAGCAAAGGTGGCCATAGCACGGCTCTTACGTTAATAAAATGTATGCATGAAATATGACAAATTATAACTGATCAATGTCCAAAAGTAATTACTTTATTTTATTCTTTGTTGCAATGAAATTCAGAAACATAAAAACTTGTCCGTACCGCAGCCCAGTGGTAACGTGGGCAACTAAGGGAGGGGAGGGCTTAGGCTCGAATCTACCAACAGCGTCTGTTATAGTCACTGCGTAAAAAAAAAATAAATAAATAAATAAATAAAAACGGCGTTTGGGACGTGTGTAAATACTATGTTGATTTTTCCGCGTGGTTGGTAGGAATTTTCTAAAAATCGAATCATTTTCTTAAGGGCATAAAATTTCATGCCCTAGAATTCCTGCCAGTCGGAAGACTGATATCATGCTAACTAAGACTTTCGACTGGTTGCCGTTGAATGACGTGCGATTTTATTATCCGAGCTAAATCCACCTTTACGTTTCTTGTGCGATAGTTGACAAGTATTAAACTATACTACTATAGACCTGCACTATAGAAGAAAGAGTACAATCATTTACGATTATATTACACTCATGTCCATAAATTAAGGATCATGAAGTTCAGGCAAAGAAAGAGACAGAAGCAAAACAAATTTGACTTATTTGTCAAGTCTATTTATTAAACAAAAGGGAAAGAGCAAAAAAGATGCTATATGTTTCACATAATTAATAAAAATTGCGATTTTTACTCCCTGGAGCAAATTTAAAGCAAGAACCTATTTACAAAAAACAATATAGCATGGTTAGTATGATGGTTAATATGGAGTAAGTCTCCCGGACGATGCAATACATGCCTTACAACGCCTAGGCATGCTGAGTATCAAATTATCAATCTGATCTTGGGGAATATTACACCACTCATCAAGCAATGCCCTCCGAAGTTCCGGTTTACAGGTGGGAGGGGGTTGACGGGCTGCAATTCGTCGGCCAAGCATATCCCACACATGCTGTATTGGATTCAAGTCCGGTGAGTATGCTGGCCAATCCATACGAGTGATATCCTCCAATTGAAGGCATTCGTGTACAATGTTTGCACGGTGAGGACGGGCGTTGTCATCCATAAACAGAAATTCAGCACCCATGGCGCCCCGAAACAAACGTACATGTTATTCCAGAATGACTTCCCGATAGATGTGGCCTGTCATCGTTACACTCTGAACATGCAGGTCAGTTCTGTAACCAAGAATAATTCCTCCCCAAACGAGCCATCCTGCACCACCGTAACAGTGTAGTTCAATGGTGTTCTCTTGGTGGTAACGGGTACCTGGCACTCTCCATATGAAAGTCCGGCGAGAATCAGACTGCAAACTAAACCTGGATTCGTCGGAAAACATCACACCAGACCACTGCTGCGGTGTCCACAATGCATGCTCTCTACTGCATGTTAATCGCAGGCGACAGTGAGTTGCGGTAAGTGGAACACATCTGACAGGCCTACGAGCATATAGACCAATGTGCTCTAAGCGTCTGTATACGGTCTGCCTTGAAACTGTCGTACCGGTAGCTGAAGAAAGCTGACGAGACAGGTCTGATGCTGTGCTCCGTCTGTTTCTTTTGACAGTAACTGCTACATACCGGTCCTCATTCGGCGTTGTAACTCGGGGGCGACCTGTGCTGTAACATCTACTCACATTACCATAATCTTGGAATCGTTGCCAAAGCTTGGAGATGACACTCTGGGCGATTCCAAGTTCCTCGGATACTTCCAGCTGGGTACGTCCACATTCAAGTCGTCCGATAATTCTACCACGTAAAAAATCATCCAAATGCTTCCTTTGTGCCAGAAGTATGCGGTTATTGCACTGAAAGGCTTTTAAAGGGCTTTTGAACAATTTTATTTCTTTGCCACCATTCCTTATATACCCCTCTCCTACACTCTCGTCATTGTGACGTACTATCCGCGCCATCAGGTGGTTTCCTGTAATTTGCATATTCTTCTTCAAGATGTGTGTGATAATTGTACAGGTGAAAATTTTATTTTAGAGTTCAATTTCTGTGTGATTCTGAATTATCCTTAATTTATGGACATGAGTGTAAATCGTCTCAAATCTATAATTGAAATGTCTGACTTTAGTTTTTTCAGATTTTCTAAGAACGGCATGAAAAGAGAAACCTTTAGCTTCGATATACCTTAATGCAGTGAAATGTAAATATCAAGATTTCATTACTCCAACTCCAGATTGGCTGGCGATGTACGTCGTGACATTTTATTATGCAGGAGAAACCCACTTCTAAGTTTCCTGTACGGTATGTGACCTGTATTAAGCTGAACTATAAGAAGAGGAAAGATAATAGTCATTGGGAATTGTACTAGTTCGTCTCAAATCTGTAGTCAAAATGAGTGGCTGTATTTTTATTTATGATTTTAAGTAAGACGTGAAAATGAGTAGCATTTAACCTCGCCTAATATGTGGCCCAGTAGCAACTTGAGTATTCAAAACCGTTTGACATCGATAACCAAGCTGCCTAGTTTTATTTTTTCGGATTTTCTTCCATACTACACTCAAATACTAGACAATTACTCCTGAAAGTACTTCTGAAGGGCAATTACCTCCACTCCTCCTAAATTAATAGGTTGTTTGGGACATACATAAGTGAAAGACGAGGTCCACTGATATTCAACAATATAAAAGTCGCAAAGTTATTCAAAAACCTAAAAATAAAAATGTTATCCCTACAAAAAAAAAAAAATATTGTTCTGATTTTATCAAACAATTTTGTAAAGAAAATTTAAAAAAATTAGATTTGCTTGTGGATGCCTTTTTGAACGTTGAAGGGTTAGCTGCCGAAGATGATGGTTGATGGCTGTTTGCATAAACTCAGTTCAATGCTTATCAGTTAAAAATATGGATCTTTCAAATATCTCTGCTTAAAATGTGGCTTCCAAAGGTAGTGTAGCTGGTCACCCCTGTTCTTAAGTAATCCAACGGCATATATTCACGACGCATTTTCTCAGAAAGAAAAAAGAAAAGCTCATTCCACACTCATGTCCATAAATTAAGGATAATTCAGAATCACACAGAAATTGAACTCTAAAATAAAAATTTCACCTGTAGAATTATCACACACATCTTGAAGAAGAATATGCAAATTACAGGAAAACACCAGATGGCGAGGATAGTACGTCACAAGGACGAGAGTGTAAGAGAGGGGTATATAAGGAATGGTGGCAAAGAAGTAAAATTGTTCACAAGCGCTTTAAAAGCCTTTCAGTGCAATAACCGCATAGTTATGGCACAAAGGAAGCATTTGGATGATTTTTTACGTGGTAGAATTATCGGACGACTGGAATGTGGACGTACCCAGCTGGAAGTATCCGAGGAACTTGGAATCGCCCAGAGTGTTATCTCCAGGCTTTGGCAACGATTCCAAGATGATGATAATGTGAGTAGATGTTACAGCACAGGTCGCCCCCGAGTTACAACGCCGAATGAGGACCGGTATTTAGCAGTTACTGCCAAAAGAAACAGACGGAGCACAGGATCAGACCTGTCTTGTCAGCTCTCTTCAACTACCGGTACGACAGTTTCAAGGCAGACCGTGTACAGACGCTTAGAGCACATTGGTCTATATGCTCGTAGGCCTGTCAGATGTGTTCCACTTACCGCAACTCACTGTCGCCTGCGATTAACATGCAGTAGAGAGCATGCATTGTGGACACCGCAGCAGTGGTCTGGTGTGATGTTTTCCGACGAATCCAGGTTTAGTTTGCAGTCTGATTCTCGCCGGACTTTCATATGGAGAGCGCCAGGTACCCCTTACCACCAAGAGAACACCATTGAACGACACTGTTACGGTGGTGCAGGATGGCTCGTTTGGGGAGGAATTATTCTTGGTTACAGAACTGACCTGCATGTTCAGAGTGTAACGATGACAGGCCACATCTATCGGGAAGTCATTCTGGAATAACATGTACGTTTGTTTCGGGGCGCCATGGGTGCTGAATTTCTGTTTATGGATGACAACGCCCGTCCTCACCGTGCAAACATTGTAGACGAATGCCTTCAATTGGAGGATATCACTCGTATGGATTGGCCAGCATACACACCGGACTTGAATCCAATAGAGCATGTGTGGGACATGCTTGGCCGACGAGGAGGCATTGTTTGATGAGTGGTGTAATATTCCCCAAGATCAGATTGATAATTTGATACTCAGCATGCCTAGGCGTTGTAAGGCCTGTATTGCATCGTCCGGGAGACATACTCCATATTAACCATCATACTAACCATGTTATACTGTTTTTTGTAAATAGGTTCTTTTTTTAAATTTGCTCCAGGGAGTAAAAATCGCAATTTTTATTAATTATGTCAAACATATAGCATCTTTTTTGCTCTTTACCTTTTGTTTAATAGACTTTACAAATAAGTCAAATTTGTTTTGCTTCTGTCTCTTTCTTTGCCTGAACTTCATTATCCTTAATTTATGGACATGAGTGTAAAATAAAATGTAAATTTGAACTTCCAATTTAAAATAATTTTTTTTCAATAAGGATTTCATTAAAGATAATATTTATCATAGCAACTACTGAAAGCTATCTTAAATTGTAACATCCTAAATATGTATAGATATCATGGGTTGCATCTGTAGATAAATTTGTTGTAAGTCAACTTACAAATGGAAGAAAAAATGCCCCCAAAAAATAACACATCCTTTACTGAATTTTATTTTTATAATGCAAGTCGTTCATCTTTATCATTGGAAGTATATATGCATAATATGAAGTTTTCATTGTAAAAGTTTTATGGTGAAATTTTAAAAAATCATTACTACTGTGTCCAAAATGTAAGACCAATTTTCAATTTAAAATTCCCGGGGCTTATGGAATTTCAATTTTTTTTTTCTTTTTTAGGTTGCTGGCACTGTCCTTGACATCTGTGTAAAATTTGACGTCAAAATATTCGTTAGTGTTTGAGTTACGCCTGGCTTTGTGAGACGCTAAAACTGATTCCGGCGATTTTTGAAATTTCCGAATTAATTGGGCAAAGAACTTGCATTAAATTTTGTTTGCGGAAAAGTATAGAATGTTGCAGAAGACATTCGGTGAGCATTCCTATATCGAAAAGAAATATTTAGAAGTGGTATAAACAGTTCAAAGAAGGTAGAGAACGCGTTGATGACGAAGAGCCCTCTGGCCGACCATGAACCTCAACCGACGAAGCTCACGTCAAAAAAAAAAAAAAAAAAAAAAAACTTTCTTCAAAAATGAAACCCATATCGTTCCGCAACCACCGTATTCACACCGCGCGACTTCTGGCTATTCCCTAAACTCAAAAGACCGCTCCGTTTTGAGTCGATTGAAGAGATTCAACGTGTATCGCCACGCGCTTTGAAGGCCATCCCTGCTAATGACTTTTTAGCATGCATTGAGGATTGGAGAAAAAGCTAACATAAGTGCATTGTGTCCGTAAGGGACTTTGAAGGGAATGAAAAAAATTTGGAAGAATAAAGAGTTTTTGGAAAAAAAGATGGTCTTACTTTTTGGGCACTGTAGTATTCATTATATATTATTAAAAAAGTACATTTTTCATGACAACTGAAAAAAGGAAATTAGGCTGATTTTTTAAAAACAGCATAATATATGTAATATTCAGCATTTATATTAACATAAAATATCAAGCGTAAATTATTTCTAATTCTCAATATTAAGTCATACATGATTGTAGATTAAAATTTTTTCAAAATCAATTCATTCCATCTTTTTTTTCTTCTTTCATTTCATGGATTCCTTATTAGTGTAATATGATAAAAACATGAATTTGCAATAGAAAAAATTTATCAAAAAAGTAAGTTTCATTATATTTTCTCATTCGAAGCTCATTAGTTCTTGAAGTAAATATAAACCAATGGCCAGTTTAATTGTTTGAATCTCTTTGCATGTCATTACCTTATAAAATTTAATACACCTTTCAAAACATGGCATTTTTTTTAGAGTGGATTTCAAATAACCATTTACCTTTCATTTAATCGTAAAAGACCGAAAAAGAATGTATTAGCTCTAAATGGTATGATTACAATAAAATAAATATTTCCGATTCCTTTCTTAGTAAGCATTACAAAAGTTGGTAAAAAAAAAAAAAAAAGATTTAATTAAAGGATGAAATTCTTATAAACTTGGATATAAAACTTTTAATAAATTGTTGAAACTAATAGGAATTTAACAAAATTTGCTACCTATACGAAAAATTATATACACAATCATGTTAAAATTTTATTTTCCATGATGGAAAATTTCAAACTAATAGTTAATTTTTATTAATCATCTACTCTTCGCATGAAGTTCCCTTCAATCCATTTCCAGGGATACTACTACTTTGATGAAAATCTAATCATAATTATGACAAAGTTTGCAACAAAGTAAGCCTAATATTTTCTTGTGACTGTGAATACTCAATTTATGGAAATAACTTGAAAGTGTGTTTTTTTAAATTTTTTTTTTTTTACATACAAAATAGCTCCATGATAATCCATTGTAAAATTAAAAAAAAAAAGTTGCTTACTCTATTTTTTAATAAATATTGTTAAATAGTATTGCAACTTTTACAACAACTACTTGCATTGAAATAAATTTATTTATATTAGATTTTAATTATTTATAAATAGTTTAGGAATTTCTATTAATTAAAAACATAAAAATTTGATGTAAATTTCTTTTCATAAAAATATTTCATATAATCAATTATACCTACATTTTTCATTAAAACAATTTTGATAAATCATATGACATTGCTTGTTTTTATACAACAGTTAGTTTTTTATAATGTAGAACTGTGTTACAAAATTAGGAATTTACACATCTGATTTTTTTTACATACATAAAACATTTATTTTCCATAATAATCACATACAAATTATTTAATAATCTTAAATCTCCAAGAACATGAATATATCATACATGTTAAAATAAATTTTTCAACATATATCATGTAATATCTCAGATGTTTAATTATTTCAAATTAAATTATATGAAATATTCATAAAAATAATGAAGATTTTACATAAAATGAATTTAAATCTTTAAACAAATCTAATACGTAAAAGAAAATATTACAAAAATATTTTATTGCAGTTTTTAAAAATAGAACATGATATATAAATATTAAGTTAATAAAATATAGAAATATATACAACTTAGATTTCTATAAAAACAAAAAGTAAAAAATCATAATATAAAAAATATTAACCAAATAAAACTTTAAGTAACATTTAATATTTTAATGGACACTTAAAGACTTATAACAAGTTAAAATAAATAAAAATAGCAGCAACAAAACATTTATAATAAAAAATTTACATGTAAATTAAAATAATACATATCTTTTAAAGAAATTAAATGAGTTATTACTGAAAAGTTCAATCGAATGTTTTGAAAAAATAAATTTGAATAAATATCAAATATGAATGAATAATATGAATGCAATAAATATCACATAAAAAAGACGTATATGATACAGATAAAATTTCTTGACTAACACTGAAATCAGCTATAATTTAAAACATATAAAGTAAAAACATGAATAGAAACAGAATAATAAAAGATAAAAGCATATATATATATATATTTCAGCAAAAATAAAAAGAGCAAAAAACATGAATAAATTATGTAGACATACTTTGACCCATGAACTTCATTCATTCCTAAATATTTTTTATTTTCAAGGAGATAAGAGCAGTGAGTAATGCATGATTTGTATTATTTCCTATGCAAGTTTGTTCCCATGTTCCTAAATAATGTAGAGCTAATTTAAAATTGTAGAAAATATGAGGCACATACAAGTATTATTTACAAATGAATTGAAATGTACTTTTATATTGAGCTTTTATGGCTTATTGTTACTTCAGTATAAAATTTTAGATTTGATTATTTAACGCATTTTTTCTATGATCCACAGGTTATAAAATTATGACTGAAAAGACACCTTTATTGATTATTTAGAAACTTAGCATGAAACAGTAGATAAATAGCAACATCATCAACTAGTTATAGAATAGCACAATAGGAAATGCTAGTGATAGATGGTAGAGCTAGTCAAATGCACACACTGCTGGAACAAATTTCTTGAATCTACAATTCTACTGTAAGATTAAATTTTAACAAAAAAAATTCATATATAGAGCAGTTCATAAGTCAAAGTACAATAGATTTTTAAGAAAAGAAAAACTGGGTGAAAAAATTCTCACGGCATGTAAGAAGGTTATGTTTATATGAAATATAAAGGAGAGTTAAAATATTTATATCCCATGGTTTGTACAACATTCACTTATTGTTATTAATAATCACAGCTGTGTTCTTATTTATTTAAATTTTTCAATTGCTACTGCAGTCATTCAATAATGATAAATTTTTGGCTTAAAATATAGTCATTGATCCAATATTCCACAGAGTTGCAAGAAATATTTTTAGGTCTCCATTAACTGAGAAAGTGAGCCAAGTTATAAATACATATTTGAAATTTAACTATCCAGTGATAAAGGTTTTTCTTGAAAATGTGTATGAAAAAAAAAAAAAGAGAGGGGAAAGAAATGAGTCTTATATGTCAGGAAATATGGTAATTGCTTTTATAATGAACTTTTTTTTCTTAGAATTAAAACACATGGCTTAATATATTTTTACAGGAAAAAACACCTCTAATAATAATTGCATTTATGGAAAAAGGCTAGATCATTCTATTTCTGGCTAATGATTATTTTTGTATACATATCTATGAAAATATCAAAAATAATGACTGCTGATTAAAAAAAAACGTTTTCTAACTAAACAAAATCACTTTTGGAAAGAATCATACATCATATAAAGGTTAAAAAATGTGATAGTTTTGAAAGGTTTCATTAAAAAATAAATATTTACATTATTTCATCCTTTCCTTATACCTTTTAAATCAATCACTCAGATAAAAACTTTTGACTCCAATAAAGGGTTAGTATAATATGCTTTTGCAATATGCATGTCTTAATCAAAATTTAACCCTTTGTACTCTAAGTTTTTTTATTCGTATTACCAGCAACTCAAAGCGATTTTAGTGAAAAGATCATATTCACACGTAAGTTTGATATACGCATTAAAATAAACGCATTATTTATATTGTTATTTGCATTATCGCCGTAGCAGAGCCCTCAAGCTTGAACACGAATTTTAAATGGCTCCGCTCCGGAGTCCTCGAATGCAAAGGGTTAAAACATTTAATTTTTTGAGCAATTTTAAATGTGCACACAACTATAAAAATTATAAAATATGAAAATAATAAAAACAAGACATTTTATCAATGATTATATTACATTATAAATAATTAAAAATACTTTCATTTATATTAGAAATGCACAACATTTGAATGAAATAACACACACAGAAAACATTTAAGATTGAGTTGATACACACACATGCATAGTTGGGGGGGGATGAAAAAAAATCATGGTATCTTAGCAATATTTATTACATTAAAGCTTCATAAGAAAGCATTTAAAATTTTGAACAAGTTTAAGAGAATATTAGAAAAGCACAACATTTATCACAATAGCTCATGGATTCACAAACATTAAAGAATTTGAGTAAACACACACATATATTCACACTTTAATTTAGGAAATAATGAAATATCATTAATACAAGATTTTGAGATGTTTTAGCAATAGACACCATGTATCACAAATTAACATTTCACAAGCAGTTAAATTATATATATTAGGGATAAAAAAAATATAAAAAACATCTCAAAATATTTTAGCATAATATTATTTGTTATAACTTAAGATTTCAAAAGCAAACATATTTGAGATGAGAGAAAGTATAAAAATATTGAACATATCTCAGAATATGTACAAAGAAATATGAATAAATATATACAAAATTAATATGAATATTTATGTGAAAATGCATCACACCTTAAATAAAAACAATTTAATAAATAACGAATAAGTAATAAGTGTTTATCCAAGCACAAATTCATGGCAGCACTTTCTCTAGGAATCTACCAACCTGCTTCATTTCCTGCACAAACAAAGAACTATATTTATGATAATTTGATAAAAAAATTCATATAACAAAACACCTTTATTTTTTTAGATACTTTTCATTAAATTAGATTGCAGATAAAATTCTTAAGTCCAATAAATGCAGTAATAGTTAACGAAAATGCATTAATAGTTAACGAAATTTGTGGAGTTCTTAAAAAAGAAAACTCAAATGATTTATTTTTAAACATAATTAATATTTTTTATGTCCCTACATTACAATATTTCAATGTAAAATTTGAAATTCAATGAAATTTGGCAAACAAACAACAAAACAAATAGCAAAATTATTCCAATTGGCACACCTTGTTTACAAAGCATTAGCATGTGTGCATACAAGTATTAGCTCTTGCATATAGGCCAGAATGATTGCATGTTTTCACACTATTTTTAAACATAAAGCTTAACAATTCTTCCATGGGTTCCTAATGCAAATTGATCAAAACAATATTACAAGCCTAATTTAAATCCATAATGCCATATTCACAAAAATATAAGTGGTGTGTTTTCGTTGGCCACAACTGAATATTTAAGCCCCAGAAAATAATATAGAGAAAAATTTGACTTTAAGTTTAAAGTTATGGAAATATCCATTAGGTCGTTTTGATTTTTCAACTTAAAATTAACAGATTCATTTATTACACTAACCCGAATTAATCTCAACATTCTCACATTTTCTCATAACCTTATTTTTCTTTTCTATAATTCTTCTTAACATTAAACTTCTTAATATGATAGAATAATTATTTCAATTCTCTGGAATAAAGAGCTATTTTATGAAACATACTAACACAACAAACAAAACATTTTGGAAATGATAGATAAGGCATTCATGTGAAATAAAATCCTTGCATATAAAAAAAGGATTAAAAAAGCTAAATAAAGGAAAAAAGGACATAAAACGAAAAAAATCCTAAATGTCTTATTATTTCTCTCGATAATGATATTCAAGAGATTTCCATATTTATCAAGAGAATTAAAAATTAATAAACTTTTGATAAGAATATCAAATTATCTTGCAAAATTTTAATCTGCATAAAAGGTTGAAGAAATTTTAACTCTACACATCTTACTTCATCATTCGTGGTGTGGCACAATACTTTATATGTCTTAAGCTCCACATGAGTCATGAAAGTTCTGAGAAGATCATATGTCATTCTTCCCCACTTGAAGGGAACCACAACATCAAGCTCACCATGACACTGCAACAAAGGCAAGTCATGGGCTATCCCTACTGCTGCCTAAGAAATAAAATATAAAGATTATAGGAAATCTTTCAGTAATGATAAAAAAAATTCTTTACTTAATAATTTAGGTAACATACATATGGGAACTGTTTGTAAAGAGGCAACCAACAACTTAAAGCAATAACACCAGCAAGAGGTTTAGGGCAAAGAAGAGCTGAATACAACGCCAGAGCACCACCTTGGGAGAAACCTCCAAGAACAATCCGACTTGATGGGATTCCCCTTTTCTCTTCTTCTTCGATCATCTGAAACACTAAAAATTATAGGACAAAAGACATTAATTATGGGAGCTAAAGGCAACTTCATAGAAATTCACATTTTTTAAAAAACTTCACAAAGGGGGACACATTTAATATTAATCTCCATTTTAACTCACAACCAGTTTTATAACTTTAAATAACTAATGTGAAAGTAAAAACAGTATCCCTACAAATAACTTTACTTTCTGGCAGGCAAATATATATGGCAGATACGATCAACAAAAACTTATTCTCAATCAGAAAAATTATAAGTTCCACTTTAAAGTTAATAATTAGTCAATATTAGAAAAGTAAACTACTTAAAACAACTTCATCAATACTCAAGACATAAATACTTCTTACCAGACATATGGCATCTTTTTTCAAATTAGGCCTATACTGAGATCATAAAAGTATTTATCATAGAGAGCAAAATTTAAATATATGGCAATTGGATTTGTAGTACTCTTACATATTTTTAGTTACACATAAAATTCATTCAGTGCAGGGTACCAAAGAGTGTTTTAAATGACTCTAAAAATTATCCTCTTTCAGATGATATTACTGATAGGCAGGGTAGTACTGAGAAGAATGAAACAAGTTAATTAGTACCAAATACATCAGTAATACATTAATTTTACATGTATTTTGTTTTATACCTATTTTAATGTTTCAAAAATTAATAAAAACTATCCTAGAAAAAAAGTGAAATAATACATATTAAATCAGTATCTTATTTCTTAAGACTGTTATGAGTAAGGACTGTATACTCAGGATATATCATACAATTTCACAAAACATGCAGAATGAAAAGTAATTATTGTATTCTGTTACTACAATATTTTTCCATTAATGATGTTTATTCTATCCCAATATTTATAACTTTAAGCCACTATAGAGGAAAAGTAGAGACTGCAGTCATTTTGCAATTAAAAACATTTCAATGATGACATTTTCAAATTCCTGTTATCTCTGTTTAGCATGTCTATAAAAGTAGAAGTAGGAGATGGCATTGAAATGCAAATATAGTTGTTTTATTGAGTAATCTATATTGTTAAAAAATATACATCAGAACTTAAGATCTATTTTTTAAAATCTATATAATGATGAAAATAAAAAAAAAGGATTCAGAATGCATGACAAAAATTATCAAGATTTTGAAAATGTAGAAAGGCAATTCAATAGTAATTTTTCATAAATACATACCCACTTTTATAATCAATGGTAAATTATTTTGAAAGAAAGACTTTTATAGTCATTGCAATTTTACAAGCAGTACTTCATTTTAGTAAATGATAGCATGATATGCAAACATCAATATTAAAATTGGAAATTTAGATATTATGTTTAAGAAAAATAATTATCAAGTGTTATAGAATAATATAAAACAAACCCCTTTTTCTAATACATCAAAAATTACAACAGTTTCAATTTTTACTGTCCATCATAATAAAAATAAATTAATCCAAAATTAAGATGTAGAAAATCCAAATGAAACATGCTTAACTGCAGTTACCTGTTTCAGAAGCTCGTTTTATTCCCTGTTCATCTTCAGGACCATCAGCACTCATACTCTTTAAATCAAACCATGATGGCATTTTAACACCCCCATTGAGAGTAACAGATATTGTTGGTCTTCAATAAAGAAATATAAATTTTATTTAGCATTCACTTAACTTACAGAAAAAGAAATTAAAAAAAAAATTAAGTTTATATCTTACGCCGTAGGACACAGAAACTTGACATGTGGAAACTTGAGTACTTGCAATCCAGCAGCCCAACTGTGTCTGTAACAATAAAAATAATGAGAAAAACAATATTTCAAAAATTAACTGCATGAGCTGATTTTATTTAAAGTTAAGCAAATCTAATTATTAATTGAAAAATCTTTAAGAGTTTACTTTTCAATATATTTAAAAACAGCGACCAATATAAACTTTTAAAATATCTTGCAGAGAAAGGCATTGTAAATTATCTAACAATGTAAAGAAATGAATACAGAATAAACAAAATAGATGAAAACAACTAAAACTTCAGCTGATCCATTTTTTTTTCTTTAAATACAAAATAACATGCTACTAATTAAATTATTTATCCATTTCATAATACATATAATTTTAATAGAGATTTCAATGAATGTGGTATAGCAAGGTTTAATTATTGTTTTATGTGGTTAATCAAAAATATGTTCCATGTTTAAAAAAAAGTAGTATTTGAATACTTATAAATACACAAAGAAAATATGATATAAATTATCTTTCATAATAACTTTTATTAACATCAATTGCCACTCACCATCTAACTGATACTGTATTAACCAAATTTTTAATAATTAATCATTTTATAATTACTCATTAAAAGTTTATAATTTCTCAGTTTAAATTCCCAATTTTCTATGTTTTTAATTTCAATAAATTGACAACTTTTCTAAAAGATTTTATTGTAAATATTGTAATTAGGTGAAATAGGAACTGTAGGAAATAAAATATAAATTACTGATACATGTCTATTTTATTATAAATATCGGCCGAAAATACAAAATAGCTTTTTTTTTAAAACAAATTTCTGAAATATTTTATGAGCAATAATAATTTTGTTCACAGTATCAATTTGGTAGTCTTTTAAATTGTGGCATCACTTAGTTGTAGAATAAATGTAAGAAATATTCAGCTTGAATACAAAGAAATCAAGCAAAAATTGTTTCTATAATATTAGAATATAAAAATTTAATTTGGAAAAGATTTGTCTATAATTTAATAATATATACACATATAATCAGCAATAGTATCTAGTTATAATATAACAAATTATAGAAATTGCTATCTCCTGAAGTCCTTTTATCTTATGAAAAAAATCATGATCTATAAATATTTTTTTGGTATAATATATGCATATTTCTTATACAACAATACCATCAATGTAGCCAAATTGACCTTTAAAAAAAAATCAAATCTATTTTAAAAATAACAGGTTAAAAACCTGATTTTTATATTATATATAAATATTGTTTAATTTAAATTGGATTTTATTTTCATATTTAAGTTAATTAAATGTATTTGAGTTAAATAACTAGAAAATCAATATAAAAACCATAGTATCATTAGAAAAATCACATTTACAGATTTGGAAAAAAATACTCTAAAAACTTTTTTTTTTCTTTTTCTTTTTTGAAATAACTGAAATAAAGAACTATTCTTCAAAAAGCTAAGTTACTATATCAATGGCCGTTTTAATTTTAAAATTTCATGAAGCAATTTACATTTAATTTTACATTAGTAATTAATGTTCGCACAACACATGTTTTTAAATAAGTCAAAATAAAATATATAGAAAAAGATCAAGCACAACCAAAAGATAAAATTGATAGCTTGGCCATGATTTATCAGAAAGAAATAATTTAGCTATCTAAATTTAGATGTAATAAGCAAATTTATTACTAAACAATAGCTTTAAAAAAATCAATTTTCCCATAGAAAAGTAACATAGGAATATTTCTAAATATATGATAAGAAGTTACAGCTATGATTCGATGACTAAACAAATCAGAAACTATTCAATTTTATAATTTATAAAAAACAGCCTGTGTTTTTAAAATAGATTAGAAAATGTAGAAAATTGCTACGAATTAACATGTTAACACTTATATAAATCTATATTTAAAAACGCTTTTTGTAGAAGTTAATACTTACCCAGTATCACCAAGACCATGAAAAAAAATCACCTAATAAAAAAAGGTAAAATTAATGTTGGCTAGTAATTGATAAATACAGTTTATTAATAAAACATACAAAGTAATTAAAATATAATAAAATAATTAGTTCTCCCGGCATTTTATTTATATCAATAAGTTAACTATTTACAAAATAAAGAATAAATGAGATTGAATTTCTCACTATGAAGGTAAAAAATTTTTAAATAAAGTTGACTGACATTTTTTTTATTCTCAAGTCTTTATTTTAAATGTTCTCAAAAAAAAAAAAAAAAAAAAAAAATGTTCTACCTATACATACAAGATATCTTACAAGTTAATCCAAGATTACATTTTGTTAAATACATCAACATTTAAACTATTAGTAAAGTGAGAATCATTTTTGAATGTTTGAAGTGAGAATAGTTTTGTATAAAGAAACAGTTAAATTACGGAAAAAAAAAAAAAAAAAAAAAAAAAAATCTTCATATATATTGACTGAAAATGACCAAGATAATAAATTTCAGAAGATATCAAAATTTTAAAAATAAATACAGCCTTTTGTAAATTAAATTTTCTAAATTAAAAAAAAAAAAAAAAATAATAAATAAATAAATAAAATAAATCCATTATAGCCTCTTAATTACTCTTTTCAACATTTCCAGAAACTAAACCTGGATTTTGATTATTTATGTCTGCTAACACTTAATAATAAAAAGGTTTCCAGGTTACAGCAAATAAATTTTTAGATATAATTCCATAAAATGAAGCTTATAAGATTATAATTGTTCTTATATGTAGGTTGAAGAATTTGTCATAATTCATATATTTAAACCAAATGAAGTCAATTTGAAGTAACTTTAAGTAACATTTAAAGTTTAAGTTTATGAAGCAAAATTTATGTAAAAGAAGAAAAAATAAATAAATAAATAACAACCAAAGAATACATACTTTTTTTCTACATCTAGCTTCATACAATTAGGTTACAGGAGAAATTTTTTAAAATTTATTTATTGAACAGTCCAAGAGGTTACTAAATATTATGATTAATTTCTATTAAAGGACTTTTTGATGATCTGACAGAAGAAATACTCAGTTCCAACAAAAAGTAATAGTATAAAATAGATCCAAGATCAAATCTAAAAGAAACTACAAGGCAATTGCAGTTAAAACATACTATATAATTTAACATCTTAAATTGATTCTAAACTATGTATAAGCATTATAACAAATTAATTATTACTTACATACAAATTATTTCTTTTATAAAGTTCAGAAAAATGTATTCTTATTTGAAAAAAAAAAACTTAATAACAAGCATTTTAAAAATAATATCAATAAATAAAAAGTAAAAAAGTTATTAAAAAATGCCTTCTTTTCACACTTAATTGACTTGCTTAAAACAGAAAAAAAAAATTAATAATAGAGATTAAATAGATTTTTTTAAAAACATTTTATGATCAGAGTCAACAAAGAATAATAATATTTAATTTGTAAAAATGTTTTTATTTCCCTTTTAAATTTTTTTTAGTAATATTATGCAATATTTATACAGAAAATGAATCAGTTTTTATATATTATTATAGTTATTTAAAAAGTTTAACAGTATTATAATTTTTTTTTCACTGAAACAAAACACTTATTAATGCATGGCATTTTATAAACATTGAAAAAGTCATATCTCAATGTGCATAGCATAGCATATTATGAAATCCTTCCATGTTATATAAGTTAGCTATCTATATACATCACACAATATTAGTTGAAACAAAAGCACTACAATAAATCATTAAAAGACATCTAATTAGAAGAAATAAATTATAACTTAAGAACAAAAAATATCTAATTAGGAATATAATGGGCTTCAATATAAATTTATATAGTTTTTAATTAGTAAAAAAAAAAAAAAAAAATATTTTTGAGAAATAACAGTTAAGATTCTACTAAGAAACTTGTTTTGGTCCTGGGTTAACTATCAATTAACTTAAATTAAGAATGAATTAATGTTTTCCAACATTAGGTAAAAAGAAAATATTTTTTATGGAAATATATTAAAAGCAATAAAATATTACTTCTTCATGAAGGTGAATAAATGTAAAAATGCTGATGAAAATATTTTTATACACCGTTATATTGTAGTTCATTTATGACACTACTCAAATTTTTTCACTATGACAAATTCGAAATAAATTTTATAAAATAAAAAAATAATTTGTTTAGAATGAAAAACTAAATATCTTTCCTTAAAATTCTCATTTAAAATAGTTAAATATTTCATTTAATTAATAATAAGAATGGAAACAAAAAATCCTTTTTTAAGTCGTAGGTTGAGATTCAATATGGAAGAATAGAAAAATGGAGAATGATAGTATTTCCATACATTGATTATGAAAACTTCCGAGCCTATAAGATAATAATAACTTAAAATGAAAATTTTAATCCATAATTGTATACTTACAGTCGCAGTATGCTTATCTGTGGGAGAAATAATCAATGGGGGTGAACAAGCAGCCATTATTAGAAGTGTTATATAATTTATCTGTAAATAAGAATAATATTTTAAAAATAAAACTTAATTATCTCAGATATTTTGAAATTTAAATTTAATAAAAATGATAAAATTAACTTATTTATACTATTTAAAAATTAGGCACGTTAAAATATAAACTCTTAACTAATGAAAACGATTAATGCGGCAAAACAACTTCGAGATGCCGAAGCGAAAGAATAATAACATAGAACGTTGCCAGACTCAAAACAACAAATGTTATTTTACTTTTTATGCAAAATCATCAGAATGGCAACAACATTTAGCGTGTTCTAGCAGTCAAAAAAGGAGCGAATTTAATTTAGGTGTTTTTTTTTTTTTTTATCTTTAAGTCAATTGTTTTAAGCAGAAGTCCCATGTAGACTTCCCTGACTAATTTGCGAAAATTGAAAGTGTTAAAAAAAAAAGTTTCCGACATAATTTTTGCTTATTTGTTCGCAGGAAACAAATCCACAAAGATTACGATGTAGATCTCATCAGGAATTTGTTTCTCAATTTTTCAAAGAATTTCCCTCCCAAAAATGCCTTCATTGTCCATAACGAGTTGATAATAAATCTTTTTTACCATCCAGGTGTAGCAAGCTCAAGGAAAAGCTTTAATGATATATATATAATACAGAAAACGAATCTTTTTAACAACTCAAGAGATTCTGTGGTCTTCAACTGTAGCAGGTTGTATGTTGTTAGGTGGTTAGAGTACTACAACCTTTTATTTTTCTCCAGTGGCTGACGACGACGTGCTACTAGGAAAGGATTAAAGAGGTAGTAGAGAGTGACTTAGTAGGTAGTAGTGGAATAGTAGGTAGAGACTTTCCAACACACAATTTCTAATTCAAGAACACATTTATTTGATGACTATTTACGTCAACATCATCATTGCAACATCTTGCCAATCTGAAAACATCAACAATGAAATATTTATAGATGAAATTAAAGCATGGCATATCAACTGCAACTCCAGCAACGAATATTTACAATGAATATTAAAACCAGTGAACAACTTTGGCACATCAACATGGGCTCTTAGCACTCTTAACCCTCTTCGACCTTCTCACGGGCCTCTCCATCTTTTTTAATCCTTTCTGATCCTGCCGACCTTTCCTCGAGTGCTTATGTGGAGGATTTTAGGGGTATATTTATCCCACAGGTACTCCGTAACAAGTACGTCTGTATCCGTCTTCGATTTCCCTTTGGTTCACGATTTTGAATCCCGTATTTCTGACCAGAACTCCTCTTTCTTACAGGTAGTTAGTTATATCTCATGGTGCATACAAGCTCCAAAAGGCCTTCGTCTTTTGTAATTTCAGATTTAATAAAATTGACAAAACATTATCAACTGTTCAGAAGTTATTAATTTATCAGAAATTATTTAAAATACAAATGGAAAACACGTTTTAAAAATCAGAAATTAAAACAAATACTAAAATTTCAAAGTTAAAGTAACAATTTGCAAGATCTCTTAATATTATAATGCAGAACGTCGAGAATTGAAGTAGTCTTGAATTCATTAATACTATTAAATAATTTATGAGAAATGTACTTTATAAAATCTTTAAGTTGAGGAAAGTTAAGAGCTTTGTGTAGCTCTACATTTCTCATGGACCATTTAGCATATGCAATTTTTCGGGTGGTAATGTTTAGAAGTTCATCAAGTTTTCTAAAGTTAGAGTTTGCAGTGAAGGCCCAAACAAGCCAAACTTAAGTGATAATTGGTCTAAGTACTGCTGTATATAAAAGAAATTAATTTTATCTGTTCATCGAAGAGTGACGATTATTCAGAGGGTAAATTCGAATCTGTTCGAAATAGATCATTTGACCACTAGGCCGCATGGTCCATTCCATTTTCTTCGCCATGGCTGTTGAATATTGTTTATACTTAGTTTATGTTACATACTTTTTAAATGGTAATATCATATTTATATAATTAATACATGCAAATTTTGCGATGTTATTTGAAAAGAATAGAATGGAATGGAGATTCGTAGAACTCGGTGTATAAATAGTTAATTTTATGGTTCTATTTAGTCATAGTTATTTGTAGTAATTTTAAGTGCATCTTTCAAGGCCATAGTTGTATATATTGATTAGATATCAACATTTAGCGTCCGCAACAGGACACTGTTTTTTAAGTGATTATTCGAATTTTATTATTATGGAGCTTGATAAGCTGAAGAAACTCAGAACAGCTCCTCAGACTGTTTTCACTTGATAACTTTCAAGCATTAATACTCACCTAGAAGCTGAAAGCTCCAATAAACAAAGAATGCAATGTTTCATTATTGGAGAAGAAAAATGTTGAATTCAAAGAACTTGGTGAAAAATGTATTAATTGATGATCAAGTTGCAATGTGGCGAAATTACAAAGAAGTTAAAAATGAGATAAATTCTGTCTATATATTACTGATCATTGTAATTATTTTGGAAATAAATTTTAAAAAAAAGCTTAAATTTTCGAAGTTAGAATTTAAAAAATTGGCAGACGATAGTAAAAAATGGCTGCCATTTCTTAACATCGTCTGTATTACATTTCAAAAAATTCATAATAACGATATCGTAGACGAAGTTAAATATCAACATTTAATATAAATTACTGTCAAAGATTCCGGAGCCCAAGATGTAGTTGAGAACATTCTTCCTGTTAAAAGAAACTATCAAAAGGCAACAGAATCCTTAAAAGCAAGATTTGGAAGGCAAGATATATTAGTTGAAGTATATATCAGATAATTATTACAGTTTAATTAATTTAATAAATCAAACTAAAATTAACATTTCTTATAGTTCATTATATGAAAAATTATAGTCTTATTTCAGAGCTATTGAGACACTAGATGTAACTGCGGACATGCATTCATCTATCTTATTTTCTTTGAATCTTATTTTAATGAAAATTATTTAAAAGCTTGGCATCAAAACTCAGCATTTACTATTAAAGATGACTCTAAAACACGGTTAGATGGTTTGACAAATTTTCATAAATGCGAAGTAGAAAATGAAGCTCGTATTAAATAGAAGTATCAGGATTCGGATTATCAAACAATTACTTTAAGTTTATAGTCATAAAAGGTAAGCAATTGTCCACCAGTATAATTTCAACTATAAAATTTAGAAAAGGCATATTTTGTGACGAGAAACATTTAGGTGCGAACTGTTTAAAGGCAAAAAAACCGAGTTAATTGATAAAAGAAATTTATTGAAAGAAACGGGATGTTGCTATGCCTGTTTTAAACCAGCTCATCGACCAAATTTTTGCAAAGCTAATTTGAACTGCATTGTTTACCATAAAAGAAACATTTATTGTCGACTTGAATCGAAGGGGTATATGGGGATGCGAAGCAATAAGGACTATAATCCCCACAGTTATTGTTTATGGTAGATTGTAGTCGAATGTAAACGAGTAGCAAGATGTCTAAGAAAAACATCCTATCCTAGTCATAAGAAACAACTATGCTAGAGTAAATTGTTCACCTAATGTTATTGTACCAATACTTAGAGTTAAATTGTTTTCTGATAGCAAGAAATAAAAAGTTAATGCAGTACTGGATGCAGGATCGTAGCTGTTCTATATTCTAAAGGACATTGCCTTAAAAGGGAATTATAAGCCTATTAGTAAAGAAAGTATTTTTCACATTTAATAAAATATGTCAATGACTCAAACTTGTTTGCGTTAAAATGTTTTTCTCAATTTTGGTAACGGTTTTGATTTACTATTTGTAGATTTACATTTAATTGAAGATGTAGTATTAGAAGCCTGCTTTGTGGTCACACATATACTAGGAACGGATGTGGAAGAAGTGCACGGGATAGGGATATTAGAAATCCGTGCTGTGGAATGAAAGAGGGAGAAGCAGACTACCAGAATCAAGAGTTGTTTTAGTAGGTGTTGACTTGGTAGTTATGTGTGTTGGTTTCTTTGTAGGGAAAAAAACCTGAGTCATCTGTTTGGGTGACAATAGAAGTAGATGTAGTGTAAACCTTAACAGCAGGTGTAGTAGGAGGTTTCTGAATTATCAGTTTCTTTGCTTCTGTGTAAAATGTTTTGGTTGACTTTGATTCGTTAAATCTGTTTTTCAAGACGCCATTGAAGGCACAATTTGGGACTGGATGGAGGAGATTGCTGACAGTTGACATTAAGGGTTGACAGTTGCATTTAGGTTGAAACTGACAGTCTGTAGAAGGATAAACAGCAAATGTGTAGTTGGAACAAGTTTGATTACCTCTGCGAACAGTCTGAGAATGTCCAAATTTTTGGCAATTATAGCATCGTAGCGGAGAAAGAATACAGGGTCGAATACGGCAATTCAAATAACCAGCTTTTACGCTTGATGGTAAGGTTGTGGATGCAAATGTCAAAATTAAGTGTTTAGTAGAGATAATTTCTATGCCTCGTTTAAGGTTTATTCGATGAACATGCGTAACTTCCTGTGCAGTTAACCTTCCAAAATTTCTGAATCTGTGCAGAAGTGAAGGACAGATTCTAAAATAACGCTTCGGGTAGTATTTAATGTTCTGTGTGATGAAATTGATGGTTTATTTATAAATGTTTCAGTTAGTTTGTAAGGTATTAGCTGTTTCAATAAGAATATCACCAGATTTAAACTTTTCCCCTGATTTTGGAATACCCAAAATGCCGCGAAGACATTTTTCGATAGCAAAAGAAGATTTGGGGATAACGTTATTAGGTAGGGATAAAATGAAGAATCGTATATTTTCGTGGTGCGGTCAATATTAGACGTAGAGGGCGAATTAAGGCCATCGCCGGGCATAATTGTTTCGAGAGGAAAGACACGGAATGATAAAAATATTCCCAGATCTCACCACCCACCATAGAGCCAAAAAATGAAAGCAGATAACTTCATTTGTGCCTATCGAGATCTATATGGTAAGAGTCATTCCTTGAAACGACATCTACTCTTAGCGAGAAGTCCATGAAATGACCCATAGTTAGAATTTGAGAAAATTCGCGGGGGACTGGAAATTGCCAGTCGATTGTGCCACCCGTCTAACAGAAGCGAGGACCAACTCCAGCTGGACTCAGTTTCCAGGTTCCTCTTTTTCTGGGACACAGATCGCCAAGCACGGCAAGAACGTGGCTCAGATAACTGACATTGTTCGTGAAACCAAATATAATTTGGGAAACAAATGAAAGGAAATAGACATTGTTAGTAAAACAAAAATAAACCAAACAAAAATAATTACAAGAAACGAAGTAAATAACACCAAGAAATGACGAAAAGAAGAGTGTGATCTCTGAAGATATCGAAGACAAAAAGTAAGTTAAACATCAAACTTACCCTGTTCTAGTTCAGGCAGTTCCATAGTAGCTGCTTTTGATCGAGCTACGTTCGCTTGAATTCAATTTCATTCCTTAGAACTGCTGAAGGTTTACTGGCCATACTGAGTAGACTTTAAAACCATCAGTATTTTTTTAGTATACACTGGGCAGCCCTTAGACCGCACAGTGTTTTCCTTCAAATTTAGTTTCTAACTTGGAGTTGAATTCCAAGCAGTTTCTACATCGTACTTCACCTTTCTTACATGTGTTGTACGAGTGCTGCCCCGTGCAGTTACAGCAGTACTATTTTGGAGCCTCGCATTGAGCCTGTGTGTGGCGAAACCGGTAGAATTAAGCACTGAATAGGTTCGCTGTAATCCTTGAACCGATACGTGGATAATCCGGCTAGAAGTCTTCGTTTATCACCTATTGCAGTTCTTTTGAACCCCTATCTCTCATTCTAAATCTTGCCTTTATCTCGCCCTCCGGTAAGCTATTGTCTTTCTTCAAGAGAGAAAGAAAGCGTCTGCCTTCCTTTTCCAGGTGTCAGTATGTTGAATATTGTTCGTTATAATTAGTTTATTTTAAATATTTTTTAAATGGCAACATCAAGTTTATATAATTAATACGTGTGTAGTTGCCAATGTTATTTGAATATAATAAAAAGGAGATTCATAGAACTTGGCGGGAGAACAGTCAGTTTATGGTTATTTTTAGTAATTTTAAGTGCATCTTTCAAGACTGTTCCAAGAGTAACGGTAGTTATAGATTTAGTTTGAGAAGTTATATTATAACCTTAGTTACATATTTTAATTAACCAACAATGGCAATCGCTAAAATCTTCTTCGCTTGTCTGTTCGGTCTCCCGCACGACACACTCTAGTTCGTCTCATACATACCGGGACTGTACACGTCTTCCCCCAAGGAGAAGCACATCCGTTAGCTTAGAGACGATGCTACTTACTTATCTATAGAAGAGCCTTAAAACTTGCGAAAAAATTTCTGTAAATTATTCCAAACGAAACAATACAGCTCTTACAATGAAATTGCAACAGAAAAATAACAATTCTCAACTTCTTGAACTATAGGAACCCACAACAGTTAAAGAACAAAACGTGGTGCTCAACATTTTAAAAAATGTAACTCACAACAATGAAGCATTTTTTACCTATTTAACATGGAACGTCTCAGATAGTGGTTCCCTTAAGTAATATGGTGAAAAGTGGTGCAGCATATTACTTTTCTTCTCCAAAAAGAATTTGTTTTCAAATCGTTGATATCCAGAACCTGTGTCCATTGTACAGATTGGGTCTCTCGAGACTGTTTCCGCACGGTCCAGGGGAGTGGAGTTGGATCTCAAAGTCCAATTTTCCTTCTCGTGGTTCTCTCTCTCGAGGGCACCTCTTTCCATTCTGGCAGTTATAATCTCTACTAATACCTTCCCTCCCAAGTCGTGCTATGCTGCCTCATCGTGGAGGGGGGAAGCCCCTGGATGGGGTGGGTGATGTACGTTGGGAGTTTTTACTCCTGGTAGGGCCACCCAAGACGTGAAGGCCACCCTATTATATCCAGCTAAAGCAAAACAGGCACTTAGAGGAAAAGGTCAGACTTCAGCCCTTGTGGTTCCTTCCTAAATTGAAGCTGCTTCTTGCTCTTAGCCATGGATCAGTTGCATCTATATGTTAGAATTCCCTCCCATGTGGGCATCTATGGAAATGAAATTGCTGATCTACTCGCTAGGGAAGGTTGCGAACTTCCCAAAGCTTCTTCTTCCAATCTGTTAGCTTCAGAGGTTCATTCCATGACTTTAACCAGAGTGAATACCGCTTGGAGGCCGCCACCCATTCATGCATGGTACGCCGCTAAATATCCTGGTATGTCCTTGAAGTGCTCCTGTCCTAGATCTGCTCAAACGGCTTTAGCTAGACTAAGGACTGGCTACTCTAAGAGTTTGACCTTCAATGGAGACGAGAAGACATATACCCTTTGTCATTGTTCGGCCATCGCGTCTCCCTCTCATCTCATCTATTGTATTGGTGCCTCTGTGAGGTAACTGTTGAATGAGGGGAGGACCGTTTACGATCTATTGATGCAGCATGATCTACTGGACTTGGTTTAGGATTCTAAATCAAGGGGATAAGCAACAACAACAACTAATACCTTTTACGCGAGCTCTTCGTCTTACGCTTCAGATTTCACTATCAAGTCGAAAAGCTCTAATCTGCCTTATTTTTTAGCCAATTCTTGAAGATCACGTTTCCTGGTATTTTTTTTTATTAAGAATGTCATTGTCATACTTTACTCAAACATTTTAATAGTTTTACAAGATACTCAAATAACATTACAATGAGAGTTACGCTTACAAATAATAATAATAAATTAAATAAAAGCTCTGACCTGTATTTCAAATAGCTATCAGTCGTAAATTCTACACTCCGGTAACGAACCTACCGACTACGCCAGCACAGAATTTCCTCCACACAACTTCAAATGCAACAACATATTTATTTGATTACTATTTACATATGCACTAGATATTACACCGTACCAATCTAAAAAACCCACAATGAAATATTTACAAATGGAATTAAAACAAATGAAAACGATCATTTTACAACACAACTTCGAGATGCCAAAGTGAAAGAAAGATAGAATAGAATGTTGCCAGACTCAAAACAGCAAATGTTATATCTCTTTTACTGCCAAAGCATTCGTATGGCGTAGTGGTTAAAAGCATGTTCTAGTAATCAGAAAAGCCACTAGTTCAACTTCCAAAAATTATATAAATTAAAAGTATTTATTATATTTATAATAATTATAATAATAATATAATTTATTTATAATTATATTTATTAAAATATTTATTATTAATTATATTTATTAAAAGTGTTTTTTTTATTTTTAAACCGACTTTTATACAGAAGTCCCTTGTGGGTCTATCACTTCAGCAACCAATTTGCGAAAGTTGCAAATGTTAAAAAAAATAAGTAATATAAAAAAAAAAAAAAAAAATTTAAAGTCAATTCCTACTTTTTTCCCACTATATTGCAGAAAGTCCTTTATAAATAATTTTCATTAATTTTTTTAAGTTTATCTGGCGCCATCTATTGGTAGATATATTCAACTTAAATCTAAAAAAAAAACTCAAATTAATTAATTAAATTTAATTACTGAATTAATATTTGAAGAAACTGTATAAACATCAAGTGTCATCCACTACAAGTTCAAAAAAATGTATTTGAACTTGAGTGGAGGAATAAAAAGTATTTTATGAACGATTGAAAATTTGAACAAAATATATATAGGGAGAGCGTGAACTAATAGAAGGAATTGAAAAAATCCAGTATTCAGTATATTTACCGCGCCACCGCGCAGTAAACAAATCCACAAATATTTCGATGTAGATCTCATCATGAATTTTCTTCTCAATTTTTTAAAGAATTTTCATAAAAATTGTCCTCTGAGTCTTAAAGAGTTGATAAGAAACTTTCATCTTTACCACTCAGGTGTAGCAAGCTCAAAGGAGATAAACTTTAATGATATACTTAATACCGTTTACGAATATTTTTAATTTTGGAGCTGTAAAAGATAAAAATATAAAAATCTGGAAAAAAAAAAGTCGTTGTTTTTCAAGAACGTAGACGTAATACCATTTCTATGTAGTATGCAAATAAATGAACAATAAATGTTTTATATAATTAATAAATAAAATACCTATGTAGCATTCCTTAAAAAAATGATATTTCAAAAGTAGAATTTCAATTATCCATTTTGATTGTTTATAACAAGATCAAACAACTGATAGGAAATATTCAAAAGCTTAATTTATAGGTTATAGAAAAATAAAAATTTGTGAAACAAAAAAATGAATTCAGAATGTAAATGAAACTATGTTAGAATAAAATTTAAAAAATAATAATAAAAATGAGAAATTCTAAATTCAGAGAAACGTATATATCATAAAAATTGTGAGAAATATCCCTTTTAAATTTAAATAAAAAAAAAAGTATTTAGTCTCAGAATAGATATATAGTCAAACTAGCTTTTATGAGTTTTTTTTTTTTGTGTGTGTGTAGTATATACCAAAATTGACATGAGACAGCTGTCTTGGATGCCTTAAGGCAAGCACTGCACAGACGTTACTCACTTTGTATTATCCGAGGGGCGCGTGTAACTTGTAGATAAGCCGCGGAGTAACAATGCCCCCGCAACTCTCTACGATCATATTAGACCGGGACCTACGGTTTAAAGTGGATTCCGAACCACTACAAACATCCATGGCACCGCCGGGACTCGAACTCGAAACTTGCGATACCGAGCGCCAGAGCGCAAGACACTCGGCCATTCAAGCCCCTGATATTATTGTACTTAGTTTACTTTTTAATACCAGAAACACTTTATTTTAATAAAAAAAAAAAAAAAAAATCAAGCAACTGTATTTTACGCTCATTATAATTTGCTTTATTAATATCAGTTTTTTTTTTAAATGTACAATTTCCTTCTAATGTTGCAAAATATATTTATTGATCTTTTTATACTACAACATTATATTGAATTGAGTAATATAAAATAAAATAAAAATAGAGGGTATTTATTAACTGTCAGGAGGTAAAATTTATTTATTTATTTCAGTTAAATCATAGAAAAGAACGTTTTTGCTGTCATGGAAAAAGAAATCATTAACAGCTAAAATAAATGATAGACTCCGAACATCCCACAGTAAAAGGTAGATACAGAATCAATTAAGTAAACGCCACTATTACTATTCCCTTAGATGTCAATTTTAATCTTCGAAATGTAACACAATTGGTTTTTTTCCCTTTACACTAGAAAGGAGCTCATCAGAAGAATAGTTCTGCTTCGATATTGATCGTAATGAATCAGATCATGCACTAAAAATGGTCAGTATTGATCCAAATAATGATGTTAATGGAGAAAAATGGATTCATCCTAAAACGTAATGCAGTTCCTCGAAGGCATTACGTATCACTCAAATGTATCGTTAATTTTAGCTGCGAGCAAACCATATTTTGAAGTTGAATAGAAATGACGATAAATGTGTGTAATGGAATACCAATGGATATCCGTAATCGTAAAAATAGTAAATAAAGCTTGAAATCATTAGTAATTAATGAGAAAAATTGACAAAGGTATATAAATTTTACAGAAAGTCTTCAAGAAAGGCAAACGCTCGCCTTGTGGCTGAACGATAAGCTCTCCTGCACACTTAAGGCTTGTTCCCACCGAGGCGTGAGGCTTTAAACGTGAAGAGTTGACCAATCACTAGCCTCACCACGTTTTGCCTGAAACCGGTTTGAAATGCACCGCTTCGAGTTGACCAACTTTCAACTCGAAGCGGAACTTCACTAGGCGTAATGCTATTTCTGACGTTTCGCTGTGAAGGGATCGAAACAATTTTCTTGCCTGCCGCATGTCGCGTCGTCGCCTCGGTGGGAAGGAGACTTTACTATGCAAGTTAACTTCGAACCCTCTGGCAGAGTCCGTTACTGTAAACGCTTTCACAAATTAAGACACTCGATGACCATTGTGACAGCGTGTGTAAAGTGCCTCGCATTCCACTTATGCATACCATAAGCACTTGACCTACAGGAAATAAGGGAAGAGGAGCTAAGTTACCCTTTAAAATGTTCTCCGCAGGTATTGTCTCCATCATATGGGGCAGGGATGGGCAAACTCCGGCCCGCGGCTAGAAATTAATTTGCCGGACCGAGGCAAATTAAAAGAAATATATATTTATATATTATATATCCATCTCCTTTTCTACTTTGATTAAATATTTTTTTTTTCTTCCTTTTTTTCAAAGGACTGATGATCTTTTTATTTTCTCTATTTTTGTTCTACAAAACATAAATCGACTTTTAAACTAAAACTTAATCTGTTTTCTGAGCAGCTAGATAAGAACGACTTGTCTCATTTTCCGAGGTTAAATTCAATACCCTCAGTAAATGAACAGAAACTTAAAAATTATGAAGATGGCTTGGAAAAACTGCATTTTGAGTTTGAATGCAGATTTCAAGATTTCAGTGCGATTCAAACAGAATTGAATATTTTTACCATGCCTTTCAACGTAAATTGTAAATCAGTGAGGTGAGATTTGCAGGTTGAATTAATTCAGTTGCAATCTAACAATCATCTCAAGCAGTTGTTTCTAAATATGGCAAAGTTAGAGTTTTACAAATCATTATCGAAAGTAAGTTTCCCAAATTTAATATCTCATGCCCAGAAAATCAGTACTCTGTTTGCTTCATCTTATATATGTGAACAAGTGTTTACAACTATGAACCTCAGAATGAATTATTTCAGAAGTAGACTGACAGATGAGCATTTAGCCTCGATCCTTAGAATTAGTACATCTCACTTCGAAACTCAATATAAGGAACTTTTAAAAATGAAATCGCAATTCATTCATCTCATTAACATATTTAAATTGAAATACTTCTACATTGTTTTTAAAATTTTAGAAAAATTATCTTGGCCCGCCAAACTTTTTTTATTTTTGGCTCGCGAACGAAAAAGTTTGCCCATCCCCGATATGGGGAAACGCAGGTAGCACTATTTCCCCCTTATTTCCTGTAGGTTGACTGCTTGTAGTATGCATAAAGTGGAATACGAGGCGCTTTACACACACTATCACAATGATGCGATGCCCCTTTATTTATTTATTTATTTATTTATTTATTTTTGTATCGCGTCGAGTAAACCTCAGAACCGAAAATCAAAAAATCTACAAAAATTAGACTCCCTACTCTTTTATAAAAATATTTTTCCAAAGTTCTGAGAAATTTAAAATTATATGCATCTTTCTTTAATACAACCACTAGCAAGGAGTTATTGCTTTAGTATGATATCAAGTATATTCCGAGAGCTTTAGACTTTCTTCAGCGTTGAAGCTTAAGATCTTTTTCCCATTGTTGATGCAAGATATAATTTTTAAAAATGGAATAGCTTTAATAAGAATTAATGTAATATAAATATAGTATCTTTATGATTAAAGTGTACAATTCTTTTGCCTTCGGCTTTTCTATTATATTTTGCTACCTTTAACTTGGCATTGCTTATCTATTATAGTAATATAGATCTCGTATATATGCTTATACTTAAAGTTATACGCGTTGTAAGCAAATTTAAAGTTGTGCAAATGCTAAATCTTTAATTGTAAAAAAAAAAAAGTTTTCATAGATGCAAATTGATTTTTGACTAGCCAAATTTCTTTGGTCGACCTGCGAGGCACCCACAAGCCAGCACTATTTTATCTACCGTAGGAGAACGGTTAGTGGTATGCATTAATGAAATAAGGCCCACCAATGTGCAAGAAAGAAAAAAATAAAAAGCAAGTACTTATCAGCTCACGTTAAAAAATTTTAATTTAGTATATAAAAACTTTAATTTTTTTAAATTTTATTTTAAATTCGTGTATTCTTAAATAAGGTGCATCTCATAATTCATGCAAATAAATCCTCGTATTAGTTCGAAACTTTAATAATCGCGAAAATAATCATATCCTATTCCTCTTTTGGAAAGACAAATTATTCTCGCAGTATTTAAAATTTTGGGTAATAAATCCGGTGTTTATTAAAATGTATGCGACTTCATTTCATGCAAATATATACCCTTAAAATGCATTTAAGTCCGCAAAGTTTAAAAAGATTTAATAGGCAATTTATATTAAACTAATCACTCCAATTCGTTGTTTGAAATAGAAAGAGCGATTTGCACGAATACATGTCAAGAAGTACATAACTAACGAGAAATGCCTCGATATAATAACGAATTGAGGATTGAACTATTCATGCATTTGTTCAGTTTCAAATTGAAGTCGACATGCGGCGCCTACATCTAACACTACTTCATTTGTATTAAGCGCATTTTCTATTTTTAAACCGGACATCTCTTTGAGTTCTATGTATATTTTAAACCAATTTTTAAAATTAAAAGCCCAACACCGCAAGGAAATTGTGCCCTAAAATGTTAACATTCGCCGTATGATTAAGACTTTTACCGTTTAAATTTCATGTCCAAAATTAGAAAGGCAATTGAACTGTTGTACAAAGGGCTTTTCTATTGGTTATTGCAATAAATACACAAATTGAAATAAAAAAATTTGCCCTTTTAAGACTAAGGTTGCAAAAGCGCAGCACTCCAAAATAATTTTCTGCTGTAAATTTTTCAAATCTTTCATTGCGTGATATAGATGAAGATTCCTCGATTAAAAAAAAATTTGGTCAAATCTTTGGTCGGTCATAATTTTTTTAGACAATTTTTTTTAGGTTATTTTTTTCTTTACTTGCGTGTTATTTTCAGACACCGGTATCGGTCGAAAAAATATATTTTTTAATTCCGTTGCAATCTGCCTAAGCAATATCTACGAAATACTCCCGACTATCCTGGAATCCTCGTATTATTCCATGTTTCAATACTTCCAATCGTATCTTGATGCAGCAGTAACTAAATTTTAGAACGCGATACTATTCTTGTTCCAAGACTTATCGAGCTCAGACCGTAGAATCACGAAATCAGATCATGAAGACCATCAAATTCAAGCAAACACTATAAAAGCGCAGATATAGATAAAACGGGAACGAGTAACAAAAATGTTAGAAATATAACCAAATTAGAGACTACCAAATCTTTAGGTTTCATAACGATCAATATTGATAAATTAAATAACATTATGCTTGTATTAACGCCGTAACAGAGGATGAGTGACCGTTCGTGTTGAATGTAGGTTATGTTTAAATGAAACAACCATTAAGCACATAAAATTTTAATCGATAATTTAGAACCATAAACACAAGATAAAATTCAAAATCTTAAACTTTAAAACATCATCTTTGTTAAGTACTTTGATATATTTATACACAAGAACATTCAAAATTTAAACATTAAAACTCGAAGCTCCAAAAAACTGCGAATATAAAGATTTTGACAACGAAACTGACTAAAATAAACTGACGTTTGTACAGATCCAATGATATAAATCATTTGATGACACATTTACACTAATGACTTGAGTGTATCTAAAGAAATGAGCTTGATAGTACTTAAAATAACTAACAAACTCGTACTGAACTACCATATTTACAAATATCAGACAATTTTCTTAAAGAATTAAATACAATATTTAGTTGGTATTTAAGCACTGTACATACGTTCTGTAAATTTAGAATACAATTCCAGTATTAGTTCCGTTCATTTTGCTGTACAAATGTCGCATAAAAATTGATGCAAAAGTAGACTTGTTGCATCAATTGTTATTGGGGTGCTTCTTTGCCATCGTCATCACCTGCTCCTTCCTTTTCAGTTTCTTCAGCAGCAGGAGATTCTTCAGGTGTGTCTTTGCTTTCTTTGGGTTCCTCCGTCTCTTCATTGGCTGGCTTGTCAGCAGCATCTTCACTTTCTGCTGGCTGCTCTTCGACGATTGCAGTAGTTTCCTCGGCAGTTGTCTCAACTGGCGTTTCTGAAGAATCTTCCTCTTTTTCTCCAGAAACTTCCTCGATTTTAGTTTGAGAATCTTTGTCTGCGTTATCTGCTGAAGTTTCGTCTGTATCTTCTGGTGGTGGAGTAGGAGGGGTCGTGATTTCACTTGGTTCTATCGTTTCGACTTCTTCAGATTTGGATTGAATTTCTTCAACTTCCAATTCCGCTTTTTCTACCTCTTCTTTCTGCTCTTCAGGCACGGTTTCGATCTTATTGGAGCCATCTGCCGGAGTACTTTCTACATTTTCCGTTTCTTCAAATGGATTTTTCCCGTTCACCACATTTTCAAGGGCAGCTGCAGATTTTTCTAAAAACAAATTTGAGAACAAGATAAATTAGGATTCAAATTGCATACGACTTAAACAGAAAATTTTTTATAACAAGAAATTTGGAAAGTTTCTTTGCATCTTTATAAAAAACTAAAAACTATAAAAAAAAAAAACTATAAAAAACTATAAAAACATCTTTATAAAAAACATAAACTTTCCGAGTTATACAAGTTTACTTAAGACTGCCTTTTCGTATATTTTGTTGAGAATTTTGGAAGATTAAAGTAAATGCTTATAGTTAAGGGTTTAGTAAATAAAGGAAGCGCCTTTCACAACTACATTTCTTGAAGTTTGTCAACTTGAAAATGGTAAAGTAACCGTTAATAACTGAATCTTCAATCATCGACAACTACAAAAAATGTGCTCTAGTTCTCTGGGAAGGAGATAATTCCCTGTTCTCTTGATGGCGCTGTAAGGCTGCCTCCTCTTCCAATAATGGATTTAGTATTATCCTTGCCAATACAGATCATTGATCGTGGATAATGTTCAATAGAAGTATCTGCTAGTCACAGCAATAGATTGAATCAAGTGCTCCAAATTAAATCGCCTCATTTAGGGATTAAAAATGCTGCCTAACAGACATTAAAAATTCAAATTATTTCTTCATAGAATTTACGGTAGTCAGTTACAGTAGACGACAAAACTTCTCGTAAAAAGGAGTCATCCTAAACAGTTTTGTTTTACGATTAGTTAAATCCCAACTTTCCATTTGTCACCTTTTCCCAATTAACATAAGCATTCAAAGTAAACAGACGTTCCAATATTGAAGCAGGTTTGTATTTTGAAGTCAAGAATTCATGAAAATCATTTCCTTTTTATCAGTCAAAACTAATCCATTTAATCATATGACGGAACAAAACACTTAAATTTAGCAGCTATCTGAATGCGTGAGGATTATACAACAAAGAAATAAATCGATTTAGTAGCAGTAATAGGTCTCTTGTGCAACTGCATTTTATCCAATATCAAATTAAAATAGCATCATCAAAACTTCTTAAGTTTTAAAATATTGAGTCGGGCATTTTTTCCATTTATGAAAAAATGGTCATATCAATTCTAGGTCTATTGATAGAGTTTCACAACGATATTTAATAAATGCAATTAAACAAGTAGATAAATGCGGAAAACTTAAAAATTTCAATTTCTAATCTTCATTTAATGAATATTCCATGCACCTACAAATTAAATTTTTTTTTAAACATCAGTTTCGTATATAACTGTACTCGAATCATTTAGGAATAGAATACAATTTCAGAGAGTAAGATAAAATTAAGTTTTATTCTATGAAGACTATACATTTACTAAATCAGTAAACGAGCAGAAAACAGTGCATTTACAAATTTACCACTTCTATGTTAATTTTATTAGTACATTATGTTAAATTCTCAATGATCGATGGACTAAATTGAATAAAATGACACGTCCCTTCCATTGTAAAATTCTTAAATGAGAAAGTTCTCTATAATCTTCTAAAATTCTACATCGATAACACTTGTTTAACTGAAGTAGTAACTGAAATAAGCGAAAATATATTTAACATAATTTAGAATAGACCTGGCTAAATAAGTTTGCTGCACACCAACACGTTGAACAGCAATAAAATAATTCTATATTTCCATTATAAAAAGCAAAAGTAGAGCTTTATACTCTATACTAGAAATAATTAATATTCAACTCGCGATTTCTATTCATTTGACTATCTTATTAAAAAATCTTGCAAAATACGAGGGAAAAAATATCAGTTAAGAAAATTTAAGACTTTATTTTCTCAGAAATCTGATTTGATTATAAAAGCCACGATATTTCTACTACACCCTAAAAATTATGAAAAGTAATAGAATATTGAAAAAATTTAGTTGCATTTTTAATTGAGCATTAGAACCTATACTGGAATTTCATAATATACACATGAAAGCCCTTAATTCAAAATTTGAAGGGAAAAACAATTCACTTTTGAAGAGGTTTAACACTAAAATTCGAGGTTCAGAGTAGCAGAAATAAAGTTTGCATTTGATATAATCAGCGAGTTTTGATTAAAATTTGGCAATAAATCTTTTCAACAGCTTTATCAAATCCATTCACTTTCATCTTAACCCTTCCTATATTCATTTAAAAGCAATCATCAGTTCTGGTACAGATTATTTTCTAGGAGGAAGATACGAGAGATTTTATGTAGAAAAAAAATGAATTGTTCTGTGCAAATTTAAACCAAATGAAAATATCAAGAATAGAGTATTATTCAAATTTAATAAATCAAAGAATAAATTGCCAGCTATAGATTATCATTTGTTAAAAATCGATATTGGAAAGTAGCTTGTTAGTTTCTTGGTCACGACTAATAAGTTGTATATCGAACAAATAATTCACGTTTTTCGAAAATATTGTCGTTAAGGTTGCCAGAGCAACTACATTATGAATTCATAAAGTATCAAACACTTAAGTCACCACGACAACCTTGCTTCTATATTTGTCACATATGTACATGAATTACCAACAATTGTAATAGCTAGCTATTATTAGTCTCTCTAAATATAGTGTTGATTTCATTTATAAGGCGTACACATTCCTCGCCATTCTTTAGTAATCCATTTAAGCAGCTCGGTTGACGATTTCTCTAAACAATTCAGATGAAGATCTATACAGTAGCAAGTCAGCTGTAGACTTTCAAGGATGGACAAGACCTACCTCAGAAGACCAGAAACTCATCGTTTGAAGTTTGCAAGAATCGAATGCGTTTTAGTACTCATAATACGCCGTAGTTAGCAACTCTAAAGTTAAGAATTTGCTAGTTTATTCAGAGCTTTCAAGAAAGGGGGGAATTTAACTATGAATGCGGCCCGACACGAAAATAGTTAAAAATAATTAAGACTGAAGTACTTTTTGTTTTCGAAACTTTTACGTATAAAATTAACATTTCCAAGACATTTCAGGGATTTAAACGTTGCGACCTTTTCTATGATTAAAATTCTGCTTGAAGTGAAAGCAGATACTATATTTTGTCTGATCTAAAATACACTACACGTCAAGCCGTCTTGATATTAAAATATATTTTTTTTCACTCTAGTGTCGAGATTAAGAAAGACATTTTAATGTGGCCTCGATACCTTCCTTCCAATCTGTCTCCAAGTAAGTTTTAATACCCTTTGTTGTAGATTGATTACGAGAATTATCCTTTTAACGAGGAAAAAGGATACGATCGCTCGTACAAAGACGCCGAATGAAATAATTCACGATTTATATACACATCTTTCGGTTCGTAACGCAATTCAGATAAAAAAAAAAAAATAAAAAAAAAAAAAAAAAAAAAAAAATCAGCAATTGAACTATTAACCAAATTAGTCAAAACTCGCATACATTTAAAATTCGTGGCGTTACTCTAATACTGTATGACCGCAATAAAAAGACATTTTAAATAAATTCCTAGTATAAACTGTGAACGTAGCATGTTACTTTATTGTATTGTAGTTGGTTTCTTATAATATTTTGCAAGATTAAACTAAGTTCACGAATACAAGATACGATTTAGGAAACCAAAATGTTTAAGTTTCGGATTAAATAAAGAGGTTTATTAAAAACACGAGTTGATCACCAAGATGAGTTGTGTAGACTTATTGAAATAGTCTTTCTTGAACTAAAGCTTACTTCAAATAGCTATTGAATTCTGCATTTCTAACAACCATATAACTTAGATCAAAGGAGAAAGCTTATAGAAGCATCTTAAAAATATCCAAATCCATAAAATATCCATTGTTTTGATTCCGTAATATTCTCAGTAGCTACAACCTCATGTTAATGAAATATGCAAGAACGTCTTGAGTTTCGTTATTAAAATGCATGTAAAGTTTTATAAAGCAGAATAATAAGATTGACACCTATAGTCTAACGTACATTTTAAATCACTTGCGTTGCATATGGTGAAAAGGTTGCGTGAGATTTTTTTTATCAAAGTTAAATGAGAAACCATCTCGTGACTACTCCATTGCGTGTAACCATACATCAAGTGGCAGTGTGAAATGTATTCATCTTAAAAATGCATAATTGAAGGCCATGTCGTACTTCTCAGGGTCCAAGAAATACACGCCTATTGCATTAATATGACAAGATCGTTCCACCTTAAGAAATCTATTGACTATTTCGCTAAATGTATTGTTACCTTTCAGCATAAGCGATGAAAATTTTACTTCAGCTCGTCTGAGAAAAAAGGTTCAGCAAAATAACTCAATGCTATTCCGTATCATCTGTTTAACTGAATGTTCAGTTTTCTAAAATAATTCTTTAGCAAAGAATTAAATCTCGCGTTTTGTATATACCTCAACTTTGCCACCAACATGGGAAATTAGCATGTAGGTTAAGAATATACGATTGGCATCGAATGAAAATATTGGATACAATATTTCCCTAAAATCACTAAAATTAAGGTCGTTTTACTATGAAATAGTTTCCACCATTTCAGTGCGAAATTCACGTTAAAATATCAAGAGGGGTAACTCTCGATATTACGAAATTCTATTTTAAAGACAACTATTAAAATAATTTTCACCGATGAGAAAGTTATACAAAGCGAATTAAAATTAAGTAAGGTTGCAAATTTAAGTTCTGCACGTTTTACTAAAAAATAGTTCCAATATTGTGAAGTGCATTGCAAAAGTGCACCCAAAATCCGTGCTGATGTTGGATTCTTTTATTTAAAAAAGAAAAAAAAAATCTTATACTTCTTGGAGCCTTTAATTTTAATGGATAAATTTCTTCAATTGTAAGTATTACTTTGGCATTATGCAGAAAAAGTTGAAATTATCATATTTCCGATGTAAATGCTACTACTAAATGCAGTTATCAATTATAAAAATTTATTTTGTAAACTTTAGTCTTGTATTTAAAGGTGCTGCAGTTTTACTATAGAAATCTTTATATCCATTCGCATCAAAAGACATCTCTTTTACACAAATGGAAATCTTGGTTTACAAATATTCAGACTTATTTTATAAAATGGGCCATTAAGATTGAATTTCAGACAATCAATTAAACTTCTCAAGTTATCGTTTTGCTACTCAACGAATCAAGCTGTCGCAAATCTGCTTGAATCTTAAGTGAATTTAACATGTTGTACTCTTAATTAAATAACGAGATTTTGAAGAATCTCGTTAATATGTAACAGTTGTATTCCAAGTAACCTATTTGTACTTTTAAAGCACGGGAAAAACACAAATATGCTTCAGCTACTTTGAAGAGTGCTAATATGAAAGGAATATTTCCTCAAAGATTGAGAATCACTTCTAAACATGAACACTATACGCTTCTATAAAACCAGAGGTTTTTTTTATAATAGTAGGATAGGAAAGATCAGTACATCAAACTGACTACTTAATTTCACATTAAAAAGTGAATTCGTTGATTCTTGTACATGTGTTTTCAGATCTAAAAACTACGAAATACACATTTTGAAATTCAAGATTGTATATTGTTTAAATCGTATTAAGCTTCGAATTGATTCTCTATATAATTCCATTTCATTCTTGGACCCATTTTGGTTAATTGTTTCTCCATGGATTTGTTTCGGAATATAGTATTACTTTCAGATTAACCCATACCCATGTATTGGATTGAAGAAGTTCTGTAGAATGCTATACTGAAGTTTGCCTCCTACAGAGCATAATGCAAATTATTCTGTTGAATTAAATGCCTATTCACCAATTATGTGAAGGATTGTCATCGAGATAAATATTTGTTACAAACTATTCATTTGCTTATATTGAGTACTCATTTAAACTAAAATCACCCACTTGCTTAAAAAATAAATTGAATTCAAAATGATCAATCTTGGCGAACAATTACTTTCAGTGGAAATTTTTTTTTTTTTATCCGAAGTTTAAATGTTTATTTAGACACAAAATTTTGCCTTAATTCATTGGATTGCCTATAATAAGCTGGAAACGCGACTAGTTTTAATAAAAACTGAATACCATTACAGTTGTTTCGTAAAACTATAAATTGCAAGTTTAATTCCTATATTTTCGGTGATGCATTCAATGTGTTGACGGAATTTCTTCAAACACATTATCGGATTATATGCTCTATATTCAAAATATAAATCAATAAAGACATGCATATACAATTTAAGATACGATTCAGCTAAACATATAAAGCATCAATAATTTGAGGCTTTATAAATTATTCGAAATAACGATTTACAATTTTTAACAACATTAAACGTCTCGCCCTATGTCAGGGCATTACTACACAAATTGTAAATTACAATTTATCGAAGGCTTTTTAAATAATGGAAATAAATTTAAAAGAGGTAGATAACATCTGGAAGTTTTACACTTAATACCGGGTTTAATTAGTCTTTCAAAACTGCTAATACAGAACTATACTTTATAATTATTTGAAAGTTAAAAAGGTTCAAAAAGCAATTACTCTTAAAAGTTCCATTTAACCAAATACTGAAAATTAATAACCCGTATTCCTAGTACCACGAAATATGAATTTGCAAGTCGTTTATTAGACATATTGAGCGGATGACTAATATTATAAATGGTCTCTCCCAACTATGACAGGACACCTGCGTGGGGAAAAACCCCGAACAATATTTACCGAGACATCACGAATCAATGAAAACTGACGACAAAAGCCGAGGTCGTTGATCTTTCGAATCTTTAGAAATTGATTTATTATTCAAATAAACCATATAGTCTATATAATGAAAAATGGAATTATATCCCAGCACACAACTGCGTGGCACTAGTTGGCATTTAGGTTTAAAGAGAAAATGGGAAAGTACACCGCGTCTCCATTATAGAATAAAATAGCAACGCTAAAGTAAATGCTACTTTTAGACACGAGCGTACATATTAACCAAGGTTCAACCTTAACATTTAGATTTAAGAAAATTATGTCATAACTTTATAGTTGAGAATTTAGCAAAAATTCCCCGTCGAATATAGTAGGCGTTGTCTAGCCAGAAAGGGAGTCGTGTAATTAACGTGCAAACAATATTGGCTAATTGCGATAATTGTATTAAAGTTTTTCTTAATCATTTTAAGTGAACGCAATTGGCGATTGAAACGATGAAGTTTGTTCTTAAATGGAAAATAGTCGAACATCAAAACCAAACGAGTGTGAATACAATGCCCCTCAGAAACATTTGTGTAAAATTATTAATCATGAAGACCATGGACACTTTTCAATGTTTCTTGTGTGGAAAATGCGATTGAATTGATGTATTCACCTATAATCCCAACAATTAAAAATTTCAGAACTATACAACACTTATCGCAAGCCTGGTAATAACTGGTAACAATTCTATGCATTTAGCTGGTTATGTACGTTTCTAGTTAAGTCTGACATCTAAAGATAACGTCACTACATACCTACACGTTTGAAGTCGTATTTGACGTCTTATCAGAAAGTAGAAGGGTAGATATGATATTTTAATGCTTATGCTAATTACCACTACTTAAACAATGTTGAGCCGTTTAGGAATTTCGCCTCAAGTTTTATTTCCATCATTCATTGGTTTACGATAATAAGTATGAATTTCAATGATTAATAAGCTACGAGAAAATAATCAAATTTCTACTTGACTTGGCCATTAAACATTGCAGGACAAATTGTGTTAAAACAGTCGAGTGAATCCAAAACTCAGGAATTTTAAACCAACCACCATATTCTATATCATATAAGAAGTTTCTACATTCGTAGAACATAAATGAAAAATAGCGAATTCGAAGAACTTTAATGTTTTGCTTAACGTTAATTAAGGCTGAACCGAATTAAAGTTGTCTTTCAAGTAAACTAATAAGTCTTTTAGCATTACATTTAGGATTTTATTGCACAAAGGATCGATGAAATTCAACCTTGGGTCATAAGCCAATACGTTTAAAAATTTTTATTTTGCATAAAAGTATCAGACTAGCTCAGAAGCCCGATTTAGAACAAAGATTGAAGTTGTCATCTGAAAAGCATTTTCTGCGTAAACTACCCCGTTTTAGGTTATGTTAATGCAATCAAAAATTTTAACCGATTCTTTGAATCATTCGAGTAGCAATTGATAAGTAAAATGCAAGACATTATCGAAGTATACTTAAAGCATAACATGAATCAATTCCATATCCTTTACACAAACTAATTTTAAATTTAATTATAAACTTGCTTGGTTGCAATTGGGCGGATGAATTAATGTTTTCTTTTGTATAATTTTCTTTTAATTTCGTCCATTTTCTGAAAACTGAGCACTACATTAATATATTTTGTATTGAATTAATCACGTAAAACAAATGCAAACATTTAAGACACTTTTATTAAGCAAGATAGTCAAGAATGTATTGTTAAATCAAGAGTAAAAAACAACCGTTTCACAAGTAGCACACATCGATTAAATAATTATACCTTATGAAACATACAATTTCGACTGCACGAGTTTCTTGGAAAATTTTGCAGACAAAACACAATAGGAAATCGATTCATCAATATGCTGAAGTCTCACTTTATATTGATCACATTTCTAAATAATTCTGTTTATTAAAGTAGGATAGATTAATGCATTATTGCTATGTATTTTCCAGTCAATTCTTTTGTAGTCAGACAAATTTTTTTTATAGTTGCAACTTGTTCAAAATGAAAGCATTTTTATAGACTTCTCAAGTACAGTTTCAATCAAATTTTATATCCATTCGTAAATTGTCGGCGATCATAAAATTTTACGAGATTCAAGTTGTTCTAGTCATAAAATTCTAACAGAAATACTCATGTGAAATCTTGTTTAAGATATTTATTGACAAGAGGAAAAAATCTTATAGAAATATTGTGGAAGCATTTTAACCAGGGTTGTCCCGTTTGAGGAAAATTGCATTGGGGAGGAAGAACCATGAAATATACAATTTCAGTTGCGATTTATGAACAAGATCTTTTATATCTAGAACGAATTAATTGAAGAATATATCCTTAACATTAATAAAAACGTTACAAATAAAGTTAATTATAACAGTAATAAGTTATTAGTACAAGTTAGTTAAGAGTTGCATTAAATTTATTAAAACTTTATCAAATTTTAAGATGTCTTAAAATTTTTCACAATAAAATCTGGATAATCGTGCGTCAAATATTTAAAATGGTGAACTTCCAGATTTGAGTAGTAACTGTTAATATTCAAGTAAAAGACACTGGGGAAATTAAAAGAACATAAAAATTTTCAAATACATTTCTCTTAAAAGAAAATTTTGACGAATAAATATAGTGGACAACGACGCCGAAGTTAACTGGAATGATTGAAGAATATTGCAACACTATCAATGAACATCAAAAGATCATGAAAAAAGATTCATAAACTTAAGACATTTAGAACCCTCGAAACACTGCTATAACCAACAAGATTAGGTTTCCGATACACGTGCTATATGCATATATTTATCAAAACCAAACTAAATTAATTTAAACAGGAAACTAAAAGTTCATACTGTACGAGAAACGTGTCATAATATCGCGAAATTATATAGTAAATATTGTGTTTACCATTTAACCAATTATAGTAAGGCAATTGAGATTTTAAAAGCAATTTAAGTACTTTTACTGAAGCAAAATTGCAATTCTACGCTATTTAAAATTTACACGGAAAATCATGAATTGACATTTTAAGTATGAAATTGCAATAATAGAATTAAATTTAGATGTTATGATATTTATTGTTAGATGATCATATTGTTAGATGTTATTTGAATATTCACTGTTATTGTGATATATTCAAATCAAAATTTACCAATTCGTTTTTATATTAAGGATTCAATTCCTAATCAACTAAGAAAAATTAATCGAATTTTATGGAAGATTAATTTAGACATTTGTAGACAAGACAACTTTCAAAATTTTAAAATAATAAAATTAGATTTTCCTTCGATAGCTTACATTAGTGTTTCCAGGAATTATAACAAAAATTAGGCATATGAATGATTAGACAGGAAACTTATATTCTTAAAACCATAAAAGTTAATGAAGTTCTATATAGAGGCTTAAGAACCTAACAATTAAAAAAGAAACAAACTTAATTAATGACAAAAAAAAAAATATTGAAAATGTATTTTTAATGGCATGTCGACAACTAAAGATAACGAATAAAAATGAAAATATATTAAGAAGTATGCAAAACAAAGTCGGTTTAAGTTTAAAGAAAGCTCAAGGAATATTTAACGATATAAATTTTAAGAAAATAAACATTGTAAAAACACAATATTAACTATTCTTGTTAAACCGACATTCATTTAAAAAATAAATTTGAATTAGTATTTCTACTCATAATAATAATTACTTGTAATACGTGATTAATTTGCTTACAAGATGTCAAAAATGATTCAACTCAATCTTAAGGAGATAAAGGCATTCTTACCTATAACTTCCTGTGCTTGATTTATTAGTTTCTCTCCTTCTTCCTGTACTTGCGAAGGATCTATAGTATTCAAAGTATTCATTGCATTCGTTATAGTGCCATTAGTATCCATGCCAGTTGCTGCTGGAAAAGCTTTGGTATTAGAACACCCCATTTTACTTGCGAAGAACTTGAACACAGACTAAAACAACACACACAGTTCACGCTCAACTTCGATTAAAGATACTACGTAAGTATACGGGGGGCTTTTAAAGTGCAGAATGACTAACTTCTTCGTCACTGTTCCTTCTGATTGGCTAGTTGAGTTGCGTCCCGACTGAAGAACTTTCCAGTATCGAAAGTTGCGGTGAGTTCGGTTTCGGTGGCAGTCGTGAATGCTTTTTGCCAAATGAAGTGCGTGTGTGTATCGTATAAAAGCCCCCTCTTATCGATTTTTACATTTATTTTGGTTGCTGCCGCTGGCTATCAGGTGGTTGCAAGGCAATCGTTAGAGGTGGTTAACGGGTACCGACTCGGTATAACTACGAGGGGGGAGTTGAAAAATATTACACGTAAAAATAATAACGTAGTTCTCTGGACCCTTGCCAGTTTTCGTGGAAGGGAACTAGAAAAAATTCGGAATAAATCCGTTAGTCTTGTTATCGTTGCTGTTTTAGCTTGTTTTTTTTTTTTATATACTATGTCACTGTATGAATAATTCAAAAAGTTGAAGAAAGCCCTCCTAACTAGGAAACGATGAAAGCAGTGGACACACAATGTACTTTATTCCTAGAAATTTTTGTTAAGGTTCATTGCTATGCAGTGTTCTATTTTTGTTGCTGAAAAAGAAGCATTTAAAAAAAAAAAAAAAAAACAATGGCTTTTGCATAATAACATTATTAAAAAATTTTGCAATTTATTATATAATTTATAAGGCTTTTTTAACTGCCTATGTTAGAGTTGAGATTACAACACGAAATTAATCTGAATGACTTATTTAAATTTATGCCGATATTTTATGTAATTATTGGTTTTTCAGGGAATTGCAAAGCTTTCAATAATTTTGTTGGAATATTAAATGAAGTATAACCAAAAAAATATATAACAGAAGAAAATAATCACGAATAAAAAATAACTGATCACTAAATAATAATAAGTGAATATATAACTAAAAAAGTATTAAAGTTATATTACACTAATTCATATAAAAAGATATTTTTTTAACATAGCTATTTTAATATATTTCTAAACAAATTTTAATACTACCAAATGAATCATGCAAGAGTTATTTTACTAAATCGATGTTGGATGCGGGTTCGATAATAGATTGTTAACCAATATTTGTTGAAAGATGTTAGAAATAATGTGTTAACGTAATATATATATATATAATAACATATTATATATATAGATATATATATATATATGTTGTAAACTTAATATGTTATACTAACATGTTAGATTAACATATTAGGCTAACATGTTTATGATTGGTCTGTTCTCCTAGATTGATTACTATCTCGGTCTTTCAGGGTTTTTTTTCAAGTCCCACATTTAAGAAAAGTTACCAAACTTATTAACATGAAATTGAGTCGATAGATATTTTTTGTATTTAAAATTTAGCAAAAAGTTTCAAATTTGGGGGGGAGCCATACTGATATAAGTGATTTATTTGCGTAAAAGACCTGGCGTTTTATCTCCAACAGTGATAAGAATTGCAATTTTTTTTTATTTTTCTTCATTTCCCATTTCTTTAATTTTTTATTGATTTGGTGAAGAATATACAAATCAGCTCGAAGTTTCAGTATTAATATCTAATTTTGCTGGTATTACAAATTTTCTCTCCTTTTTTTTTTTTGTGTGTGTAACTCATTTTACAGTTACTCTACCAAATTGACTTGTTTCACAACTAAAGTAAAGGATTGGGAAGTTATTTTAGAAATAAAATTTCGTGGTAATACAAAAAGTTTTATATTTTCTTTCAATATATTCAAATATTTTCTTATGGAAAATAAACTTTATCCATATACAAGATCCTGAGGCTATAAATTTTGACAAAGTACATTGGGAAGTTGTTTTGGAAATAAAATTTCGTGGTAATTCAAAAATTTTATCGTTTGTTTGAAGATATTCAAGTATTTTCTTATGCAAAATAAACTTTATCCATATTTCTCTTTAACAAAACTAATCATCCATTATTACAAGCCTACATATGTTTCCTGACTATATCTATGTCTCACAACAGCTTGAAGGGTTTTCTCCTCACATATTGCATTTAGTTTTTTCTAAATCAAAATTCACCCTGTCATTGTATAAAGAAATCATCTATTTCGTTATTAAATGTGATAGTTTAATTTGAAACATCATTAAACCTCCACTTTTACAGCGAGGCAAGAAGGAAGTTTAATGAGGTTCGACTGTATTAATTAGTTTATAAAAGTTAATGAAATTTTATTTCTAAACTTATCCTTTTTCTCCTTTTATCAACTCTTTATTTTTATAATATAATACTTTTCCTTTTGCCGCAGGGTTTTTCGTGAAATTATTTCATCGAAAATTTTTTATTAGTTTTGAAAGTTATCTCTTTTATGGTGATATTCTTCAATTTTCTATTAGTTTTATTGTAACAAAATTTACGATTTTTTTTTATACGGACATTTTCCGATTACGGTTTTTTCCAGTGAGTTTCCATTAAGGACTTCTCATTGCATTATTTATAAGTGTTCCAATTAGTTACCAAATTTAGAGATTTTTTATTAGCATTTTCTATATAAGGTTAGCGAGCTTCAATTGAGGACTTCTAATTTCTTTATCTATAAGTGCCCCAAATTACCTAAAAATACCCCAGAATAAAGCCTAAAATTTCGGAATAAGGTTTTTATCTCCCTAGAGAAGCATAATGATATTAGTTTTTAAAGGGTTGATTCATTTTTTTTTCTGCCCAGGGTAGCAAATGTTGTCTGCAACAAATTCGATTAGTGTAAAGAGCATTAGATTAGATTAAGGCGTTAGAATTTCATTTGAAATCTTGTATTGGCATTACGTTTTTCTAATCTAAACTTCAATTGTATAATTTCCTTTTAACCGTTTTCTCTTCGAACTTTTTCTTTTCTTTCAAATAAATTATTTAAATATATTTAATTAATTATAAAGACTTTAAACTTTACTTTTATATTCTAATAATATATGTATATATGTAAATGTAATCATATGTAAATCAATTAATATTGTATGAATACATTTCCAACTTATTTAAATAATTCTAAATATAAAGTGGCTATCAGATAGACAGAATTATCTTTTTTATATGATTCGTTAAACTTAAGAAAATCTTTCATTCTTTGCGTTTTCCATACATTCAAAATAATAAGTGGGATGTACTATATTTTTCTTCCATTAGAAACTGGATCGTTTTTTTTAATATATATCCTTTTTTATACTGAAAAACAATATAATTTGTCTTAGTATATTCTGACAAGATTAAAGATACCATGTGCGATATAAGTACAGCCAGACTTAAACTATTAGAAGATTCTCTCTCTCTTCCTATATATATATATATATATATATATATATATATATATATATATATGGAAAAGTGACTAGCGTTTTGGCGGTCGGTGTCACAGGGTCCGGATTCGAGTCCCGGAGGTCCATATATGTTTGCAGTGGCTTCGGAATCCACTTTAAACTGTATGTCCCGGCCGAATATGACATTAGAACGTTAGAACTACCCTAGCCCGTAAAAAGAAAACTCTTGTTTCTTGAAATCTGCCAGAAGGCCTTGGCCCACCATGGGGCTGTTGCGCCAATGAAGAAGATATATCATTCAATTTTTCTTATATATATATATATATATATGTATATTGTAGAATGTGAAATGTATCATGCAATAAGTATAAATAAACTAAATATCCTAAGCATGAATAATACGACGTAAAACGGTTACAAAACCACATCAACTTAAAAATAAAATCATTATTTTCTTTTATTCTAAGCAATTAGAAAATATTCAAAATATTTAGTTCGATTTAAATAATGCTGTAAAATTAATGCATTTCACAAATTTCAATTTTCGAACAGTTCACAGACTTATGAGGAAAGGACATTAGCAAACAGATAAATAATAATAATAAATTAATTAATAATAAAAAACACATTCACAAAATTTTTTAAAAATTTACTATTTTAATTACAAGAAAATTTAAGAATTTTTAATTTCGTTCACTCAATGCCTACGAATTATTTATTAATAAAAAGATTTTAAAAAATCTTTAAAGCTTATCAAATGCAATATTAAAGAAATATATCGTATATTTCCACATATAAGCCGAGAATTTTTAAAACTTATTCTGATGCTAAATTACATGGCTTATATACGATGGGTCGGCTTATATACGAATCTGCTAGTCTCGCAAAAAAAGGGTGATACTTTTCCTCATCCTGGCGCAAGAGATACATCGCCAAATATAGCACGTTTTTATTTCTTTATTTTATATTTCTTCAATTTAAGAAAATATAATAATTTTATATGAAATGAGTTACTCGTTTTATGAAAATTAATTGTTTAATTTCGAAATTGATTATATTGCTGGTTTGTTGCGTCTTCGCCAAAACGAAAAATCTGATAATGTGAAATTTGCGAACGACTAACGGAAAAATACTTGTAGTTTGAAATTTGTCCTATAAGAATTGATCTTCCCGCTCATCTTTCAAACAAAACATAAATTCTGCAGAAAATAAGACTAGCACAGATACTGCAGATTGTATAGAAGACAGCAACTGAATGGAAACAATGTGCTAACTTCACATAAGGTTACCACAGTTATAACGATAGTCGTTACGTTTGGTTCGATTCGTCGTACTACGGTCATTTTGTGCACACGAAGACTAAACAGACCGGGACCTACAGTTTAAAGTGGTTTCCGAACCACTAACAAACATCGATGCTACCACGAGGATTCGAACCTGAAGCCTGTGGTACCAAAGTCAGAGCTCTAGCAACTTGGCAATCAGGGCGCCTATAATCTTTGGTATCTGGCGTTTTATTTTACAGTGATTGGACTGGATAATATTCTACCCACTTTACTTGCTTGGCAACATTTTCGCCTTCATAGCGACATATGCGAACTTTACAAGATTTTTTTTTTTTTTTTTTCATATCGGCTTATTTACGAATTTGAAGCTTTGGGTAAATTTTTTGAAGAAAAACACATTCTCGGCTTATACACTAATCGGCTTACAATCGGAAACATAGGGTATCAATGTATGCAAAATGTTCAAAAAGGCATGAGGTACAAAGGTGAATAAAATCGTGTAAAGATTTATCACGTTATTCGTCCTTTTACAGAAGATTTTTGAACTAAGCACAATCGAACAATTAAAAATGATAAGGTTCTATTTAATTAAAAATTAACTAATAAGAATTATTTCGTAATTTTCGCTTCGCAACAGATAAAAAAAAAAGAATTTCTAAGTTTTAAGAAATGCAAACAAACACAAATCTCTTTAAAATAATAATTTTTAATTTAAATGTCCTATAAGAGTTTATTGCAATTTTCTATTGATTAATGCATTTATTAAATGCTAAGGTTTATAACATTGTGTTAAATAAACTATTCAATGTCCTTCTCGATCCCGGAACGCATTTAATTATTCATTTGTTATTCTTATAACATTAACCTTAACAAGTCTTAACATGATTGTAAAATAGTTAGATGAGGTGTTTATGGTTATGTCACAGCTGTTAAAGGATAATGGCTTTCACCATCAAGTGTTTTATTTCTTTTTCAGATAACTTAAGCTGGCATGCATTTCTAGAAAGGTTTATTTCTTTCTATTCTTTTGTACTAGCTAATTTACACCATTTTCTTTATTTGTTATTTGTAGATTTTTAACTATAAATGCACAAAAAAAGAGCTGAACTGTTTTAATAATCACACATAATAACACAATTGCTTATTTCATGAATTATTTATGTTTCTTCACCGTGTATTCCGATTCATGTGGAATTTTTTCTAGTTTAATTTCAATACAGAAAAAAGTGCTATTTATCTGCCTTGAAGCATTAGATTTCACAGTATATTTTTTAAGAACTTAGATTTTTTTTCTTTTTTTAAGTAATTACACATTGACAGGTCTTGTGTTTCATATATGCATATCATGAACACTCTACTGATAAAAGGAGATAGCAACAACTACGCCACTTGGGGATAAAGCTACATTCACACCAACTCGTGAAGCGTCGACCTATTGCAAGCTTTAGCACATCACGTCTAAGTCTTGTGATTGGTCAACACTTCTCGCCTCGCCGCTCAACGCTTTGGTGTGAATGCGGCTTAACACATGGAAAGAGATAACTACGCTACATTTGCGTGTCCAAAGAGAGAAAACCGAAAGTTTCCACCAGGTAACCTGACTGTTGATGCAACCTGGTCTTTTCAAATAGCATCGAAGCTTCACATTTCCTTAAAAGGGCACTGTTGGTGGATTTGAACCTCAATCCTCTTGCACACTAGCTAGTGCAAGAGGATTGAGCACTAGCTGAGGACACTAGCTAGCTGAGTCCAGAGAGAACTTACAGCTTATAAATTTTTTCCTGGTTATTACTCTAACTCAAAGAAATAAATTTGCAAATTAAATTAAATTGTATGTTTTCCAATTTTTTTTTGGGAAAGTTATAAAAAAAAGTTTCATGAGAAGGTCATTGCAAAAAAATTCAGTTAGAATTTTTTCTTTTCTTTTCTTTTTACGAAGTATTTGTACAAAGGAATTATTTCAAACTACTTTTAGAAATACTAAATGAAGTAGATTATGATAGTTATAAAAAAATCATATTATACAGAATTTGCTAGTTAATTAAAACGCCTCTTTGAAAAAGGGATTTTCAACAATTATATGGTTTTAACAAGACATGATAAATGCATGAAGTAGTTTTAGCACTTTTAATTTTACTTTAAGTCACTAAATTTTATTTCTGAAATATTTATTATAATATATGAATAATTTTACTAATTAATGTGCCCGTTATTAGTAAAATTATTAATTAATGTACTTTAATAACATGTATTTTTAAATGATATTTCTGTTACTCTAGCAGCCCTACACTAATGTATATGTACGAAATTTTGTTAATTTAGCGTCTGATAAATTTTTAAGAATTTAATATTACATGAAAACACACACTTTTTTTTTGTTGTTGTTGTTATTATTATTATTATTTTCAGGCCATTTTTTTCTAATAATGACGGTTTGATTGAATTAAATGAAGCTTTTAAGTTTCTACGAGTTATAAGAAATTTAAAAGAACCATTGTTCAAAAGAAAGTAAAAATAATAAAATAAGGATATATTTTTTTTCAGTTTTATTAAATTTTACTGTTTAGGAAGTGCTAACGAATGTAAACCGTTAAACTACAAATGAAAGCATTGGCTATATTACCCTTGTGTTTTTCTTTATCCATATTTTTTTAAATATGGATAAAGAAAATAATAATAAACAGATTAATAATATAACTGTTTAGACGAATGATCTTTAAATTAACCTCATACTATTAAAAAGCAAAAACACGCAGTATGTACATACTACATAATCATATCAGCCAGTAATTTTATCCCTAAACCAGGCAAAATTGAAAGTTTATCATTATGTACACACACGAATTTCATTACAACTATATATAGCTGAGACAGTAATATAGTCAATGCTGTTAACAGCAATCAGTTTATCTTGCACAAATTTATCAGTTACTTTATTAAGTAGCAATTATTTTTCGGCCTAAAAACTTTATTTTAAAGAATATTTTTTTATTTATCATTCTGAATTTGAATTTATATTGCTATTTTTTAATATATATTTTGTGTTCAATGATAAGGAAAAAATCTTTACATATTATAGTTTATTCTATATTTAACACAATGTTTACAATGCTAGATTGATTGTTTGTATTGATAAGTGAGTCGCTTGACAATGACGTCATCACGTGGATTGCAAAGTGTGCTATCTGAATTCTTAGCTCTATCTACACAATCCTCGTATAGATAATGAATACTCCAAGCATTATTCCTTAACTGCAATGTACCTTAAAAGATAAGAGATTTATATATTATTAATTTTAAAAATTCTAAATTCGCAATTTATATATATATATATGTTAAAGAACACACCATATCAATACAAAAATCGACAGAAAACTGTCAAGGAATCAACTAGAGACTCGGACCATTTTGCATAACAAAAGACACAATAGTACACTTTATATAAATTATCATATGCCTCGTAGAAACACAATCGAATTATTTAACAAAATCATGATATCATACGATATTCAAAATCCTTAAGTGCCTCACATTCAGAAGCCTCAAAAAAAAAATTGTTAGATTGTTGTATAATTATTAGCTATTGTTCAAGAAACTCTAAGACAAAAGAAACAACGAATCACCTAGAAGAAATTAACCAAATGGGATAAAAGCCTTTTGATGTGATGTATTGGCATGGTAATAGAAACGACTAAAATTTCAGAGATTCAGATTTTTTTTTTTTAGAAATTGAATTCGTTATTCAGGAAATACTGCTACATATAGAGAATCAATCAATAAAGCATTAGCCTATAGCCCTTATTACAAGCTGTTTTTCAGCTTAGAACTGATTCGTAAAGGTGGAAAATGTCTTCCGGCAGTATTTCTTGTCAAATTTACTCATGTTGGATAGTTATTTTGGCAAGATCTTGGGACTGTCGGAGGCAACAGCTCGTCAGACCTTTAACCTTCTCAGTTGAGGAGAAGTCTGGTGATCTAATTGGTCAGGGTAATATTTGATAATCATGAATACAATAAGTAGTAATTAATTCTGTTTGCAGTTAGACATTATCCTATTTAAATGTAAACCTGAGATGCTGTGAAAGAAAGGGTGACAGAACGATGCTTAGAATATCATCGACGTATTGTCATGCTGTAAAGGTGTCAAGCATGACTACCAAATCAATACCTTGCTACATTTTTCACGTTTTGTTGTGATTTGATAATGACTCGATATACTATTACTTATTGGATATTTTAAATATTTTGAGTTTGCAATAATAAAAAGAAAAAGAATAATAGAATAAAAGAATTCCTTAAATAATAAATGAATTTTAAAAATAATTCTTCAAAATCTCGTTTGCTAGTAAGGAAAATCTTATTATTCTTAAGGCTCTTGTAAGTTTGAAATTTTGTTGTTTCAAACATGAAAATACTTCTTTCGTTTTTCTAAATTGACGTATTTAACAACCAACGAAAGATTCATTTCACTCCATTTTCATTAGTTAAAAAAACCTCAAATATCTGGCAAATGTTGACACCAGGTTTTTGAGAATTATTTTGTAAATATTTCATTCGCTGTTCTTCCAAACAAATATTTCAAATTTTCATATTTTATTAATGATAAATAATACCATTAAGTAACAGGAAAAAATAATATGAAGAGCTATAGTAAGATAATAAAATTTTTAATACGCGCATAATTTAATTTTAATTTTACTTTTTCGCTAGCAGGTCCTTCCATAATTACAAATTCATTAAATCACTGACCCTAACAAATAACATCATTGAATAGTACACTAAGAAATAACATCATTGAATAGTACACTAAGAAATAACATCATTCAATAGTATACTAACAGACAACGGCACTAAATAGTAAAATCTAAATGTTTACTTCTAATCACTCTTTAAAACAATTAGACAGACAATTGCACTCTAAAAACATTCTCTTCTTGATATTAATAAATAAACTAGGTTATGAGAATTATTTTGTAAATATTTCATTCGCTGTTCTTTCAAACAAATAAATATTGTTTAAAATTTTCATATGTTACTAATGATAAGTGATAGTATTATATAACAGGAGAAAAATAATATGAAAGGATATAGCAAAATATTACGCAACGAATTTAATTTTAATTACACTCTTTTGTTAGCAATTCCTCCAAAATTAAAAGATTAAATCATTAACCCTAACAGACAACACTACGCTAACAAACAACATCCTTCAATAGTTTACTAACAGAAGACGTCACCGAATAGTAAAATCTAAATATTTACTTCTAATCATTCTTTAAAACAATTGGCTAGACAATTGCACTCTATAAACATTCCCTTCTGTGACATTAATAAATAAACAGGCGAGGAATAATAAATCGTTATTATGTCTTCAAAAACAGATTTGACTAAAAGCAACTCCAGTATATTTGCATGCTTTTCAACGAGCGTGCTTTCCAAATATGCTTTTTGTATGCTTTTCTAAATAATTCTTAAAAATCTTTTTTGCTAGTTAGGAAAATCTTATTCTTAAGGCCCTTGTAAGTTTGAAATTGTGCTGATTCTAATATAAAAATGTTTCTTTCATTTTCTTAATTGTCGTTTCTAACAACCATCGAAAGATTTATTTCCCTCCATTCTCATTAGTTAAAAAAAAACATCAGATAAATGTTGCAAATGCTTACAGAATTATTTTGTAAATATTTCATTCGCTGTTCTTTTAAACAAATAAACATTGTTTAAAGTTTTCATGTGTTATTATTAATAAGTAATAATGTTAAATAACAGGAAAAAATAATATGAAGGGCTATAGCAAAATAATAAAATTTTTAATACACGCAGAATTTAATTTTAATTTTATTGTTTTATTAGCAATTCCTCCCATAATTGCAAAATCATTAAATCATTGACCCTAACAGACAACATGACTGAATAGTACACCAACAAACAACATCCTTCAATAGTATACTACCAGACAACGTCACAGAATAGTAAAATCTAAATATTTACTTCTCATCATTTTCTAAAACAATTGTCGAGACAATTGCACTCTGAAAACATTTCCTTCTGCGATATTAATAAATAAACAGGCGATGAATAATAAATCGTTATTATGTCTGCAAAAACACATTCGACTAAAAACAACTCCAGATGTTTGCATGCTTTTCAAAGCGTGTGTGAAAGGTGTTTTTTTTTTTTTTATTTCTTCTTTTTAGCTCATACAAAAACCAGTATGCAGATTGTCGCTTAGACTAGACTAATAGGCTGAGAGAACGAAAAAGAGAGGTAAACGCACTTCTCTTCCCAGAAGTGGAAGCTCAATATTGTTTTTGAACTTTGGCCGATCCAATTCCGGAAAAGCCATGAAAAGCGCTATTTGCGTGACCAGCGAGAAATCAATCGAATATGCAGACTGGCCAGCGACAGCTTTTCATTTTATTTGAGTCATCTGGCCCTCATCACTCATCGGTGTCGCTTGCTCTTGAATAAGTGGTCTTTTATTTTCAAGCGAAAGTCTAGAATTCCCGAATCTGACCGCTAGATAAATTAAAAGGCTGCTATAATAATAAGAAAAGAAAAGGTTATTTTCTCAAATGCTAATGACCGAGAACTTGGGGAAGTTTCATTACCACAGTTTTTCTTCTTGGAATTTTTCTTTTTTTCTTTTTTGGAACTTTCACTTTGTTGTAGGGAGTTGCCTTTCTGTTCATGATTTTAAAGGTCACGCATTTAGATTGCTTGTACGTGATCAAAATGGAAATCACTTTCTTGCATGAATTTAGGTGTTGCACGAACTCATACTTCTCATATACCTTAACGCTTAAACATGTGTTACGGAGGGAAAAATATAAATCAAAGTTACCATGAATGAATCTTATGACATTTTTATATTTTCAAGAGATTTGAGTTAAATTATACAGCATTCAGACTGTAACTGATTGTAAGTCTTGTGAGGAGAACTCATTAATATATAAATATGAAAAGTTTTCAGAGGTGATATCAGATTAACAAAAAACAAAAGGAATCAGACATTTTTAATCCTGTTGTCCCTAATACAAATTAGTTATCTTTCATAATAAGATTTAAAAGAAAAAAAAATGAAGATCAGCAATTTAAATAATAAGAAGGTTACCAAATTAGTTTTTTAATTTCGTACTTACTTTAAAATAATTCAAATGAATGTCTTTTTTATTGAAACATGGCAAACTCTCAGGTCAAATATAATCGATGAGAGAAGAAAAACGAATAAATGTAGTTCCTCCTTAAAAGTTTTAGGTTGATTTTAGAAAATTCCTATTGTCCCAAATTGGTTATCTTTCATAATAAGATTTTAAAAAAGATTAGAAATAAGCAATTTAAATAATAAGAAGGTTGCCAAATTAGTTTTTTAAATTTCGAGTCTTTTTTATTGAAATATTGAAAACTCTCAGGTTAAATATAATCGATAAGAGAAGTAAAAAAAACGAATAAATATAGCTCCTTCTTAAAAGTTTTAGGCTGATTTCAGAAAAATTATGAAATTATGAAACAAATAAAATAATAAAAATAAATAAAATAAAATTAAATTAATTATAAATTAATAATAACCCATATACTAAAAATGTATATTAAATTAAATTATAAATATAAAACAAATCTATGACTAGGCTAAGAAATTGAGAACTCATTAGCTTAGAAGTATGAAGAATTTATCTTCCTTATAATATAAGGAAGTTCATTCTTATCGTCTTCGTCACTTTTATTTGAATGACGAAAATCTTATCAATGCAAACTTCCTACAAGTTGAACTTGTCATGAAACGCATCTGTACCATAAAAGTGCAAAATAACATGATTCTTAGAATCAAATATTTTGCAAAAAATATTATCCGTAAATGAACCAATGAAGCTATTATAATATATGACAGATATCCTAAAGATTTTAATATTTTAGATTTATTAATATATCGTTATTGTAGCTGAAGTTATATAGAATAACTTAAACGTTTTATTTATTTATCATTAATTTAGAGATTTCTCCAATATATCTTCCTTATTTTTATTCATTATTAAAAACACATTTGTTTTCGATTATTAACAAGTATCTTACAAAGATTTTCTTTGTATTTCAGATACAAATACCAAAATGAAGTTATAGTAGCTATCATTAAATATGGTGTTACTGTTTTTTTATTCTTTTAAAGTAACAACTATCTCACTATAAAATCAATGACAAAAAAATAAGGATATATCTGAAAAGAAAAAAAAAATACAGTTCAAGTTGGATTTGTAAATATGAAATACCTTAAATGCTTTCGTTCTATAAAGCAACTATTTCCAAGAAATATTATTGATCAATTCTGTAGTTAATCTAAAGATCGAGGACATGCTTTATAGGATATTTGTACTTCGGCAATAGAGAAATGGCTGCATAAATTAACAGCTGAAATTTAGATGAACGATATCAAATTAAAACTCTTTTTAAGATTACGTTAGAAATATTACAATATGATACAGACCAGAGACATAAAGTTAAAACTCAAAAATAGTTTTAACTTTATATCGCTCGTTATATAGCGCTAAAATTAATATTTTTAAAGTAATCTTAAAAAATTACTTTAAGTGATTAATGTTTTTATGTAATCATTAAGGTTTAATTAACTTCCTTAGTATATTGAAAAACTCCCTTAATGAATTTTTCAACCTCACGACTGTTTTCTCTATAAATAATCATATGAAAAAAATATCAAAATCAATTTAAAAAAAGAATATTTTATATATTATTTGAACTTCAAAGTGTTTTGTTTCTTCTAAATATAATCAAACTTCGAGAAAAATCAAGTCACTTTAATTTATCCACACTTTTTATTCGAAAACCTGCTCAAAAATATCACATCAAAATGGGAATTTGGGTGGAATTAAAAATAACAACAAAAAAAAAAAAAAAAACAATTTGAAATTCTTTTACTTTAAAAATAACATTTTTCCTTTATTTAGACAAAATTCCAAACTCAGCGATTTGTTGATAACTCAAAATTATCTCAATTACAGTTAGTAATGCCTTATTCGCACGTCGTCTGTTTTTTTCTATTGTTATTTGTTTCTAATAGCAGGTTACGGAAAAGACTGCTGAATGTGCAAAACAAAATTCACGAGAAAGAAAGAAACTAAAAATAGAAAGGAACTATAATAATCAATAAAAACTTCAGTAGAACGGTTGATCATAAATGCTTCGTTCCAAAAATTACAAAAAGACTAACAAAGCTCATTTAAGTTTATTTTAATAAATTTCTTAATTTCGGTGCATGTTTACATCATTATCAACTCACAAGCTGGTAACGAATAGAAAAGAATGTTTTTGGAGAAAATTGCTTTTGAATTCCAAGTTTGAGAAGACGCTTACTTGATTTCACATTTCTATGGATATTGATACATATGTACATGTTAAATTTTATAAAATTTAAATTATTCTGTCTGAATTCATGAAAACTGAATTTATGAAACTCTCTAACAAAATTCTTAAAAGAGAGATAAAATTGAAATAGAAAATCTGAAATTTTATCTGAAAAAAAATTTAAATTCTCTGTTTTAGAGCTAATGATTACTAAATCATTCTACAAGAAAAACAACGAATTCCTCCATATGTAAGTACTGGTAATATTTTATTTTATGTTATGGTATTTCTTTATACATATTAAACCTAGGGTGTATCGATCCTCTATTTTAATAAAAGGTAATCACATTTTTCTAAGAAGTTATAAAAAAGAACGTAAGATGAACTCGATTCATGAAAGTTGTGAAAAATTGTAAAGAATCGGCATATCCTGAATGCATACAATTTTTTCAATTGTATTGACATAAACTCTCACACGTGAAGAATGGTTTTTTGCATATTTGTATTTATTCCAATTTTCGCTGACAAGCTGAATTACAGTCAAAATAAAATAAATAAACAATAAATTAAAAACCAATTAGAATAAACAATAAATTAATAACAAGATTAGAATAAACAGGAAATTAATAACAAAATTAGAATAAACAATAAATTAATAACAAGATTAGAACAAACAATAAATTAATAACAAGATTAGAGTAAACAACAACAAACAATTAGAATAAACAAGAAATTAATAACAAATTAGAATAAACAAGAAATTAATAACAAGATTAGAATAAACAAGTAATATAAAAAAAAATTTTACATCAATTCCTACTTTTTTTTCACTATATTGCAGAAAGTCCTTTATAAATAATTTTCATTCATTTTCTTAATTTATCTGGGGCCATCTATTGGTAGACATATGCAACTTAAATCTAAAAAAAAACTGAAATTAATTAATTAAATTTAATTACTGAATTAATATTTGAAAAAACTGTATTAACATCAAGTGTCATCCATTACAAGTTCAAAAAAATGTATTTGAACTTGTGTGGATAAATAAAAAAATATTTTATTAAATTTGAACAAGATATATATAGGGAGAGTGTGAGCTAATAGAAGGAATTGAACAAGAAATTAATAACAATAATAGAATAAACAAGAAATTAATAACAATAATAAAATAAACAAAAATTAAAAAAATATATTTATTATAAAACTCGTTGTTGAAGAACTTAAATTTCCTTCAATTTTTTTCTTGCCATATTTGTCATCTCACAGACATTATTTATCATCATTTGCATCATCTCACAGACAGATGATGAATAGAAAAGTATCGCGTTGAGGTAATTTCTTTTAAATTCTAAGAAGATGACTACTTGCTCTGAGAGTAAATTCCACACAGCAATTATCTTCGCTACCTTCGTGACCATTGTTAAATCGTGATTTAATTGCATTCTGTATTATGGCTGCATGTTAATTTTCCATTCCGTTTGAGATTCACCTTTAATAGCTCAGAACGTACCCTTGCTGTTTGGATCCCACGCTAAGTAATGCATTTGTTTAATCCTCGGGGGTTATCTTTATCCTTCTTTGTTTTTGACCTGTTGAATCGCTCTGTTTATAGTTTGCATGAACTTTTCTAATTTATTGCTTTTTGAATATAAAAATATACACATGCATTTTTCAGTGTCGAAATTTTCAAGAAACACTATTGAACAGTCATTTTCGTATCACTACCATTTATTTATAAGTACACTAATTACATTTCACAATATGTCTCTTGTACAATTTCTGATAAGAATTCCATTTAGCATTATTATGCGCATACTAATTTGAAATTCAGTTGAATCTCTGTTATGATAGGAAAAGTGCAAAACGTGTTTTGCATAATTCATTGATATCTTAATGGAGATTTGTAAAACGTAGAAAAATAACAAAATTAGAAAGAGGTAATTTAAGTATTAAATTATCTCTTTTAAAATAATCACTTTCTAAAATATTAATAATACGTCTAACCACAATAGTATGCAAATAGTTTTTAAACATTTAATGGCATAATTTCCTGGAAAATAATATCGTAAGTTAGTAGCAAACTATTAATATTCTGTATATGAAATGCATTACAGTACAGAAACACTAGTACAGATTTTAATATGAAAAATAGAGTTTACGAGGTATTCATACGAATCTTAAAAAAAATTTCTTCTGCATGGAAGTTTTGAAATTTCTACGGCCATGGAATTTTATTTGATAACCATTCCCCTTTGATTTTCAACCCAGCGGTACGTCCATGCTATTCTTCGGCCCGATGTATTGTGTTTCCTTTTTCGATACCCTGGGCTTACATTTCAGGATATACAGATAATGCATGACAATTATTTTTTCTGATTATTTTTATGCCAGTGAAACTCATCATATCAAACCCTTATTGGCAGATCTTTCCATAGTTCAGCATGATTGGGATATGATGAGCAAGCTCCTCCGCTAATATCAGGATGTCGTTGATCTAAATCAAGAATTGAGGAAGTGGTTCGGAATTTATGTTAAACTGTAGGTCCTGGTTTATTTAGCCATCGTGTGCACAAAATGACCGTAGAGCGACAAACCAAACCTCAAATATAAATGCAGGCCCAACTTACCTTGGGAAGACCTACAAGAAAGTTTTATTTCTCTTTTTTGTGGATGTAGTATAGTATATATATCTGGTAGACCGTGAGAAAAGTCTAATCTGCTACAAATGTGTACATAATCTGCTAAAATGTAATCAGTACATAAAATAGTTAAAGGAAATAGCTTGCCTTTGGTTGAAATGTTACATATATCATTCAAAAAGGTTTCACCTATGACTTCATTACATAGCACGTTAAATATTTTTATTTAAAAATATTTATGATGATTTCAAAAGTAAGAAGACATGTTCTCGACTTTCGTTAAAAAATTCTTCACAGGATAAGATAGATAAATTACGAGATTAAATTTTAAAAATAAAAATCTTAAGGAAAATAGTTTGCTTCTGCATTCAGCATTACTGATGTTATAAGACTTCCTATTCTTAAGTAAATACAAAATTAGTTGAAAAATATTATTCATCTTTTTCCCCTAGACTTTAATTGTTAATTCTTATTTACGTTAAAACAGAATAAAATTAGTTAGAATTAAAATAATGTACTGAACTTTAAAACATACAAATCATTTTTATGGTAAAAATTAAATTAGTGGCTTATGAGAAACTTAACTAGATCATTTTTTCTCATTTGAAATTTTTTTGAAATAAATCCCAGTGTAGCTTAGTTTATTTGACTTGCACCTAGAACGCGATATTTTCATTCATTAACTCAATTTAACTTGATGTTCATCCCATTAGGCCAGTGGCCACCAAACTGCGGCACGCTGGCCAACACTGTCCTGCGAGCACCATTAATCCAGCCCACCACAGTTTATTTTGATAACATTATAAAATTTACAATGTAAATAAATCCAAAATAATAATCAGATGTTTTTTTGTACCGACCAATTAAGAAACACAGTAGCTGTCATCCGTAATGCAATTAAACATTTCAGCAGTAATTATTGATATGAGATTTGTCCTTTGAACAAATGTGTCCTTTGAAAAATGTCCTTTTTGTTTTTTCCTGAATCTAATAAGGGGTAATAGGTAATTCACATAATGAAATTAAACATTATTCAAGGATCATGTTTACTTGTGAAGATTATCAGTAGTGATCAAATATCAGCGACTTCAAATGCTCATGAGTTAATGTAGATCTGTAAATATTATTTGTATATTTCTTTTTGAAGAGTATTTTTTCACGCAGGTAAATAATTTAGAAAGCGGAAAAAATACTGCAAAAAACTTCGATTCAATAATTTCCATTTGAAGTTCTGGGTAAGGGTTTCTATATAAAAGAGTTCGGCGTTACAAAGATTTTGAAAAACCTTCATGTCGTTTGCAATTGCATGAATATCTGAAAAATAACACTTAAAATTTATTTTTAAAGCGACCACAGCTTCAATTGCAAAATATACTTGAAATGGAGTTTCAGTTTGCTGACTGAATGTTTGGCATGTATTAAAACGCATGAAACATTTTTTGTTCAATTGGGATTGAAACAAAACTATCCTTTGGAAATGTCCTCGGAACAAATTCGAAAACCCTCAAAATTACTCGAGTCTACCAGAAAAGCGATTTTACGAAAAACCTTTTCAAGAATATGCTTTAGCTCTAATATTTGCTACAAAATGCTTCTGTATATTTTGACTAACCATAATTGATATTTTTGCATAATTGACATTTTTGCGTAATTTGGCTTCCCCTAGAAGATGCCACTATACTAACTGTAACGCAAGATGGCATTTCCGCCTCAGTGACATGCCCTTGGCAATTGCCTGTAAATACCAACCAAAATTTCGAATGGAGGGAATTCATCCATATTTACGTCATATATATTCGCGCCATATATATGTCACTCACCAATTAATTTCGAAACGAAAATTTGCATGTAATTCAAAACTATGGACAGTATGATAAGCTAGCTAAGTCTGGCCCTTAGGATTTTGTGGAGGAGTCAGAGAGGCCCTTAGGATAAAAATTTTGGAGACCCTTGCATTAGGCGATCATAACTATCTTAATTTCCTGCCTATAATCTGCAATCATAGTTTTCACCAGAAAAAGAATAACCCGCAGAGGCGTATAAAAATAATATTCTACAGCTGTGCATAATAAATATAATTCGCAGTTGAATATAAAATAATAAACCTCAATGGTGTATAAAGTAATAATTCACAATAGCTTTTAAGAATAATAATCCGCAGTGGCGCATAATAAATATAGCCCCCGGCGCTATATAAAAATAAGAATCCACAGCAACACATAAACATAACCCAAAGCGGCATATAAACATAATACTTCACAGCGGCGTATAATAAATATAATCCACGGGAAATTCGCACCTGTTATTTGTCGTACCATATACTAATCAAGTTTCGTTTTCACACTCCTGGTATAAAATCAACAAAACGTTTTTCAGTCATAACGAGCGTTTTTTGATGCCACAGTGTTATAAAAAATTATATTTAAATTTAACATAGTAGAAAACGAACAGAATATATGGTATTTAAGTACTTGGGTGAAAACAAAAGAGGCGACCATTTGTAATCTTCATATTTGCTAGAGAGATGAAAATCGTGATTAGTATCACGCTTAATTAATAATTTGACCTTCTGTAAAGCTTTATTAGTTCTTATCTACAACATCATTCCAGGCACTTTTATCCAATAGCGCAGCGATCTAAAAACTTTTTTGATACTGTACTCCTCTGACGAATATAATTAAAAGTTGTACCCCAAGTACCCCCGGTCTTGTAGTTGCAAAAAAGGCTCTTTAACAGAGGTATGTAGAACCAAATGATAAGACTGCATTTGTGGATATGCTTACTAAGTCTGTATACATCTCATTTACCTACTGAAAGCGCACAGTCATCAATGAAAGAACCTCGCACTCCCGTGTAACACGATCAGACACATCGCAAATGATAGTGAACCTACATCTTTGTCGTAGTTCCAAGTATCACTTTGCATACTCCACTTTGGAGACCATTGCACTAGCACACACGATGAAGAATGTGTATCGCAATTTATCTTTGTAAACATCTGACACCATTACATCATTCATATTCCTATGCTAGACTGTTTTTCTCTCACACAAAGTTTTACATTTTTTGTTGGCAAAAAGCCTTTTTAGGCATAGGTTTTATATAAATTTTTAATGAAGTTTACCTGAAAAAAATGTCCATAGATAATAACATGGCGGCTTCACTCCGAATTAAAGTTATTTGCATATAATCCATGAATTCTATGCTTAATAAATCGCTGTGGCGAGTTAAAATAGTAAACATTATTAAAAGTAATCAGTTGTTAAAATTAAAATCTCTGTCATAATCCCTTTTCCACCGAAATTTAGCGTATTTTAGCATATAATCCACGAATTATATGCATAGTAATCCGCTGCAGCGTAGTAAAAATAGTAATTTGTAGGCGTATTAAAATTGATCAACATAATCAATTATTAAAATTGAAATCTCTAGCATAAGGAAAATAATTAATTATCTACTACGGCGTATAAATAAATAATAAAAATAATAATCCACAGCGGCGTAACCGTTAATTTAATTTATGAAATGAATCAGATTATAAATTTAAACTATGAATTCTACATATGAAAATGCAAAAATGTATTTATAAATTCTTCAGTTTGATAGATTCCATTTTCTATTGATCAGTAAGGGAAGGAGAAATTAATAAAAGCGTTTTCATTCAGATTCCATGCGTTGGTCATTGCTAATGGTCTCATTGAATTTATAAGCTTCTTAAATTTTCCTTTGCACTTTTTCTAAATTTCAAAATTTTTAAAATTCAGATGATCGAGTGTTTCGTTTTCAAGTTTCAGTTTCTGTCAGTATGCATTATTTATTTAACTGTTACAGAAGTCACGGGTGAAAAATCTTGCTCTTGGCGTAAGTTATTTCCGTTATGTCAGATCACCTCAACGTTCCCTGCAGTAGATCACTGGAACAATGATTTTCAAAACGCTTTGAGCATTTTTTGGTGCCACCATACCGTGAAGAACAAAATACGTAGAGAGCGGAAGAAAAAAAGAACCTGCAAGGTTATTATCGGACTGTTTTCATTTTCCGATCTCCGCTTCAAAAGATCTCTTTAAACATTCCATCAGAGCAGCTTTCTTATCCATAGAAGACGGATGATATGTAGTGTTCTCGACATTCGTTCGCTTTCTACTGTTTGAATACTTTCAAAAAGCAGACAAGATCGTTGGTATAGATCATCAATATCAATTTTGATTTAGATTTGTGCATCTAAGAATATTTTAAAATGGATTTCCTTTTGAAATTGGGCAAATTGATTAGACTCGATTATCTAATGTGCAAAAAGTACAAGAAATTCTGAGCCCGTGCCAGAGAACACTAATTACTCAAAAAGTAAAAGTGTTTAAAGATTTCGGAAATACATTTCGATTTAACCTCTGAATTAGATGTTTGTTTGTTTTTTCTTAGCATTTGCTTGAAATTTTCATAGAAATAATAATGAATGTGGAATGGTCAAACGAACCTTTATCGATTTTTGAATTTGTAGAAAGATTTAAATTGCCCCAGATCGTTAAAATTCACGATGGTGAAAACAAGAGGTTGCAAATCAATGGAAATTTTGATCTTCAAAAGCCGATTCTGTTGTTTAAAGTGTACACTTGCCGAAAAATCCATGGACGGGCTCTTTCAATGGATGACAGAGGACACATAAAACCATCGGGGCCAACTTTGATTATCCCGGATACTTATCCAGGTAAATAGATGGTTCTTTTTGTTTCTTTAGAGAAGTTTGACTCTAATATTTAAAACATAAATTTATTGAAATTTGACTTAAAACATAAATTTATTGAAATTTGGCTTAAAACATAAATTTATAGAAAATTTCTTTTCATATTTATGTTGCTTAAAAATTATTTTTATGCTTAAAAAAATAAATAAAAATAATTATTAATAAATTATGATTATTATTAATAATTAATAATTATAATTATTAATAAATTATTTGCATATAAAACTAATATATTTTTATATCTGGATACTTATCTAGGTAAATAAGTGATTCTTTTTGTTTCTTTAGAGAAATTTGATTCTAATACTTACATCATAAATTTATGGAAATTTGACTTAAAACATAAATTTATAGAAAATTTCTTTTTATAATTATGTTGTTTAAAAATAATTTTTATACTTAAAAAATAAATAAAAATAATTATTAATTAAATATTAATCAATTATAATTATTAATAATTAATAATAATTATAATTATTAATAAATTATTTGAATATAAAAATAATATATTTTTGTACCTGGATACTAGAAAAATTTGACTTTAAGACCTAAAACATAAATTTATGGGAAAAATTTGACTTCAAACATAAATTTATAGAAAGTTTCTTTTTATATTTATGTTGTTTAAAAATTATTTTAAACAACATAAATATAAAAAGAAACTTTAAAAATTATTTTTATACTTAAAAAAAATAATAATAAAAATAATTATTAATTAAATATTAATAAATTATAATTATTATATTTAATAATTAATTATAATTATAATTATTAATAATAATTATAATTATTAATAAATTATTTGTATATAAAAATAATATATTTTTATATCTGAATACTTATCTAGGTAAATAAGTGATTCTTTTTATTTCTTTAGAGAAATTGACTCTAATACTTAAAACATAAATTTATGGAAATTCGACTTAAAACATAAATTTATGGAAAATTTCTTTTCATATTTATGTTGTTTAAAAATTATTTTTTAAAAATTGGAACTTTAAGAAACGTTAATTGTGTAGAATTTAATAAGGTTGGTGTATTATTAATAATTTTGAACTAATATATACTTGAAAAAATAGGGAAGAAACCCCAAAAACTAATTAATTAATTTTTATTAGTTTGCTAAAGGAATATATACATTTAATTTGCTTTAAAATTTAAAGAAATTCGATGAAAACTCATTTTATGTAGAAAATGGGTTTTTTCTGAAATAGAAAAAATCCGTTTCCAATCTTATAATTGAGAGCTTCTAATAATTAAAAAATATATATCAAAATAAATAAAAGTGCATTAAAATAATGAATAAGTTTAAATAATAAACTAATAAAATAAAGGACTGTTCATTAGCATTAAGAACGTGATACCCAAGTTTAAAGACAGTTAATAAATTTTTTTTTATCTTATCTTTTGAATTTGATAAAGCATATCAAGAAAGACATCGTGAAAATTTGTTCAAATATTTTTAAAAGTATTTAAAATTCAAGTAATTTATTTTTCTTATCACTTATCTAGACATAATTTTTTTAGATGATCTGTCTGCATTTTGAATGCATAAATGGGTGTGTCTGAAAAGGGTGTGCCTTCAAAAGACCCTTATTAGTAACCAAAACAAACATTGTATACATCTTTGAGAAATGAAGTTCAGTATAGTTAATATAGTTATGACTTATTGCATAGCTGAATTATAATAATAACTATGAGTAAAAATCTTTATTTTGACAATAAAATTATTTTGATGTAAATTTTTTAACTTCTTTAAGAATAAATTCATGAGCACTTGTAATAAATTTAGTTTGCTATTTTCACTATATCTAATATGTTGAATTAGTGGAGTACTAAATATTTTTTTTATATTCATAATATAAAGATAACTTTATAGTTACAAGTAAAAAAAATTTTTTTAATTTTAAAAAGAAAGAAAGTAAACTAAAATCAATTTCATTTAAAATTAATAATTTCTTATGATGAGTATTTTGAAAAATCGGTATCCACAGAAAATCAAAATTTGTTATAATTTAAGAAACTAATTTTGTTTATTTAATTTAAATTTATTTTTAATTTCGTTTATTTCTTTGTAATTAGAGAGTCTTTGTTGGTCTCCAAATCAAATCATAATTGGCATAATATTTTTGGCTTTGGATTACTTTTTTCGACTTTAAATCATTCAATCATTTATTTTTCACTTTTTCTTTTTTCTCAAAAATAAAAATGTTGCACAGATAAAAGGAAACTGAACGTTGAAAAGGAAAATGACATAAATCAGCGGTTTTCACACATTTTATTCTCCTCTATCATTTTTAAAAGCAAAAATTTAGTCACGACCCTTTCAAAATTAATTTCTTAATTAAACTATAAATTATAGTGGTTCTAAATAATAAATGTATTTAAGTTAAAAAATATTAATAAGCTAACAAGTAATTTTAATAAACTGACAGTTGACTTACGCCTGTAAAAAATCAAGCATTAAAATGTAAGGGGTTAACAATAGAGATGGCCATTCTAAGCTCACTAGAAACATTTATTGAAGTGAATTTTTTAATTAATTTAATATCCTCTTAAGCGATTGATGGTTAAGTAGCTGCTAGAGCAACAAAAGATTACTTTCTCATAGATAGTTGTTGTAAAAGAAACTTTTATGTTTTTAAACTTTTAAGCGGAAATTCTTGGTTAACGAGCATCCAAAACTTCAGCAAGGAGACAATCCCTTAATTTTGATTTATATATAAAATAAAAACTTTTTACTAATAAATACTTGCTTTAAACTATGTGAATACATTGATGAGGAGAAGATAATCAAAAGTGTGATCATCATAATCAAATCTGTGAATTATCTGCCCTGTTCTGGAGATTAAAATATAATCAATTAAGAGGGCAATTATTAATGATTTTTATCTCATGATAATGATAACCTCTATTTTTTAAACGAATTTCTCATATTCGTATTTTTCTAATTGATTTTGTGTTGTTTACATTTAATTTGAAATAAAAACATCTCTTGCTTCTTCCCTAGAATAACACCATAGTTTAAGAATTATTGCCATTAACGAATATGTGTAAAAAATTGTTTATAAAATTTTAATCGTATGATGCAAGTTGCAAACAAGTTGCAACACAGCTTACAGATAAAAAAGGGTAGTTAATAATGACCAAATCAAAGATAACGATTGTAAACAATGTACGTCATACGATACAAGTGACAATGTACGACAAATGATCCGATAAGTATTACTAATAAGATACGACTCGTATCATATCACTGGTACTTATCATAGTACCAATGACTTATCATAGTACCAGTACTTATCATAGTACGAGCCAAAATAACCAATGTAACTAATAAAGCCATTGCATATCTCTTGCACATGCTTGGTACGCATTTCGATACGATCTTTTGCTACATCACTGTTGACAGGAAAACACTAATGCACTGTATCTCTATCTCTTTTTGCGATTTCCTTCTGAATTGCAGAAAACATTTTGTTTTAAAAACAGACGATAAAAGAGAACCAACAGTATATTGAATATTACAATACAAACAACCAAGAATGTGATAAGATGTATTTCTGTATACCAAAGAAAAGCATACATGAATAAGTATTTTATGGAATAGGAAAAGAAATGCAAAAAGCTGCTTCAGCAAATGAAATTGTTTATTCTGACAAGTATTATTTCCATTTGGATCATTTAAAGACAGTAATCGATGAAAAGCATTCAGATTTAAATAATCGTTTGTATGTCATATTCCCTTAAGACATACATTAAACAAAAGTCATTTTGAAACCCGTCACAAAAGTATTCTAGTTTAACTAAGATGTCTTGTCTTATCATCCAGATCCACTTGCTCTAATGCTATCAGACTTCTATTTATTCAGCCATCCTAGATTTTCTTCAATGGAAAATATTTCTTCGAAAGCCAATAAAAAGAATCTTAAACAGATTTTCCATATGGAGATCATATAAGAAGTTCTGGTAGGATGAACATATGACTTGCTTAAAAAATAGCAAATTACTATCAAACGAAATAGTGTGTATATTGTTAAATAAAAGTATTTTTAATACTTCTGTTTGAAATTAACCTAAAAATATTAACTTTTACTCAGCCCGGTAAATATACTTTTAACCTTCTCAAAAAGAATTTTTATTTTATACAACCCAAAGATAAACTTTATTTTATAATTAAATTTGTACTTTCTTCCCATCCGTAACTGAAAGTTGTTTTTATCATAGCCTGTCTTGCAGTTACAATACAGTAATAAACATCAAATCGAAGATTATATCTTTTCTTAAGACTGTATTGGTTTGTTAATATTTTTAATGCATGTTATACATCATGTAAGAAAAACTCATGAAAGAAAGAATGAAATAAAATCAATTTAAGACTACTGAAGTATGTCTTTAATAGAAACAAAGCAATGAATAACGTCAAAATAATCTAAATATAGCAAATTAATTAGTTAGGTCAAAGCACTTGATCTAATGCATTAAGAGTTTGCGTGCTGTTCGATGAAGTAGAATAACTCAAAGTACAATTCCAGCGCAATGTTAACCTAACCTAAATTAATCAGCGAAGCAGGCTGTGAGTTCAACCCTAGGAGGATTCGAACTCAATGTCATAATAGGAAAGTGGCGTATAATTTAACAATAGTTACAGAATATTCACGATACCTGTGGGGAAATGTTTCTGGTTGAATACTTCTAGTGCCACACGAATATGGACTGATTTATTACAAAACCCCTTTAAGAAAAGGAAACTTTTGCTTTAATTCAAATTGTAAAGATTTCAATTCAAAGATGTGAACTCACAGAGTGCTAAAAATGAATGTTAGTCTTCATTCTGTTAAAGATAAGTCTTCCTTTCTATATAACTAGAGCATCCCAAGAATCTTATTTACTTGTTCATAAATGTGTGTCTAAATTGTCAAATTCGATCAATAATTTATGAGTAATTAAGAATTTTTTTCTAAGTATTCTGTTTTAAATACACTCAAAAATCTTTTATCATTTTAGTTCTCTTTAGATACACAAAATTTTTGTTGTTATATCTTATAATATTTTTTTTTAACACATTCGCAATGATAGTCGAATTTTTATGAAATGAGAGTTTTATATGTAATTTAAATGTTGATATTAATTCATGTATATTTTCATATTTTCGTCATATCTTTGTCTACTGTTCAAAGTGTTGTTCATATGCTTCTTTTAATAAAAAATAATCACATAAAAGTTTCCATAAAATAATTTTATTTAATACCTTGGAGTACTTTTAGAGATTTAAATTTTAAAGTTTCCCAATAAAAACTCAAACAAAAAATTAAACTGCAAAAAGAAAATTATGTATAATCTAATATTTCAGGAGTTTACTGAATGTCATTTAAATTCACACTACATAAAAGTCTGTCAAAAACAAAATATTGTACAAAAATGCGCTATCAGAAGTGGGTTGACGATCTTATTCCAGTTGTGAATTCTTGTGGTAGAATCAATTGCAAACTATCAACTAATACTTCTAAAATGGACGTCTACCTTCATTAGTGCAATAATGGATTTCAAATGGATGCAGTTTATACTATTTCAGTGCTATTTAACTTAGAATTCCAAGAAATCGATATACTCGTAGTCTAAACAGAAACATGGACGTTCCGGTTCGTTGAAAGTCGGCTAATTCATCCTCACATTAATACTCTCTCACCCTTCCATCAATTTTGTTAATCCAAAGAATCAGTTCGCAAACTGGGACTTAGTGAGAATAACCGTGAGATAAATCTTTTCCTTGTATGAAAAGGAATGCAAATATGGAATCTACAGGAAATGTAAAATACTGATTGAGGCTTAAAAGTTACCAAGTTATTAGAAAGACTTTTCATTCATAAAGGCAATTTAAGGATTGAATGAATTTTTCTCTAATTTCCGTCATTCAACTATTTTTAAAATGATACACTTCCTGTCCATAGTATTTATAAAGGCAATTTATGATGTTTAAATTTTAAACTTGATGTCCCAGGATTAAGATTTAGTTATTATAATTTCTTACAAAATTAAATTTTCATTACAATCGATTAATCTTAATCTTTTTATTGCTGATTTATTCACATTCATAATTTAACCAACATTAAAAACTCCACCTCTTGGATTTCGATTTAATTTGAATGTGTTCATTCTCAGAGATCAAGATTAATTTTATGCGATAGGCCAATTAAAGATTTCCTTTTAAATCAAATGTTATGACGAATCTGACGAGCTGAAACAAATTACCACTTTCCACAAATTAATTTTATTGTATGCTAATTAGTAATAATAAGACATGACAAAAGGGTTCTACTTTTGGTTTATTTAGTTTCATTAATTTCATAATTGTTAATTTTTTTTTTTGGTTGAATAGATATGAAATAGTGTATATTTTTTATACATAGTTATGTACATTTTAGATAAATTTGTTTTTACAATTATTTAAAAAAAAAATTAATTTTACAAAATTACATCTATAATCGTATATGAATTATTCACAATTCGCTTTTGAATAACTGTTACTCATAATATTCCGTATAAAACCAATCTTTGTAATTTTTTTATTTCAATAAATATTTTAAGTAAAAGTTTATTTCTTCTTTTTCTGAACCTTGTTTCTTATACTTTCAATTCTAATACTGTTTAAACTGTAGATGCCTTTCTTTTTTGCACATTTTTAAACCGCACTTAAAATGCTATTAAAATTAACACTAATTATGTGGTAGAATGAATGAAGAAATGAAATTAAGAAATTAAAGTGAAGCTGGAAATTCTAATTTACTGGGAACTTTCTAATTATAAAGCATAATTTTTTTTAACTCAATGTCAAGGACTTATCTATTAGATCATTGGCCGTTAATACGATAAAAGGCTATTCTCCAAAAAAAGGTGGTGTAAAGGTGGGGGTGATACACTTTCTAAAAAAGAGGGCGTAATATCATACCAGAAGATTTTCAAGTGTAACCCACCAGGGGATTTGATTAGCGTTTAGAGAAAAAACTAAAAATTGTAACCATGTTGTAAGATTCCGTGTCACAATCTCCTCTAAGTTTATTCGTTTTTTCAAAGCAGTAAATGTAGTACTAGCCATCATTCGTCCTCCTGAACGCTAGCTTGTGCGCACTACTCCTAGGCAGAGGTCGGGAGTCGAGCATTTTTGACGGAGTCTCAGACAGGAGTCGGCATAAAAATCTGACTATTTTATAAGAATGATATTCCTTTTTAAAAATTCTGAAAATAAATCTTAAAATTAAATGTTAAGGAGGCAATTCAATTGCATCATTCAGTAATACATTCACTAGCAAAGACAGTTGCTGCTTTAACAGCATCTCAAGTAAATGTAGAGAGACTTATAAAAAATTATCTTAGATCAGCAATGAAAGAAAATCTCATAGAAGCTATTCCATTTTTAAAAACAAATATTTAATGTATTAGAAATATACCACCTTTGCGTTTAAAATGTACAATTTTCTTTGACTTGCCTTCAACTCTTTTTAATACTTTGCTACGTGTTAATTTAGTACTGCTATTCTTATAAAATATATATTTTTTGTAAGTAAATTTAGAGTACAAGGATATCTTTTAAGTAAGGGCAAATACTACACCTATAAAATTGTAAAAAATATTTTGTTATGCAAAAATTGTTTTTATAGATATACGAGTTCATCATTGAATTTATTTCACAAATTTTCTAAAATCATTTGTCAAAATCATAGCTCATAAAATTACTGCAAAAAGTCAGGAGTCGGTATAAAAAATTCGACTTTTTTGGCAGACTCCATACCTGTGATTTTAGGCCACGTATGAAACAAATTTTATATTGCGGAAGTCAGACTTCTTAAGTCTCCTTTTGGGAGATGGATAAGTAGGGATAGACAACATAAGTTTCTTCTAACAAAAGAATTAGAATTTGAAATGTTAATTCCATGATTTAAGTCACATTTTCATTAAATCAAAAAATCAGTCGAAAGCATTTCATTGTTATGTTGAACTCGATATACCGTCTAATGGTGGGAAAACAAACTTCACAACTCATATAATTTTTGTTTCTACACGCTTAAACCCTATTTATGAACAATAGGCAACATTTTTAAAACGTCATCATTTTTTCTACCTTTGTCCATGTCCATATATATTATTCTAAACAGTGTAATGTTATGCTAGGACAGAAAATGATCTATGGGATGTATTTATTTTACTATTAATCCAATTGTTCCTATAATCTAACTTCGAGAGCAGCAAACGTGAACGACATGTTTTAATATGTTCAATTTCCCATTAGTATTTTAGAAATATCGCGTGATTTAGTTACATAAAACATAAAAGAAAAGGTCATAAAATGCACATTGGATAACAATTAAGAAAGCCAAAAAATTTGTGTCCTTGGAAGAAATCTCTTTTTAAACGTGACTGAAATCATATACTTTTAAATACTTCCTGAGCAATCTGATTATATTTTTGGCCAAGTTTAAAAGCTTCACTTTCAGACTTGTGCAACAAAATAGCAACTATTAATTTATTATAATCATTATAATGCAAGATATCATTTTCATTATAAGTAGAGAACCTTGACCATTCATTTTATCTGTAGTTAATGCGGTTGCTATAAATCTCAATTTATTACGGATTGCCAATCAAGAAAATACATCATTATCTATGCTTGGTAAACATCCGTTAAAAAAGTAGGTTAATAGTTATTACTTCTGCATAAATTTTTATCCGTTTCTTTTTTTAAAAAGAAATCAATAGTTTTAGAATAATTTAATTGTTTATTTATTACATCTCTGCTCTAATCTGTAATTGCCAAATCATTCTAGGTTAAAACATAATGAGCAATCTAAGTGAATGGAATTTATTTCATAATTTATTTCTTAAAAATCATCAAACCGTGCATTTCCCTAAGAATAAGTGCATTCCCTAATGCATTATTTATATCAAAAAGAACATCAATATTGTTTTAATTACAAGATTTGGTACACTTCAATTTCTAACTTTTGCATATATTAAAGATAAGTCAAGGATTTATCTCTGGCTTGCAGTTTGTATTAAAGGATATTAAGAAGATTACGGTTTTTTTAATAATAATTTATTGACAGTTTTGTGATTATCTAACTGAGTTCAATTCCTAAAAAATATTAAAAAGAACTATGATTATTAATTTACATTCATTTTATTTTCCTCGGATTTATGGTAGAAAATAAAGCATGCCAATTACCTTGCGTATTTCTATAAACTAATTATCCTAGACATAATCTCATTTTAACGCCTATATATTCTTTACAATTATCCTATATATTTTAACCCCATTCATCGAGGGGGTATTTTTAATCATTAAAATTTTAAATTAAATAATAGCAAAAGAAAAATTAGTTGAAACAAATCCACACTGCCTGTTAAATTTCGTACTTTCAAAACTACTTTGCATGGCGTATATCTAACTAGCACCGTCTTCAAAACGATTTGTCAATTTTCGCTTATTAATAGATATCAATAATATATTAATAGATATTAATAATGTAGGAATTATTCTTTCGATTGTAATTTATATTAATAGATAGTATGAGGTTTATGATTTTTTTAATAATAATTTACTGACAGTTTGATTACTGAGTTGAATTCGATTCCTAAAAAATATTGAAAACTGGCTATAATTAGTAATTTACATTTTTATAGATTTTTCTTAGATTTATGGTAGAAAAAAAGCATGCCAATTAATTACCTTTCGTATTTCTATAAACCAATTATCCTATACCTAATCCCATTTTAACGCCATTCGTGGAGGGGGTATTTTTAATCATTAAAATTTAAATTAAATAATATCAAAAGAAAAATTAATTGAAGAAAAACCAAGATGCCTATTAAACTTGGTACTTTAAAAACTACTTTGTATCGCGTTTATCTGACTAGCACCGTCGTCTGATCGATTAGTCAGTTTTCGCTTGTTAATAAATATCAATAATATATTAAAATATATTAATAATATAGGAATTATCTTTCGATTGTAATATATATTAATAGATAGGGAGAGGTTTATGAAATTTTTAATAACAATTTATTGATAATTTGATTACTGAGATGAATTCGATTCCTAAAAAATATTGAAAACCAGCTATAATTAGTAATTTATATTTTTATAATTTTTTCTTAGATTTAAGGTAGAAAATAAAGCATGCCAGTTACCTTTCGTATTTCTATAAGCTAATTATCCTATACATAATCCCAATTTTAACGCTATTCTGGGGGAGGATATTTTTAATCATTAAAATTTTAATTTTAATAATATCAAAAGAAAAATTAGTTGAAGCAACTCTACACTGCCCATTAAACTTCATCTTTCAAAAGTACTTTGCATCGCGTATATCTGACTAGCACCGTCATCAGATCGATTTTTCAATTTTCGCTCATTAATAGATATCAATAATGTATTAATAGATATTAATAATATAGGAATTATCTTTCGATTGTAATTTATAGTAATAGATAGAAAGAGGTTTATGATTTTTTATTTATTTATGTCTCTTAATAACTTTTTGGAATCGAATTAATAATTATAATAATAATATAATTAGTAATTCCCATTTTTATAGATTTTTCTCAGATTTATGGTCGAAAATACAGCCTGGCACTTACCTTTCGTATTTCTATAAGCCAATTATCCTATACATAATCCCATTTTAACACCATCCGTATAGAGTATCATTAAAATTTTAAATTAAATAATATCAAAAGAAAAATTAATTGAAGCAAATCCACACTGCCTGTTAAACTTTGTACTTTCAAAACTATTTTGCATCGCGTATATCTGACTAGCACCGTCATCTGATCGATTCGTTAGTTTTCGCTTATTAAAAGATATCAATAATAAATTAATAGATATTAATTAACATAATATATCAGAAGATATTAATAGATAAGAATTATCTTTCTATTGTAATTTATATTAATAGAGTTTATTTTTATCTATAGTAGAGGTTCGCTTTTAAAACCCATGTTTACGTATCCACACAATTGGCGATATAATTATATTCATTTGAGAAATACATATCCCATATATGTTAATATTTTTTTAATAAATTTAAGTCTCTGTTTAAAAAAAAAAAACATTTTCTTGAATTGAAAAAAGTAACTTTCATACATTTTTTTTTAAATCTGAAATATTTTTTCTCGGCAATATCTATCATGAAAGATGAATGGGAAATTCAGCATTTCCCCCTCCAAAAAAATGAATACTCTCTTTTAAGATTGCATTTCTTTGGGATGTACTTTAACGAAAAATAATTTATTCCTTTAAATCGCATTGATTTTTTTAAAGAGGCTTTGTATAAAATGAGAATTTGAGGTTTCTCATTTTGCATAATCCTGGCAAACTCTGAATGTTTGACAAGGACTTAACTTTAAATCTTTGATGATTGAGATTGTTATATTCTTGCGTAGCATATCTTATAAAAAGTTAACAAGGATTCCCATTAAGGACAAAAAAAAAATGATTAAGAGCATATTTTACATTGCATCATTTAAAGGGAATAAATGTCAAACTGTTGTCTTTTGTTGTTGTTGGCTGTCAAAAAAATTATGCATAAACATTATTATTCATTAATAAATACCATAAATTATAGCATCATGGCATAAATTATGCATTGATGTTTTTGAAAATGTTTTACAACCTACTAAATGAGAATGCTATGTTTAATTTTAATGCTATATTAACATTTTAAAATGCCATGTTTAATTTTATTTTTTTATAACTACGAATAATTCCATAGAGATTGGCCAGCAGCAAAAAAAAAATATATAAAAAAATTACAATTTCCGGTTATACAATAAACATATTTTAATCTCTAAAGAGACGAAATCTTTAGTGAAGTTTATGTGGTTTATTCATTTAATGCCATCTTGGTTTTAATCATTATCTTAATTTTTATTCATTTAATACTGAAAAAAATTAAGTGAGTTACAAAATAAAAAATATTTTTTTTAAATTTTCACATTTGTGATAGTTGAGCCTTAATGATAATTACAACTGATTATATTTAAAAAATGAAAAAACCATGAATGAATACACTAACGACATACAGTTCCGTTACATTTTTTTAAAAGTTACGTTAATTCATTTTACATTTTACACATATTTCTCATATGGTTTGGTTTGCCGCTCTACGATCATTTTTTACACACTTTGGGCTATTTAGACCGGGACCTACACTTTAATATGGATTCCGAACCACTAACAAACATTCATGCCACTGCCAAGATTCGAACCTGAACTCGGTAGTACCAAAGGCTAGAGTTAGCCAATTGGCCATTAGGCCTCATATGAGCAGCCTTACTTAACATTATAATTAAATTGTTTAATCAAAACTGAACATTTATTTATGAATACATCTTTAATGAACTTAGTCTATTTAAAGTTCGTTTGATAAAAGAACTAAAAAGTTTTCTTCTTTTCATTGAAACTTCAACTTTAATGAATATATTTATTAGGCAATTATTTTTAATAAATGCAGGAGGGCAACAACTCGTATGTGGGGATGGTCAAAATCTAAATTATTGTCAATTTTTTTCTTATGAATTTAAATACCCAAAAGTTTCAAATAATTTGTTAATAAACTATAATATATTTATAAATGGTCTTGAGAGGAAACTTAATAATACTTTATCATCATCATCATCATCATCATCAGTGGCGCAACAGCCCCATGGTGGGCCAAGGCCGTCTGCCTACTGGCAGATTTCGAGACAGGAGATGCTTTTTTTTTTTTACGGGGTAGGGTTGTCAGCTCCATGCCCAACGCAATACAGTCATATTAGACCCGAACCTACCGTTTTAAAGTGGATTCCGAACAACTACAAACATCCATGGCATGGCTGGGACTCGAACCCGAAACCTGTGGTACCGAGAGCTAGTCACTCGGCCATCAGTCCTTTAATAGTACTTCTTAGTTCAAAAATTCCTTTTTTCTATTTTTTTACTTTTACAGTGAATTCTTTTTTAAATTATAATAATAATATATTGATTTCGCCTTTTTGAAAACAAACAAAATTATCTTTTATAGATCTTTTGAAAGATATTTTGGAAATCTTCTTTAATTTTTTAGTCATTCGATACTTTAGTGAATATTTAAATGAATAATGTCGTTTTTCTCGTAAAAATATTTATGTTATTTTGCTCTGCAAACATTTGAGAAGAAAGAAATAACAATAATCAATAATGAACATGAATAATAGAGATGTTAGAGTAATAATAATCAATATGTTTCTTAGAGATATTCGGAAAAATAGGACATGTACAAAAACTTATTTTCCTTTCAAGCACGTAAATTATACGTGGAATCTACATGCCCCAGTCTTTTGTTTAGAAACTATGGAAACTTTTTATAGATTATTTTTGTTTTCTTATAGTTTTCTGAAACATGTACTTTATTTTTTATTAATATTATTATCCATAAAATGTGCATTGTTAAATATCTAAGAAATATGAAGGTGTTTGTTAATAATATTTAATATTCGCTTCATTTATATTTTAAATACTAATCGTAAGACATTTGTTTATTACTCTTAAATGAAATGTGTGAAACAGATAGAAATAAATAGAATAATAGCAAAGAAAAAAAAATAATAAGAGTTTTTCCAATTCCCTTGGCTTGACTTATCTTTCGCCATTGATAAGGCAGAATTGTAGCAGATTATGTTGTTGTTGTTGTAACGCAACTTTCAATACACAGACAGCTAATCTTTATGTCATTAGCAAGGGCTGCGTCGCTGTTATTCATTTATCACTACCCAGGAGGTACGTGTAGCTTGAAGATATACTACGGACGCGAGTAACACTACCCCCATAACTCTCTACGATCCTATTAGACCAGGACCTACGGTTTAAAGTTTATTCAGAACCACTACAAATATCCATGGCACCGTCGGGACTCGAACCCGAAACCTGTGGCACCGAGCATTCGGCCATTATGCCCTTGTGGCAGATTACGCTTTGCTCAATTTGCGTCGCGTTTATGAGGGAGATATTATATTCTTCTGGTGATCTCTCTAGGGAAAACTAATTCACATTTGTGCTACATGAGAAGAAAACCTAAAAAACACTCAAGCAGCCAAAACGACGACAACAAAGCATATTGCCAAAACGCACGTCTCTTTGCCATTTTAAGTGGTCTAATCGAGTTAACAGAAATATAACTGGTAACCTTTCCCTCCGGCCGATTCAGCGGTGGCCAAGTGATTAGCGCTGTGTACCACAGGCTTCAGGTTCGAATCCTGGCGGTGGCATGGATGTTTATAAGTGGGTCGGAATCCACGTTAAACTGTAGGTCCCGGTCTGTTTAGACCTCGTGTGCACAAGATGACCGTAGAGCAACAAATCAAACCTCCGGCCGATTCATGGAAATGCCGTAAAGCTTCAAATTCTCTTATTGAGTAATTCAAGGATTTTAGTAATTCAAAAAGAGTATATTAAAAAACTTTTTATGAATTAAAATAATTGCAATTTAATTATTTTCTGGGTAATTTAATTTTTTTCACTGAAACGGGGAACTTGCAAATCAGTAGTTCATTTTTGTTCTGTTTTCGATACAAAATTTAATACTTAAAAGTTCATAAAATAAAAAACCTTGTTGGGTTTTACTTATTTTCTAATTGAATAATAAGATTTTAAATGTAAATTCTTTATCAAGGTATATTTAAAAGTAATAGTTAAGAAGTTATGACTTTATATCCCTTATATTGATAAAAAAAAAGGTTTAAAATACATTTAAAACATGAATAAATCTTACATTTCTTGAATATTGTTATTAAAATGTATATATGAAGGAATGTATGAATATTTTTAGATTAATTGGTAGAATACTCATTATTCATTTTTAACACATGACATGTTTTCTATACATTTTATAACAAATTAAATTTATACCACAAATGAGTTAGAAAGTTTTGGATCCTATTATCACAATGTGTTTTTTAATACTGCAAGTAATAATTATTTAGATACTTTTTTTCCTAAATCTGTTTTGATTAATTTGGAAAAACAGACCACTAATAAGTTCTTTTTAAAGACATATGAAGATATTCAAAATTAAAATTGAAAATAAATGATATTTTAAAAGGAAAAATCTAACAATTATGTCAATAAATTATTACAGTTTTTGATAGAGGGATATTGATTTTCATTTTCAAATACAAAAAAAAAAAAAACCCCGAGAATTTTAAAAACTTTTTAAAGCTAAAGTACAGAGTTGAGCTTATATACAGATCCGCTAATCTTTTGCAAAAGACACAGGTATTTTTCTTTTAATTGGGGCACAAGCGATAACTCGCCAAATGTCACTCAATATAGCATGTTTTTATTTATTTACTTTATATTTAAGTTTATGAAAAAAATGTTTTACTGAAATGATTTATTCTTTTTATGAAAGTCAGTTATTTTATTTTCGAAATTGTGTATATTGCTAGATAAATCGAAAAATCATGTTGGCGAAATTTCCACCCGGCTAATGAAAAAGTACCAAATCTTACACTATAAACAATGATATAATGCTGTAAATAATCAACACAAAAAATAACCATGTAAAAGAAAAAATACCTTTATCTTTAACTTACTTTTGGGGTATTTTGATTACAATCTTAACTAAAAAAGATTTAAAAAAAATTCATGTAATTACGTTACAGGAATTTTTTTTCACTTCGGCCTGTATACGAGTTTTGAACTGTAGGTAAATTTTTTGAAGAAAAAGACTCACTCTTTGCTTATACACGGCTCAGCTTATATTCGGAAATATATGGTATGTAAAAAATGAAAATGTAAAAAATACATAACTTAAATATTCAAACTGCTTCATGAACATAATTTTAAATTCTTATATATTGACCTCTTAATAATCATTACGTGTTTCAAATAGGAATATTCTTTTTTTAATTAATTTTTTTAAGTTTCTACTTCAAAAATATATAGGTAACATAAATGCCTAAATACCAAAAATTCAAATGCAAATGCCTAACTAAAGATTTTCTCTAAGCTGTAACTTTTATTTCTGAAGCAAATTACTTTCTTATTTCTCTTATGTAACAGTTTAATTTATCAAATTTTGAATTTTTTTTCTCTTTATTCAAGGCCATTTCTTTCCTTCAAATGGAAAATCAAATTTTTATTGAACTATATAAAATAAACTAATAATAACTATATAATATGAATATTATGAAATTCCATATTAAAAAGTTGCTTCTTCTTAAAACATATGTTTGTTATAATATAAATTGTTTTGATTATAGTGATGTAAAATATTAACACCGAATCCTTTAAAATACGAAAATTTCCTCTCTGTATTTCTTGTCCGAGACCCTAACATATTTTTAAGATGGCCCTGATGTTATCTAAAACCCTCAAAATTTAACCAGAATAGCTAACCGACATTTATTTGATTAAACTACTGCTCCATCAAAATAAATTCGTTATTTTATTTAACATAATGTCTTATTTCCTAAATTTTATTGTATATTTTGACTTAAAAATTTTTTGTTTATAATATAAATTGTTCAAATTATAGTTGTGTAAAATATCAACATCTAATTTTTAAAATATGAAATTTCCACCTCTGTATTGATATCCGTGGCCTTAAAGTGTTGTTAAAATGGCTTTGCTGTTATCTAAAATGTTTAAGCTTGTTTAGAATAACAGACCACCTAAACATCTGCTCCATCAAATTATATTCTTTATTTTATTAATATCGACTGAACTTTTTCGTACCTTACAATAAATAAGTAAAACATCATAATGTCAATTTCACATTTTCTGAACGGAAGCTTCTAGTCGATAAGATAGCAGCAGTAGCAGGTCAATTACACCTTTTAAATTATATTTCTATTTCGGTGTTATCGATCTTTCGATCCAACCATTCCAAGAACACAGAGGCTGTCTTCTTAGACGTTTAATATTTAACTTCTTCCTAACCTCGGGCATGACAGCAAAGAAAAGAAATACTGTAGTATGTGCTCTACCAGTCTGGTGCTCAACTGCTCGGAAAAGATGTATGAATAAGGCCCAGTCTCTTTCATCAAGGAAAAGTGTTGGAGCATTGAATATGCGACCTTCACGCCTCGCTGAAGATGTGGAGAAGAATTCCATAAACCTTTCACTGGATGAAAGAGATTCCATTGTAACTAGGCAAGTCGATAAAGTACAAAAAATGGGTACATCTTTCACAGCAACCATTTACAAAATAATAAAATTTGGCTCGCAAGAAATATTCACTTTAAGTAAAGTCGCAAAACTAAATAAATAATAATAACTACTTCAAGGAGAAATTTTTTAAATTGAATTTAAAGTGACTTCATTTTTTTTGTCGGAATATATTATTCCTTGGGTATAACGTATTCAAACCAAAATGATTCTTTTATTGCATTTCTTCCTTTTATAAATTTAGCAATGTGCTAAGGATGTTAATTTGAAGTTTTGAAATTATAAAAAGGGAATTTTCAGTAAATTTCATTCTAAATGTATAAGATTTAACAGCTGATATTAAGACCTAAATAAACGTAAACACACAAAAAAACACAACTTGAGCATAAATAAACGTACTCAAATTAATTATACTCCTTTATTTAATTTATAATTACTCTTGCATTTAATTGATTACAATTACTCCATTATTTGATTATTTACAATTACTCTTTTATTTAATTATTTACAATTACGCCATTGTTTGATTATTTGCGATTACTCCATTATTTGATTATTAACAATTATTCCTTTATTTATTTACAATTACTCTTTTATTTAATTATTTACAATTACGCCATTATTTGATTATTTGCGATTACTTCTTTATTTAATTATTTACAATTACTTCATTATTTGATTATGTAAAATTACTCCTTTATTTAATTATTTACAATTACTCCTTTATTTGATTATTTACAATTACGCCTTTATTTAATTATTTACAATTACTCCTTTATTTGATTATTTACAATTACGCCTTTATTTGATTTTTTAACGTTTTATCAAAACTTCGTTAAAAGTTCTTTAAATTTTTATCATATTTATAATATTTAAAAAAATTTAAATTTTCAAACTACCATTTAAAAAAATGTTGATCTCAGAATATGAATGTAATTTTATATTATGACCAGAATATTGCACCCAGTAATCAATTTCAACTCTTTCAACTTAAAAAAAATAAATCTAAACGTTTAATTATTAATTATATGATAAAAATCAAAATGATACTCAGAATTTAGTTATAACTATAATTCCTTTTATAAATCTATTATACCTTTATTAAAATTCCTTTTATAAACACAGCTTTGTATATTCCTTTTATAAATACAGAAATTAACCCTTTTATAACTAAAGTAATTATTCCTTTTACAGATACAGCAATTTAGACAACTAGATTTTTTTTTTTTAAATATATACAAAAATATGCAAATTAACGATATTCTTCAAAAAGTTCTCATGCATTCAAGGCATATAGGTTGCTTATATTTTTCATAAATGTAATGAGTTCGTCTTACTCAATTTTTGTCAGGACATTTTAGAAGGATTTTCGAGTTGAATTTTTTAAGATGGTAATCAATATATTTTGGACTTGATGGATATTTTTGACTAGCGCTTTGGCGCTTGGTGCTACAGGTTTCGTGTTCGAGTCCCGGAGGTGCCATGGATTTTTATAGTGGTCCGAAATCCACTTTAAACTGTGGGTTCTGATCTAATATGACTGTTGGGCGTAGGGCTACCAACCCTATCTTGTAAGAAAGAAAAAAATCTCCAGTTTCGAAGTCTGCCAGTAGGCCTTGGTTGCCGCGCCCATGAAGATGATGATGAATCAATACAGATTAACATTTTTACTACATTTTCTTTTTACAAAGCAGCATAGTTACTTTGTTCTTATTGATAAGGGATTTTTTAGTAAATTGTTTAATATAGTGGTACAAAATAGTACTAATTCAATTAAAAATACTAAATGTACACATATGTCTCTGTCTCGGAAGACGTTAATAGATGTTAATGATATTTAATATTAGCTATTATTTAAAATCTTCTCGCATATTTAATTAAATGCTGTGTATCAATTTGATTTTTATCTGATATAATTAATAATTAAATGTTTAGATTTATTTTTTAAGTTAGATGAGGAGAAACTAAAACAAATTTTAGAAATAATATTCAGAGTATAGTATAAAATTACATTCAAATTATATACTATAAATTATTCAAATTCATTCAAAATGACAGCTTGAAAATTAAAAATTTTTTAATTATAATAGCAAGAATAAAAAATTTTGAACACTTTTAACAAAGCTTTGATAAAAAAAATAATAATGATAAAAAATTTATGTATGTTTATTCATGTTCTACATCTTAAATATCCATTGTCAAGTCTTATACACTAAAAATGAGATTCACTGAAAATTCTTGTTTTATATGAGATTTTTTATGTACCTTTTAAAAATATTCAAAATAATTCCTAAGCTATTAATTAAGCCCTTATCATAAAGCTTAAATATTACTGTTATGTCTATAACTCTATGACTGTATATCATTAAATGGAAATAAACGCTAAAAATATAATGATTATTAATTAGTCTAATAAAAGGTATCGAAAACACTTTTCAAATTTTATTAATTAAAACAATCCAAGAAACTGTTTTCAGACAATTTTTTTACTAGACTACTTTATTACAATTTTTACTTTACTACTTTTTTACAATTACAATTTTTTACTAGACTATTTTATTACTATTTTTTACTAGACTACTTTATATATGTTTTAAAACTGAGATTATTAAATGACAACTCTATTGACATAAATATTGTTTCTAGTTTTTTAAAAGAGCTTTCATTCCCTTTTCTATGACAATAAAATATTTTAAATGCAGGTAATAATAAACTCATATTCCATTAAAAGACATTGTATGATTAAACTGCATGGCACTTAATTTAACTGCTTGAAAAAGGAATTCCTTTGATATTGGCAAAACCAGTCGATTATTTAGAAGAAACAGAAAACTTCTTTGAATAATAAATTTAATGTATCACAGACATAAAAATTTTTCATTGGAGACAAAAGTCAACAATAAAAATTATGGAACAGCACCTTTTATAAATGTTTGGTTGCATCTGCTCTTATAATACATGCTTCACTAAAATGACTGTCTATCATAAAATACACATTGTCTTCAATAAAAGTATAGGAAAAGTAATTATTATGAATCTAGTTCTCTTTTACCATCAGTAAAATAATATCGTGACTTAATTTCTGAGTCTGGTTTCTTTTTTCGAATTCGATTCTACTTCAGATGAGAGAATTGCAATCGCAATTTATTTTGATTGCTTTTTGAGTGAACGAACTTTAGCAAATCAATACGGTTTTTATCTCAGATTGAGATAAAAACTTTCGGACTAAATTTTTGGAATAACTAAATTTTCGGAAAACTCAGATCTCAGAAGTTTTTTTGCATAGTTAATGAAAATTTTGTATGAAAAATTGCTCCATATGAGCATTGTTGTCGTTATTGTTGCTGTCGTATCCCCTGAAGTGTACAAGAAAATCAAATACCATGGTGTTCTCGAATAATATTGTCTGTGTTGATTGCCAGCTCGGAATACTTATAAACCCTTCTCCGAGGGATGGTCCAAATAATGTATGGCGGCTGCAACAGCTGGACAATCAAAGACATGATGAGGAGTAAGCTCGACATATGAACATTAATAATATAATATAATACAATAATATTAACATTATTGTCATTATGAACTATAATATGAACTTTCAATAGAACATAGATTCGACTTCGTTGGTAGACTGTACTACATTCAATGCATTGTGCTTTGTGCTTTGAAAACCAGTAGACCCGTTGCAGATTATGACAAAGAAACCAAGCAGTTAACTCTCTGGTTCGAACAGAATACGGCTTAACTGAAACAGAACTTTTCAATATATCTATCGCAATAAAAACTTTTTTATCAGCATGGTACAGTTATAACTTTGCGATATATTTAAAAAACATTTTATGCTATTCATTTATAGTTAAAAGAGAAGTGAAATTCGAAGATAAACAGGATTTTATCTCATTCATATCACTGTAAAACAAGAAAATTATGTTTACAGGAAAATTCTGTAATTTTGTTTACATAAAAATAAATAATATACTTTAAAATGTAGGTTTAAAATAAATAAAAACATCATCCATTATAAGTTCTTCTCATTTGAATTTCTGTATGGTAAAAATGATCTTCAAATTATGTAATTCCTTAGCTCTTTTCACCTCCACTTGTGTCGCAACTGTAAAATGCGCTTTCAATAAGACATAGATTCGATTTCGTTGCTGAACTACACTACATTCAATGCTTTGAAAACCAATAGACTCGTTGGAGATAATGACAAAGAAACTCAACTCGCCATCCAAGCAGTTAACTGCCTGTCTGGAACCGAATAAGGATTATCTGAAACAGAACTTTTCAATATGTCTACAGCAATTAACACTTTTTTATCAGCATGGTAAATCAATATCTAACAATGTTTGTAAATAAAAGGCGAATCTTTCTCAATATTTGATTCAACAAATTAATTTGACTATTACGAAATTAGGTGAATTATTATTATGGATGGTTTATCACGAAAAGAAAATAAGCGATGTACAAGATAGTATTTTTTAGAAACCAGGATTAACTCGAGATTCGTAGATTAAACAAACTCATTGAAATCGTACTATTAGTTTAAATACCGTTGCGCTACTTACAAGATCAAGGGACATTATTTGTGCTCGATGAAGAAAATGTCTTTTTAAATTGTTTGCGTAACAACCTCCCTAATTGTTTTCTTTTTCCTTCTTACTCGTTCATGTGTATCCCTCCAAGAAATCGTTTACCATCAATAGCAGCTAGCTCCTTTATCGTTCGGATTCTCTTGAGTTTTAAACAGTATTTTTTTTATTTCACTAAATGCTTGACCTTGATTCATAAAATATGTCATTTCGAATGGATCTAGATTGTGTTTTAAACTGCTTAAAGTTTTTTTTCCCCTCAATTTGTGTAAATTTTGACATAGAATTTCACAGATTACTTTTGCATCGTATAGCATTAATATCACTTACCTATATACATTAAAATGAAGTTAAAATCTTCTTACAGAATGGAAAAATATAAACCATAATTTTCACATTTTTGTATAACTGCATTTTACTTGTGTATCCGGCTGATTTTCTTAATACAAACCTCAATCAATGCAATCTCTATAATTCTCAATTATCTTTTCACTCCTACTTGTGGTTCAGAAGTAATTTTTTTTTCTGAGCATCACTAGGCCCTGTGTTCCACTAATATATGCCACAAATAGCCTATCGATTGGTAAATTTTTTTAGGAGTAAATGACCACATTTGCTAGTCGTATAGCAGACAGGCCAGAACCCTCTCACTAGCCAGACTGACTATTAATACGAGTCGCTTTGCACATATTATCACAATTTCCACCGAGACTCCCTATTTCTGAAAGCAGTGACTGCAACGAATGCTGCTAGGGGATTTGAAACCGAGCACTCTTACTTATTAGTTGTGCATTACCAAATTACCAATGGTCACTATATTAGTGGTAATACAGCAGTAATTAGTTGCAAGACAAGCGGGTTCGATTCTACAGAGGGATTGCGCTGCAGTCATTATTTTGAAAAGCAAGTAAATTCAAAGAAAACTGTGAAAAAGAATCTAATATCAACAGATGATTGGTTGGTGTTTTCCGAATTTTTTCCAATGAGACCCGCAAAAACTGGAGTTAACACTTAAAATTCTTCCTTATGGGAATAACCCAACCCAACAGGAGAATATTCCTACCATACTACGTTTACTAAATACTACGTACATTTCCTTTTAATGTCTGGTTGCTGTTGTTTTCAAATGCTCATATTAATGTGTCGCGTGGTCTGCGATGCCTTAGTTCCACGTAAGAACTTCTACTTCATAATAGTGAGAAATTTCCGACAATCCCATTTTCAACAAAATTAACTTTTTAATTTTTTAATGTTTTTAGAGCTTACAATGATTCCTTTAAGCAGGTGAGATGTGTAATTTTCCAACAACAGCAAAAAAAATTAGTAAAAAATTATTAAATCAATATCAAATAATAAACTGTTAAAGTTAGCTTATTAACTACAAATTTCATCCATTCCAACGCAGTATATATATATATACTGGGTTGGCAAGGATGAAATTTGTAGTTAGTTTTGATATATATATATATATCATTTTTACTTAATTTTATAATAAGTATTTTGTTATATATTGCAGCAGTCACCAATTGGTGTCCGCGTGAAAATTTTGACTGTCTTAAAAAAATCTGAACAATGTTTGAATTTTTCTTCATTCATAGTAAAACAAACGTAATATGATAAGATAGTCTGAATAACAATTTTCGTCTTTATATCTCACTAAAGTCACGAAATATACTAGACTCCATAGATTAGTAGCATAATAGAGTGTGCATCAGGGTTGCCAGTTTGAGACAAACATATTCGCCACGTGACTTTTACATTGTAATTTAACATATGCGGTGATAGCTTGGCGATTTTTGGCGACAATCTTTACTGTTGGCTGTTTCTACTCTATGATGTAGGAGCAAAGGGAGGAAATGATCTACTATCATACAACGATTTTCAAAAGGAATGGTTTATTCTTTTAGCTTAAAAAAAATGTAAACTTAATTTTTTTTTAAATATTTAGCATTTTTATTCTATTAATAAATTTTCTTGTGTAATATTTTTCTTCCAAAGTGACTAAAAAATAAAATATTCATTTATATGAACTTTTTGCAATGTTTTATTATATTTCATACCAAATGATCAGAGTTATAAACAAAATAACATTTCTGGTATCTGTTTATCTTTAGCAAGCACAAAGTTAAATAAATGTATGACTTGAGAGGAATCTTCTCGGAATTTTCAGAATCGCTTCGTAGCATGTTTGTTTTCTAAATAATGTGCGTCGGGAAAAGAAGCCAAGGACATATTTCTTCTTTATTACTAATCTATGCTAGACTCTAGTATATGGTTTTCGAAATACGACACACGAGATTTTACTTTCATAAAGAGTCAAAGAAACAAATTGTAACAGGCAAGCGAATAAGGTTTTAGCGGGGTGGTTATCTGCGTATTCTTTTAAATACAGTTTCATTTAAAATCAATCGCTATAAAAAATTTTTATTTTCAACATTTGTTAAATCATTATAGATACGAACATTTTCATCACACAGAAATTAAACTGAGTATCAATCACTGCTTGAAATAAAACAGCTCTCGTCATTGGAATCACTGGAACCAAAAATCTAGAAACTTTATTAATATAAACACGAATCAATATCAAACTAAAAGTGTATAATACATAAAAAGCTTCAAATATTTTATACATTTAATGAAGCTAATTAAAAGTAGTGTCACTGGATAATGCCAGAACATACGTCAAGCGGTTGGATTTTCAAACTGTAAACTCCTGTGCAGAGAGATGAACACGGGACACTGAGTTGGATGCAGATCTTTTTATTTTTAAGTATTCTAACGCACGCGCGAAGGAAAGAACATGTGTAACTGTGGTTCCACCTACGCAACCGTGTTTCCTCTTAACTATGGTTCCTCCTACGCACTGCAAGAGCGCCCCTTGCATCGTGCAGAAGAAATCGTCAGTAGGCAATCAGACTCTCCCCCGAGAGGATGTACGGCAAAACAGACGCTGCCGTTAGTTACGAGCTCTCAGCCCGAGAGCTGGAAGTGGAATTCTTCCACTCATCTTTTAGTTTATATCATTAAATATGCTACATGTATGTTAAATAGTGTTTATAGTTCATTGTGGTGATAATGTGGTATTTACGTGCTTGTCAAAATAAATGTGTTCTTGGACTGGTGACTCGATTGGATCACACCCAGTTTCCAGCTGCACAAACAAACAAACAACACATCTACTACAATCTGCCGCCCAAACGTAGGACTTCCCGTACTATGTCTACTACAAAAAAGGTTTTTTTCTTGTATTTGTAAATGTACTATATGGTAGTTGTGTTTCATTTCAAACATAAATAATTGTGTAAATAATTTGGGTAATTAAAAACATGGAACTCTTGGATCTTCTCCATGGAACTCTTTTATTTGCCTCATCATTTTTTCTCTTTATTCTCTTGATCCTTTTTTCTCTTTATTCTCTTAATCTTTTTATCTCTAATTTACGTTATCCGTACTCTCTGACATAACTTACAAAAGTAAAAATACACAAATGGGCATTGCAAACAATACAAATGGGCATTACAAACAAACTTTAATAATTTTGTTGCAATTAAACAGCCTTTAAATATTTTGTTATGATTAAATAAAAATTTGTAATTTTTTTATGTTAAATAGATGCTTTTTATATAAATAAAACGAAAGTTCCTATTATTATAAATTTTATCATTTTAATTATCATTTAAATTAAAAAGTTATAAATACTTTTGTAAAATAATGATCTTTGTAAAAAAAATATTAGTGGTTAGCTGCATTTAAAACAACGAATTTTGTGGTCCGAAAGGTTGACGGCCATTACTAGTATATTGTATACCAGAATAGAATATTGTACACCAAAACAGTATATTGTATACCAGAATAGAATATTGTATACCAAAACAGTATATTGTATACCAGAATAGAATATTGTATAACAAAACAGTATATTGTATACCAGAATAGGATATTGTATACAAAAAAGTATATTGTATACCAGAATAGAATATTGTATACCAAAACAGTATATTGCATACCAGAATAGAATATTGTATACCAAATAGAATAGTATAAATATCGTAATATATAAATATATATAAATAATATAAATAAATATATAGATAAATATAAATAAATATATATATATATAAATATAAATAAATATATATAATAAATATATATAAATATATATATATAACTATGTAGTATAAATATCTTATACCAAATAGTGATCCTATTTACTGAAGAAATATTTATTTCAAAATGTAGCCTTAGGGCAAATAACAAATGACACAAATAGTTAATAACTAATTCTTTCTGAGATGATTCAGAATAATTTGTAATTTTTTTGAATATGAAATATCTTTAATTTATTGAAAAAATATGTAAACCATTTTAACTGCTTATCTAAATTGTCTTATGGTTATCCTACTTAGTAAATTCACAGTGACTCAGTCAGATATGCGTTCATGCTTTTTCTAAGAAATTGAAAAAAAAAATTAATGTGAAATGTTTATCTTTGTCAAATGAGCCATCCAAAATATTTTTTTTAGGATTGTTCGGTGAAGTATGACCGAATTTATGCCCCAGCTCTACAAAGCATTTTTTTTTCAACATTGTGTTGAACACAGTTGCTAAAACACTTTCTCTATTTTATTTTGAAACGTTTTTATTATTATTTTTTAAACTTTGTAGATCTTTTCCACCTTGATGAATTTTCTCAGAAATTCCACATTTTATTTGACGCTCTTTAAAATGTCACCTTGAAGTAATAATGCAGTGGATTTCAAAAGATTTTTTTCAAATTAATAACTTATATTATGGATTATTTCAAATTTGAACTAATAAAATGAACACTTAACTAATAAAATCACATTTTATTTTAATATCTTGTTCCTGTTGTTTTCAAATGCTGGTATTTCGATCTGAAGCTACAACCCACTTTTAGGGAATTAGCACTTTCATTTCACCTCCCCGAGATAAACGGAAGGACTTTTCTGTCTATAGATTTATCGTGTTCATTGATATAGAAGCTTTCAATGTCTGAGTGTTTGCCAGTTTGTAAACCCAACTCTTTATTCAACATACTTCTCAAATCCCTTATTATTTTATTCTAATACAACTGGCAAATACGTAGACCGTGATCTTTTATACCATAAGGACTGCACCGACGTTACTCACTTAGCACTACCCAGAGGTCACATGTAACTTGAAGATAAGCTACGGACGCGGAGTAACAATGCCCCCGAAACGTTCTATGATCATATTAGACAGGGACCTACGGTTTAAAGTGGATTCCGAACAACTACAAACATCCATGGCACCGCCGGAACTCGAACCCGAAACCTGTGGTACCGAGCACCAGAGCTCTAGCCACTCGGCCATCGGGCTTGATGGTGAGTCCCGACGGTGCCATGGATGTTTGTATCAGTTCGTAATCCCCTTTACACAGTAGGTCACGGTCTAATATGATCGTAGAGCGTTGAAGTGGCATAAAAGATGAAATCCATTATAATGTATAGCATTCACAAAATATTTTTTTCCAAGCATGTGTTATACATTTTTTATTATTCACCCGATATATATATATTTAATAATAACAATTAAATTTTTTGGAAAATATTTGGGTGAGAGATAAAATAAAAATATTACATTTAAAATATAAAAAGAAAGTGTTATAAGATATTTTTCCGATCACTATATACATATTTTATCGAAATAATAAATGCAACAACTTTTGATTTATCACCAGACAACATATTGATTCTTAGCCTCATTTCTAACCTCGTATGACCCATTATATTGATCAGTATATCGATTATAATATGCGTCATATTAATCTTAATGAATGGAAATAAATTCACCATGCCAGAAATGTATATACCATTTTTTGTGTATATGCTTTTATATATACATGCTTTTTCCATTAAACAAATACAAATATGTTGTAATGTATGTTATATTTTATTTAAATATGCCGTAAAAAATAATATACTAGAATCTGATTTTATATAATGAAAACAAAAATTATATAAATAATTTTAAATTAGTAAAATTAATCAGCAATCTATAATTTTAAATTTTAGTATTTTGTGTTATTTTATTTTATCATTTACAACTATGTTTTCTTTGTATTATTTGAATTGTTTCTAAAAAATCTTACTTATTAAATCATTACATTTTATATGAATTATATCTTTTTGAACTTTCTCGCAAATAATAACGTTTCATTAACTGAATGTAAGTTAATGATACGTACGCTTTTCAATTATGGAAATTTTTTAAATATAAAAGTTTTAAATGAGAAATTTTATTTATTGCAAAACTTCCTAATAATAGGAACAAATTTTTTATAAATTTAGCTGTCATAATAGTTTATTTTTTGTAATAGTTAAATTAAAAAAGTAAGTTAATAGTAATAATATAGTTTTGTAATAGTTGTTAAAATTATTTTAATTTTAATAACTATGAAGTGAAAAAAATGGTGAAACTTAAAAACATTTGAAGTTTTTTTTACTTTATTAAACATATATGTATATGTATATATAGATATCATCATCAGCAGCAGTGGCGCAACAGCCCCATGGTGGGCCAAAGCCGTATGCCTGCTGGTAGATTTCTAGACGGTAGATTCTTCTTTTTACTGGGTAGGGTTGTCTGCCCTATGCCCAAAGCTCTACAGTCGTATTAGATTGGGACCTACGGTTTAAAAAAGATTCCGAACCATTACAAGTATCCGTGGCGCCGCCGGGACACTCGAACCCGAAACCTGTGACAATAAAGCGCCAGTCACGCTAGTTAAAGCGCTAGTCACTCGGCCATTAGGCCTCATATATATATATGTGTGTATGTATGTATGTATGTATGTATGTATGTATGTATGTATGTATGTATGTATGTATGTATGTATGTATGTATGTATGTATGTATGTATGTATTTGTATTTTGCTACTATATATAGAACTTATATGTGAATAAAAAAAATTGGTGACTTTGAATAAAAATAACTGTCACAAAAATGGCTTAACTATCCTTAGATAGGTTATCTCTTCTTCATTTACTATATCATTCAGAAATATTTTTATTTCTGTTATAATTTCCCTTAATTGATTGATGTTTTAATAAGGGGCTCATTAATAAAGCATCCACTTAACAAAAATTGTTTTTACCCCCCATAAAATAATCATAGACACATCCCTTTTTCACCGAACGTTGAGCCCGAATGCTTTTTATAATTCAAAATGAAGATTAGTTTTCATTCAGAGTATTATATGACTATGCATGAATAAACGCTGTATTCCCTTAGGAATCATATTCAGATTAACCTGAATTTTGCAAAAATTGAATGGCGTTGACTTTCTGCTGCCAAATTGCTTCTACTAGCCACAAAAAGTTTCTTTTGAAGGTGCCGATGCTACAACCCGAGGTTGCCATGGCAACGCCCCATTCCCTAGAGACGCGTTTCATAGAACAGTAGCTAAAAGTAGGCAGGGGAAACATGGGGTAGGTTTAAATGGCGTTTTTTTTTAAGGGAAAGAGGCATTTATAATGAAGGGGTGAGCGAACTGTAGCCGGTGTTTTCAATGTTGCCATGTCCTCACATTAAACGGCGGTCATAACTGTTGATATCTATGGCAGTGAGCATGTCATGACATGTTTTTTAAATACATCCACCTTGTAATATTCATGTCTTCATGTGAAATCTGCCATTGTTACTATCTATATATGATTTTTATTATTTGACTATTAAAAGTATTTTATTTTTAATAATGCTTTTTTAAGCAAATTAAATATATATTTTTTTAATTTTAAAAAATATTTTAGATTAAAATAAGCAGAAAATTCTATTGTAAAATTGATAAAAGCAAGTACAACACAAGCTTTATTAAAATAATTTCTCCTTTAAGAATTTATTCACAAAAATGAAATTGAATTTTGATTCTTATATACACTAAGTTTGTAGTAAATTGCAGTTTTAGTATTTAAAAATAGGTGTAAACTTCTTTGAATTTTGAACTTGAATAATGAACAAATTTTCACATTTGTAATGTACTTTATTTAAATTAGACGTTATATGATTCATTACTTTTTACAGATCATTTTTATCACTGATCATTTTTAAATACATCTCCTCTACGGTTATTCAATAAAAGATTGCCAACTCTAAAATGTGAACATCAGATAGGAATTGTAGTGAAGTTATTCAAAATTGTGTAAATTTTGTATTAAAAGATATAAATGTAGAAAATTATAACTGAACAGAAATTAAAAATTGCTTTATTTAGATGCCAACTCTAAAATGTGAACATCAGATAGGAATTGTAGTGAAGTTATTCAAAATTGTGTAAATTTTGTATTAAAAGATATAAATGTAGAAAATTATAACTGAACAGAAATTAAAAATTGCTTTATTTAGATGCAGGTATTCTAGTAAATCAATAAAATTTTAAAAGATTTATAAATATTTCATATTCAAAAATTTATTTGAATAAAATAACAAAAACGAATCACTCGCTAATATATACACAGCATGTAACAGCAGCTAAGAAATATATTAGTTATATATTAGGTATATATTACTATATATTAATTATATATTAGTATATATCAATTATATATTAGTATATATTAATTATATAATATTATATGTTAGCTATATATTATATATAGAATATGTCAGCCGTAATTATAACACTTGATGCTGTAACAGGAGGCATGCATTAAACATGTGAATGATTATTAATCGATCCAGGATGAGGGCTTTCTGGGATAATTATCCAGCATTTATACGTCATAAAAACAAAATTTATAACACCCACCAGGTAATCCAACTTTGCGCAACATTTTGCATCTATAGTCAGATTGTCTGGTGGGAGTTTTTCAGGTTTATTCAAATACAACATGAAAATGCGGAGCTATTAAGCCTCCTTCATACAAAAGGGTTAAGCGGCGAAGCGTAAAGCGACGAAGAAGAAAATTCTTTTCGCCACATTCATACAGAAGCAATAGAAATCGCTTTACGCCGAGTGAAGTTCCAATTGTTTCTACGATCCTTATTGGCTCATTCTATGTTACATGAGCGTTGAAAAGTTATAAATTGGCCCACTTCGAACGATTGCTTCGGACGTTGTACGTTGAAGTTTGTGATTGGTCAACGCTTTACGCTTCGATGCGTTACGCCTTGGTGTGAAGGAGGTTTTACCCCTAAATTGCCTTCCCTGAAGACACTGTCCTCCTTTCAATCAACACCCGTCTGTGAACTATTCATGGTAATGAAGCCCACAAACGTCTCATCCTCACCTAAGTGATAGAGAACTACACAGCCTTAGGTATATGGGCGAAGTTTGAAAAGAAAGTCTAAATGTACAACAAGCTTTCAACATCCAGATTCCCAATGGATGGATGACCAGCCGTGTTCTATGGCATCCGAGAAGTCCTGACTTGACACCACTAGACTTCTGTATGTGAGGTTTTCTTAAAAACATGTTTACAGGAAAAAATATGGGGCTTATCACATTTACGAGAACAAATCATCGCTGCTATTGCCACAATGATGCGGAACATGGTCCACTGCATCTGGGGAGAGATTGATTATCGACATGATGCGTTAACAAGCAATGGTTATAGCAAACAATGATATAACAAGAAATTATTATCATATTGAATAATAAAATTAAACGTTATTAATTGCTGAACATTACAGCGAAAAACTTTTTTGTTTATCTTATCGTTCCAATCGTTTTGTTTATCTTATCGTTCCAATTTTTTTCGATGACCGTAGATTATATATATATATATATATTTATTTATTAGCCGACCTTTTTCTTTGACCCTGTGTTATTATATTTCTTAAGATACGATTTTCTGAAATTCCTCCAACCTTTTTACGATGTCCTGTATTACATGTGAAAAGTTTATAATAGCTCATTAATAATTTATGACAGCTTAACTCTATTGCATTTCTTCGTTATTTACAATTTCTTAATTTTTATGTTAAATTAACGTGTTTTGAATTTCTTTCCTCAGGATGGGTGGCAATGGTCATGAGAGATGGAAGAACAGCTGGATACTTTGACAGTATCGGAGAAGTTTCTCGAGCAGCTGTCCCTATGTTTTTGGTGCAAGATGCGGTCGTTGGACTGAAGACTGCACCAAATGGAATGTGTCGTACAGTCGTATGTAAAAATATTTATTTCACCATTTATTTCATATACATAAATCTTTTGTATTAATTTACTTTCAAAGCAATTCAAAGGGTATTAACACATTTTTAGAGCAATTACAATAAATGATTGAAAAAATGTAAATGTTATGGAATAAAGATTTTTGGCTACAGTGCAATCTTAAAAATTCGGATTTTATTTTTTATTAATTTTTATTACATATATTTTTGTTTCAAAATACAAATGCGCAAGTAAATAAGCTGTGGATCAAAGGATATTTTTTAGACTTTTTAAAAAATATTTTGAACCATCAGGTACAGCATTATTTTCATAGTCCTGCTTGCATTGTCTAATTGAAACACAAATTAGTCATTTAATCCAATTTATTGATATTCTAATTGAATTATCTAATTAAAATATCATTTCACACCATTTGAAATATATTTAAGTTCACCTATCATATTTGCAGATAAGCATCACAAGATCATTAGTGGCATCACTTCTTTGAAAGTGGCTAAGAAATTAAGTGCTTCTAATTCGGATTTAAGCTTTCTCTTGGTTTTGACAAATATCTTGAATATTGATCCATTATTGATAAGCACAGTGTATCAAAGATATTTTTCGCCAAATGCAACTTTTTATTCCTTCGCATGACCTAAGGCTTCTTTCTACCAACTCACTCATTGTATCCATTATTTCGTGGTGCTATTTTTATCCTTTCAAAACTAAAAATAATGGTCTGCTGTTTGCTCATTTCTAATTTAAATTTAAAATATCTTCAAATAAATATTCCTATTCTTGTATATGACTTGCATATTGGCTTTTAAATTAAAATTTTCTATATGGCACAGTGAATCAATACTTTTTTGAGGCTATTATTATACTTTTTGCTTTTAAAGTTATTCATTTTTATTTTGTTCTCCAATATCAGTATATAAATGTAAGACATCATTAACAAATTTTTTTTATTATATTTGATTAATTTTATTTATTTTCTAAATCTTGATATCGAATGTATTAATGTTTTTTTGACATTTGAATGCCTATGTGAACTCCCAGAATATGTATCTCAAAATACTGTAGTTTCGAATATGAGGGAGCCGAAAATAGCACATCCAAAATAGATTCAAATCTTTATCTTTGATTCTTGTACAGTGGTCATCTACTGAGATGTTTGAAATGTATGTTTTTCAGATGCATGCATAATTTCTCTGTTGTATATCTCTGGACAATGCATTGTATGACTTTAAATTATTCACCCTTTTCCAGTTTTATGTCAACGATAAACAATTTTCTGTTAGAAGCGTTGATCATAGTCAAGTTTCAGGTTGTTTTGAAGGGAAAAAATTATCCAATTGAATTAACTATACAGGATAGTTGAAAATCTTGACATATTTTAAAAAAAATATTTTTAAAGAAGTGCATAAGATAAAACGAAATCTTCTGCGAAATCGAAATCATGTCCAATGAAAGTTTGATTTTTTTCAAATCTTTTTATCAATTTGCAGTGGCTCTATATGTATATTTAATGGCAAGCAGGATTTCAAGCCATCATTCCAGTTTTCACCATGTCCTTTGTAATATGGCTGTTTCAAAAAGAGATATGGTATTGTGTTATGTAGAAAGTTAGTTCTTCAAGAAAAGCGCATGATACAAAATATTCAATGCTGTAATTATTGGGTATGCGTATATCCCAAAATCTAATGCAGCTAGACGAATTGACTTCCTCAAAAACTAAGAAAAACTGAAATGAAGAACAAGTAATATATAAAAAAAAAATTTAGGTCAATTCCTACTTTTTTTTCACTATATTGCAGAAAGTACTTTATGAATAACTTTCATTCATTTTTTTAAGTTTATCTGGAGCCATCTATTGGTAGATAAATACAACTTAAATCTAAAAAAAACCAAATTAATTAATTAAATTTAATTACTGAATTAATATTTGAAAAAACTGTATTAACATCCAGTGTCATCCACTACAAGTTCAAAAAAAATTGTATTTGAACTTGAGTGAATGAATAAAAAGTATTTTATTAACGATTGAAAATTTGAACAGATATATATAGGGAGAGCGTGAGCTAATAGAAGGATTGAAAAAATAATAATGGCACCACTTTCAAATATTTTAAACCACATGTGGTAGCTGTTATATTTTTCAAAATACATCAAGACTCGCCATTCATCTTGTACATCTCCTAACACAATGACATTTTTATAAGTTATTTCAAGACGTGTTAACAAAATATAACATATTGAGTAAACCCTGATTTTTTTTGTAGTATAATAGCTTTGATTTCGTCTAGAATCGCTTCCCAAGTTGAAAAAATTTTCTGATCTTATTTAGAGATCCTTTCTGTGATCAGTTCAGTTTGCTTAGACTTTGTTAAAATATTAATTTCAACTAGCCTTGGAAAAAAATTTCAAATTTTTTAGTAGCAGTAGTAGCAAGTGCTACGATATTCAAAGCCCTAGTATAATAAGAAGATCAAAATAAAAAACAATAATGAATGAATTGTAAATGAAAGGTTTTAACATATATAAATGTAGCTTTAAAACGTGTCGTGTTTTTTTTTTTCCCAATTTTTTTGAAAAATAAAATCTATGTTGTGTATGATTTTTGTATTGTTTTTTGTAAATTTATGATATTTTAGATGAAAATAGATCTATATAGCTAAAATTGGCTCTCCATTTACTCTTAATGAAATGCTTTACTTAGAAAAATCATTATATATTATGTATTGAAAGGTTAAAATATCCAATAAAATTAACAAAAATAAATTATTAGCAAAATTAACCCAACCATAAATTATTTAATAGCAAATCATCGTGTTATATGATTTAAATGTTAAATCTTCCAATGAAATCCGCTTTGTTTAAGCTTCATAAAGATAAATTGAAGGCAATATTTCCTGGATTAAAAAAAGAAGATAAGAATAATATTAAATCTAATAATGTAAGTACACTAAGCGTAAAGAATAATATGAAGTAATACGATAAGTAAATGTGTATTTTATGTTCTGAAAGGCATTAGCAATGATGTAAATAATTATTATCTTAAGATCCATTTAATAATCTTTTACAAAAAAAACTGCAAGTTTTGTATAAGCACACGAAAAGTGTTTTAAAAAAATTATTTGCAGTTTGTTCCTTCCCAGGCGTTTTGAATCCATCATTAGATATGTCGATTAATTTAGCTGGTTTAATAATATTATCTGCAGATATTTTGATAGCCCTGGCATAGTTATCTCCAGTAGTACTATGAATTTTATTAATTGTATTTACATTATTTACATGAGCAATATTCGCATTATTAACATTATTATTTACAATAGAATTTACTTTAACAGGAGCAGTATTTACATTATCAAGAACATTTTTCAAACCATTATAATCGTTGTGAATATTATTAGTAATAGTATTTACAGTATCTATTTTGGTTTTAAGATTAAATTCGTGCATATTACAGTTTTTAACTGTGCAATAATCAAAGTTATTCAATTTACCCCTCAAGCGATTGTTGCACATATTGAATTTCAGCACATATTTGTCCATATTGCAGATAGCTGTAAGCTATAGCTAGAGATAGCTTTTTTTCGGGAATTTGAAAGAACTTCTCCTGCCTTACGTAATCAGAAGAACATTTTTGAATTCATTTTTTTATTTTTTACACTTATATTTTTTATTATTCATTTCTCTTTCTTTCTGCTTCAGGTTCCTCCTGGAGAAGTTCTCAAAGTCCTAGGATCATATGAAGATCAAAACAGAAAAAGTATAATGGAGAAATGCCGTGGAAATCTACATCCAGATTTGATGATGTACTTAAAATGTCTCACCCAACGAGGCGAAATCCTTTTCTTACCTTACAGTGCCAAAGGAAGATTTTATTGTATATCATCACCAGATTCCCATACTTTGAATCATGTATACCTAATCTCTAATCTGCTACGTGTAACAAAATTACCATCTCTCATTCGTATTGTATCGGGTCCTAAGCCTCACATTACTTTGCCATTTACAAATGTCGTGCAGTTAGAAGAGGTACGCCGCGAAACTATAATTTTAGGTTGCACTATGGTCGATAATGAACCAATTCTGTTGGAAATAAATGCTAATTCCCAATTCTCGCTTCTTGGAGCTAAAGATAAAACTCTCTCGCAAAGATCAGAAAATTTCAAACGTATGTATAAGCTTTGTGCACTTGAAGGAGACAGATGGCGACAACAAATTCGTGTAGCACATCATGTTATTCCAAAGCTCATAAAATCATTAGAAAACCATAGGTCTTCGGTAACGCCTTCAGTAGCGTCCACTAATGTATCTAAAAATAAATGTAAAGAATTGAAACCTGTTCTTCCAGCTTGCGATATGATAGATTTTCTGAGGTATTCGTATCGCGATTATCTTTTCCCGAAACGCTTCTGGATGTTCCGTAAAAGTAAAAGATTTGAATTTCCCGGAAAATATGATGGGTTAACCCCTAAACTTCCTCTTGATATACTAAGAGCCTATTACACTAAACGTAAAAACAAGAATGGTTTGTCCTTTAAAAACTGTAAAGATTCCTTAAAGATTAAAAAACCTGAAAATTTGAGACTAGAATACCCAAAACATTCCAGTTCAGATGACGGATATTCTACTTCATGCATTGATGATGAATCGATTTATCATTCAATTTGTTAATCCAGAGTATTGTTAAATATTTCCATTCGATAATGTAAAATAATTTCCGAAGACATAAAAAAATTAAATTGCTTTATGATGTTATTCTCTAATGCTAATGTTTGTATAATTAGTCTACAAAACATATTTTTGTGATACTCTAAATTTGATACAATATTTGTAAACTAAAGAAATATAGATAAAAAGTACTAATAAAGTTTTATTTCAAGCATATTTAACGCAATGATGTCAACTAGTGCTCGTAATTCGTATTGCTTTAAAACTTAAACTTTTTCATTGTTAAAATGATGCAAAAGTTTCATTATCATGTTTTATTACATTACATCTATATTAATTTTTATGGAATTGCCCTCTTACTTTTACGAATATTATACAGAATTATAAAATTACTTGTATCTTCACTACATTAATTGCAGCATATAAATTTATTTTAATAGATTTCTGTTTCTTGATTTCTATTCAATAAATTCTATAGATTTCTATTCAATAAATTCTGTAGATTTCTATTCAATAAATTATACAGATTTCTTAATCTATTTAATTTTATTTATATGCTGTAATTTGAAATGCTTATCATTGTAAATTTGTGTCTTGCAACATTTATTATTCCTTTATTTCATTGGACATGTAAATTCTTATCCCAAAATCTATGCTATATTTTTGTTAATTGAATTTTTCTGCACTAAAATTACACTAACGATATGAACGTTAAGTTACCGTTTTATTACGGTGCACTTAATTGTTGAATGTAAAATAAAATCTAGTGGACCTCACAGAAGCTTCCGGTTTCTGCTGATTGGTACTGCTAAGCTACTGTGAACTTTCTTTGAAATAATTATTAAATTATTTTGCTACTTGTACTATTTTGCGAAACTTTTGCAATGCTTAGGAAAGGTTTTTTTGCAGATGTACAATTTTATAACTTATGTAATTTTGAATATGTTTTCAATAAAGGGTAATTATATTTTGATGGTATTGTTATAAGTATGCGTTATTGGTTGTAACCGTCTTAATTTATGGTTAATAAAATCACAAATTGCTGTGGAATTCTAAATAATAGATCAAAGCTACCAAGATATACAGAACCTTTATGAGTATTAAAATATTTAATAGAACCCGTTCTCATCAAAATAAATAAATATTCACAAGAAACAGTGCATATTAAATTATTTCCAATTTAATATTTTATTTAACAAATATAATTAAAAACCAATTAAATTTAACGGTTGCAAATTATAATTTGAAAATAATTGTACTTTGTAACCGTGGTTCCACCTACGCAACCATGTTTCCTCCTTACGCACTGCAAGAGCGCCTATTGCGGCGTTAAGAAGAAATCGTCAGTTGGCATCGAGGCTATCACCCGAGAGGACGTACGGCAAAACAGGCGCTGCCTTTAGTTACGATTCCACTTCTAGCTCTCATCCCGAGAGCTACAAGTGGAATCCTTCCACAAATGTATAATTAGATGTTTTAAATGAGTTAAATATTGTTTATCTGTAATTGTATGTGAATGTGGTGTTTATGAGCGTATAAATAAAATTGTGAGCTCTTATACGTGAGTCTAAACTTAACCACACCAGCTCCACAAACAAACAAACGACACAGCGACTGCAACTTAAATATTTAATAAGCATAAATACGATGATTTCTATAGGTGTTATTTGCAAACGCATTTCGTATTCAACGTCTAATCTATTCGTGTGTTTTGTTTTCGTTTTTATATGAAAGGAAAATCAACAATATTACGTAATGATGATGATTATCCTTTTTTAATCCTTTTTCATTGCAATAAATTCTCAAACTAAATTTGATTTTTTGAATGGGAAAAATGATAAATATTGTAAAGTAATATAAATGACATTTCACGTCACAATAGGAAGATTGTTCCTAAATCATAGGATTCCACAGAACATTTTTTGATTACTGCTGGCTTAGATAGTAATATAAAATTAAATGCAGATATAAATAATAATTTTTTTCTGTCTTAATTTCTATAGGCACTATTTTATTTTCCCAAAATGTAACTTGCAATGATCATTTGCATTTTGCAAACAATCTTTTTATTGCTTATTTACCTAAACAATAAAATATTTTTTCATGATGAGGCAAGTCTTGGAAGGATCATTAGAAAACTGTGTTCTAATTGGCTGCATGTCACGTGCAATTTTAAGATAGATACTACATATATAATAACCAGGACTTCTCTAGATTATCCATCATTTCTATATTTAGCTAAGATTGCAAAGTTTTAGTTTAGTTTCCTTCTTGAAAAAATCTTAATAGAATTATTGAATTCATGTGTCTATTCCTTGAATTTTGTTTCTTCAGATTAACACTTGACCTCGGATGATGTACGTCGACATTACCTTCCGAGGAAAGGACCTCGATCAGTCTCAGTCAAATTTTTTCAATATGTCTTGCCATTTCAACATCTCTTTGGCATCAAATCAAATTTATTTTAATCCGAATTCAAAATTATTTAAGTAAAAGAATTATTTTAAATGACATAAACTAAATGAAGATTCTAAAATTTGGATGGATTTTAACCTTTGTACTGATTAATATTTTATGATGTCGACCTCGGTTTTATGGTTCTGGGGCACTTTTAAAAATTCTCCTTAGGACTATTTAGAGCTGTATTCTGCCTTGGATGATTTCTCACCCAATGTAGATGGTGAAAAACCATTCTCCAGAACATCAGTTGTTCTTGACTGCTGTTTTCTCCAACCGTGTGAGCAAAAACTGAAAAATTTATAATCAGTCGTTAAAAAAGTTTATTTAAAAATGTGTAAATGTGATTTCAGAACATCAAGATGCCGGAGGTCCAATTAAGGAAAAAAGTTTGGAAGAATGTGAAGGCACAAGAGATTGAAGAACCGACCCCCTTAACTAAGTTTTTCTGGTTCGTCCTCCTAGGTGTAATAAAAATTTTAATGGTGACGACGATATTAATAATAAAAATTATGGCATCCCACAACTATTGATGAGGTAAAAGAATTGTCTAATCGGTGGCCAGATAGCTTAAAGGCTTTTATCCTAAGTGGGGTTTTGATATTAGATACCACAAAATTCTTTAACTCTATAGGCACTATCCTATGTTTTCATTTACCTTGATAAGTTCTCTGACCAACTGATTATATCAAAACAGCATTTATACTGAAAAACGTCGACATCTCCAACCCGATTGATTTTAGACAGATCTCCATCTCATTTGTATTCACACTTTTACTACACAAAATTCTGGTTGATCGTTTAGCGTTATTTCTTGACATATTCAAGAAGCACATAATTTTCATGGAAACCAATGCTCATGGACCAGTTACCTTTTGCTTAACTTGATCCTACATAATGTGAAAGAAAACTTGAAGGTGACCCATATGGTACTAATGGATATTAGAAAAGTCGTGGACTCGTGTTCTCAGAGGCCAATATTTAAATTCCTTGAAAAAAGGGGGAGTTAGTCTCTTTACAAATTACATTCAATAATACTATGAAAATCCTTTTACATATTTTATGCTGAAGGTGTACACTGATTTCATCCTACACTTCGGGTGAAGCAAGGTGCATGCATCGCCGCCAAAGGAGATTTCATTAATTAGTAATTTGAACATTCACCATGCAATTGCCAGGCATTGATAGACCTTATGTTCTTGAATTTTTTAACCACTTCATAAGTTTTGTATGGTCTTTAGGCACATTTAATTTTAATTTTTAATTATACGCGCAAACATTTTCTTCCTGTTGTATCATTTTTTTAATGTAGTATTTAATAAACAATTCACATTCACTGAATTTAATAGCGAATAGCACTAATAATTGTTTAGATGCCACACTATCTTTCGATTTTAAGTGAATTGTTTATATGTATATTTTTCCGGATTGACTCATCAGTTGGAATATTTTAGAATACGCTTAACTATTTTTACGCTTAAACCAATCCGTGGTACACGATGGGAAAATTGGAATAGACACTAAAATCTTTCAGATATAAATAGCTTTATTTTTGCTATATATCTGAAAAAATATCTTAAAATGATCATTTGTCGGGGTTAAATAATAATGCAATGAAAGTAGAAGTAAATGGTCTTCTTAACATTTTGATGAAGTTGAAATTTACTGCAACTTTAATAATACATTGAATTCTTTTAATTAAATACTTTTTGATACATTAAATACTTTTTCAAATTGATATGATAAGTACACAATTTCAGTACAAAATAACAGATATAAATAGTGCCATGAATTGTATGATTGACAAAAGAAATTCTTACTGAAAACTCAAAATGTTGAAAAGTTAGAAAAAATATTGGTTTTAATGACAAAAGCTTCTAAAATTTGAAGAGTATAGCTTCCAATTTTTGAAGAACCAAAAAGCAGTTCGACTTGAAAACAAAAAAACAATTTATGTCGAGCAAAAAGGATTAACCTATAAGCGATTTTAAATATAAATTTAAGCATGTTTGTTATTTTTCAAACATTTATATTGCTTTTGTTGCTGTGAATAATACATTTAAACACTTGTCTGTATTAAATGAAAAATTTCATATTTTTAAAAATTTATTGAATATGAAAATATATTTAATCATAGAAAGTTAGTTTAGGCACAATAATTCTCGAGATATCAATGAAGCAATTTTAAGCAACAAATTGCAAGTATGTCGTGATAATCTTCTCTTATTCGATGGTTTGATGGCTCAGTGTTTCTACAAGCTGTTGCTATCGTCGAGCAAAACAACTCTACTTATCTTATAAACTACAACAACATCAACGATTTATTGAAGTCTACTTATTTTACACTTCACAGAGTAGAGAGTATATCTTAACTCCCCGACATCTAGTAGTTCAGGTGGAATTAAATTTCACATGAACAGCACCACCCAGCATCATATTGAAAGCCTTACAAATTCCAACATACTCCCTACTTGAAATCTTTTAAGAGTGAATGCACAATACAGTACACGAATAATATGTAATTCAATTACTAATAATGTAATAAAAATTCAAATAATTCAAACTAAACAAAGATTATCATAAAATATAGAACTGAAAAATTTAAACGTTAAAGACATGTTCTGGTAATTACTGTTCATAATAAACTATTTCGTTTCTTCATTGGCCCAGCAGCCCCATGGTGGGCCAAGGCCGTCTGCCTACTGGCAGATTTCTAGACAGAAGATGCTTTCTTTTTAAGAGGTATAGTTGTCTGCACTACTCCCAATGTTCCATAGTCATATTACACCGGGACCTACGGTTTAAAGGGGATTCCGAACCACTACAAACTTCCATGGCACTACTGGAACTTGAACCCTGGGGTACTGAGAGCCAAAGCTCTAATCACTCGGGCATCAAGCCCCGAGTTATTTTGTTTACAAATGTAAATTTAACTTCTATAGCAAAATCAATTGAATTAAATTAAAAAATAAAAAAACAATCGGCAGCAATTAAACTATAATAGTATGTATATCTTGAGCATGTTGTAAAAATTTAAAAATTGGCATCTATTTAAACGTAAGCGTTCATATAAGCACATAAATTTATAGAAAATTAATATTCAATAGAACATTCAACGCAGATAATTTCTTCAGTTTTGTGGTTTTTATTACACAGCCGCGGAAAAGATTGCCTCTTCCTTGACTAACTTCCTTAATTATTTTTGAGTGTCTTGAAACAACTTGGATTTGTGAATTTCATTTATCAATGTAACATATTCAAATTTCAAGTTCTTGAATTTTTCAGGAAATTTGAAATGATGTACAGAGTTCAGACTAAATACATAGTGTTCGTACTTAATCCATAACTGTTTTAACAAATATTTTTGGTAAAGTTTTCTTCTCAATAATGTTTCTTTTGTTTAAATCTTGGCTACCAGTTTAATAAAGTGTAATGGATAGTTGAATTCGGTTTTTCGGAACTGCGTGGATGTCAGAGGTTCTATTTTTCCTAAATAGTTAGTAGTGTGCATTAGAGGACGCATGTTTACAGCAGATTCAATTTCTGTAAGGATTGTTGACATTTCTTCAAATGTGAGAAGTGTAAGTCCTAAAATTTTCCGTAAAGAATCTTTCACACACTTCTTATCGTTCGTAGAAACCTCCCCATCATCACGCACGTTCTATGAATTTCCATGTTACACTTTGACTGGAAATGAAATCTTGCAATTCTTGTTCTCTTAATTTATTATTCTCTCTTATTATTCACTCATTCTTATTCTTTTAATTATTCACTTTATTATTCTCTTTATTTATCTCTCTCTATTTTAGCAAAATGCTGCAACTATTTTTCAGTAGCCTAATAACTTTTCCCATTTTAGGAATATATAGTCTTAAAAGCACCACATCTTGAAAAGAATCGACATAAAGCTAACAGGAAGGTTTTTGCCATGTTTGTCTAAGTGCAGAGCTGTAGTTACAGTGCTCGTAAGCACAGCAATATATGATTTTTCTTTGCTGTTCTTATTGACTTTAATTATGGTATAATTGGATCTGCAAAATCTAATCCAACTACACAGAAAGGTGGTGTTTGCGATTTTATATCCATAGGAATCTATCCAGTTAACTGGTCAACTGGATTTGCAGGATATGTCTTGTAACAATTTGCTAATTATTCTTTTCATTAATTGCATCTTTGAGAAACCCAAAATCGTTTTCGAAGTTGTGCAAATGTTAAAAACGCTCCACTATGCATTAATTTTAGGAGTTCTCACATAACCAATAGTGCCATAAATTTATCATTTTTTCGGTAGTAATGTTGTCTCGTTGTCTCGTTAGTCTCGTTGAAAGAAAAGTCATCTTGATGAAATCTACTATCATTATGTAATTAATTAGTGCCATCTAAATAAGGACATAAGTTATAAATTTTCGAAGTCTTAATATGTCCATTTATCTCCAAAGATTCAATTTCTTCTTTTTAACTGTTGACTCTAGTTCCTTTATCAAAACTTCTTCGTATTCTTTAATTTCTTCTGCAAACAAATTTCCTACATGTTTTTTTTTATTTATAGTTTCCTAGATAATTATGTCTATCCAGGATACTATTCTAATAAATTTTAATAAAGAACTGAATATGTCAATTTCTATGAGTGATTCTCGAGATTCTAAGGGGCAGAGAATTTGAGGAACTGTGTTTCTTCTTTTAACAAAGCTTATTTCTCAGCACCTCGATTTCTTTTCCTTAGGCCATACTTCATAGTCTTGAACCAATGAGGATGGACCAAACCACCAAAGTCATCATTTATGAGATTGTTATCATAATTCCTTTAGTAAGATGATCAGCAAGCTTGTCTCACCCTCTATAATGGTCAAGTTCTGTATTTCCCCAATTTTATTGTTTACAAAAGGTTTCTATGTACGGAAAATGATGTACATGATATTAAAAATAAATTTAATTTTTAATAATTATAATACCAAAAAAATTAGATGAAAAAATTTCCACAATAACTATTATTTTTTTTTTCTTTTCAAACTACTTTACGCAGCGTATGACTGACTAGTATGCCTCGCAAATAATCAATTCGTACTTCCGATATTAAATCAGGTGGTTTACCTTTTCATGTGTATATATAGATACCTAAAAAACATATTTTTTTGTATAAATCTTTCTGTTTATTCACTTAAAGAAGGTAGATTTAGTGGATGGGTGCTGTGTAATTTTTTTCTGAAAATGGGGTGGTAGTACAAATAAGTTTGGGAAAAATTGGTATAATAGATTTCCTAATTTTAGTGCAACACAAAGGTAAAAATTGTCACTCAAAAGGTAAGAATTCCTCTGAATACTATCTTTGTTTTATCACTAATAAAACATGAAATGCAAATATACAAATTTTTCTGAAAATCACCTGTTAGTGACAACTAATATGTAAAATTTCAACTAGCTGTCCTCAGACAACACATTTTCCCAGATCGACAATAAAGTCACTATGTTAAATTTATAATTAACAGTTCAAAATGATATAAGTCTTAACTAGCATCATTTAAATTATCGAAGCAATGTCACTGAAAAGCAATATTAATATCGACAGCCATTTTTAAAAAATATAAAAACAAATTTAATGTGTATTTCAGACATTGTTTTATTAAAGTCACATTAGCTGAAAAGCAGTATATTTTTTGTTCATAAAGCTAAAGATTTAATGAAGCCAGATCCCACCAAAGATGAAAATCTCAAGACCTCAACACCAGACTTCTGCAGAAGGTCAGAAAGATGATTCTTTAACTAATAGGAAAGTTGGTTTTGTATGGCGCCGGTCTGAAAGTTTAGTATTGGGTGTAATCCATATAAGTGAAAAACCTGTATTTTCTCTTGTTTCGGGGCATCTTCAGTTCTTTGTAAATTTAATACCAAAAAATAGTTATTCTATCATCTGAATTGTCTTCAAGCATTTCCTTTGGAATAAATTTTTAAATATTTCTGACGACCATTCAGAAGCTCTAGTTTGACATTTATAATATTCATTATGAAACTTCATAACTATTGTAACCTGATAATACGATTTAATACTAAATTGAATTAGAAATGATAGAATATTATTTACTTCTCCATAAACAAATTTGAATTGCAATTGGCTAATGTTAATATCAATCAAAATAGTAATATTCTATATTTTTTCTACAGGTCATGGAATTCGTATATTTATTTAATATTTATTTGGCGAGAAGGATTTTTAAAATGTAATGCCCTATTTATCATTCAAATGGCATTAAATTCATTAATTTATTAAAACACCGTCCAATAAAAAATGAAATAGTACGTCTCTAACGAAAGATTTAATCTTTTGAAGCAAACCGATACTATTGAATTTAATTCTAGAAATTCTGTCGATATTTTTCATACGGCTGCTATATAAAAATTTGACTTTAAATTCAGCTGAATATTTGTACATTTCTCTGCAATTATAAATAATTAATTCATTATTATTATTTTTTTCATTATTATTATTATTATTATTCCAGTGTACAGTACTCCAACCAACTTAAAGTTTTAGTTTCGCCAACTCTGAAAAGATTGTAGTAACCCTAAAAAGAGTATTAGTTCGTATGTGTTTCCGATTTGTCGTATCGGAAACAGTCTGGATTTCATTTTGAGATGTGTACACAAGTAAGTTATGTTTATAATTTTTAATTTCAATATTTCTTTGCTTACTCCATGTTATATTTTAAATAAATTCAAAAATGCATGTTTGTGAAAACTTATTTTTTCATTATGTTTTGTTTTATATGTACCGATATTTTATGAGGTTTGTATAGCTGCTGTGTAATTTTCGATATAAAAACGGATTGAATTATTCTTTGTCCAATAAATAAAAATATAGCTTCATGGTATTGGCCGATAAAAAGAACTTAGTTCACGTGTTCATATTAATTAAACTATCTTTAATCTAGTGTAAAATAAAGACATATTTACCCCTGTAATTTATTAAATTGGTAAGAAGTCATAAGTTCCGATTACTAATTTTATATGTTAATTAAAATTATTTTAGTGTTTATTAATAACTTTGTCAACATATTGAAATGGAACTATCATTACTCCGATTAATTGATGCCACAGATTGACGTTATTTTACTATAAAAATACACATTTTTTAAATTAAATCCTTTAATATACTATAAATGCAGTTTTTAATTTAAATCCTTTAATATACTATAAATTCAGTTTTTAATTTAAATCCTTTAATATACTATAAATGCAGTTTTTAATTTAAATCCTTTAATATACTATAAATTCAGTTTTTAATTTAAATCCTTTAATATACTATAAATTCAGTTTTTAATTTAAATCCTTTAATATACTATAAATTCAGTTTTTAATTTAAATCCTTTAATATACTATAAATTCAGTTTTTAATTTAAATCCTTTAATATACTATAAATTCAGTTTTTAATTTAAATCCTTTAATATACTATAAATTCAGTTTTTAATTTAAATCCTTTAATATACTATAAATTCAGTTTTTAATTTAAATCCTTTAATATACTATAAATTCAGTTTTTAATTTAAATCCTTTAATATACTACAAATTCAGTTTTTAATTTAAATCCTTTAATATACTATAAATTCAGTTTTTAATTTAAATCCTTTAATATACTATAAATTCAGTTTTTAATTTAAATTCTAAATTAATTCCTCAAATAACAGTTATTTCTTGTATTTTAATAAACTTTGGCATGTAACTAATTTAAATATTGTATTAAAAATTGTGATTTAAAACATTGCAGGATGTGGCTGGATTTTGAAAGCATTTTTTTGTAAATATTCACTAAGGGTATTTATATCAAGTTTTAAGGAATTGAAATATTGACAAAAAAATTACTGATAGTTGTGAACTTCTATGGATATTAAACTTATTGATAATAAATATTACATAAGAAATTTGACTCAACAATCATGTCTATTTAATGACTGTTTTAAAATAAATAAATAAAAAAAAGATTAATGCTGTTTTCTAAATAAAATCATTAAAGTATGAAGTAAAATTTCTGAAAGATTGTGTGTATTTAATTAGATTAATCATAATATATATTATAAATAATACAGACAAAGCAATATTACATTTCTTTAAATACCTTTTTATTGAACAATATAATTATACCTTATTAGTATTAATGATAAGAAAATGCTTTAAGAAATAGAATTTACATTTATAAATGTTATAAAAATTTATATATTGAGTATTGTTTTATATTTTTATGTATGAAATTTAAAATTTGTATTTATTGTACACAAATAATAGCCTTTAAATAACATTTTTAGTACTCTGAATCCCATATGTGAATAGATACTTAAAAATTTATCGAGAAAAGAATCTTTTTTAATGATTAATTTTTTAAAAAATTTTTTGAAAATAAAGAAATTTTTATGTATCATAATTCTATTTTTTATCAGATTGTAAATATATATTTTTTTAGTAACTTACTATTTAAAAAAAAAATTTAATATTGCCTAATGAAGAAAAGCATAAGCAAGAATAGCATGTAGAAAAGGATGTTTTCGGATCAATTTTATTGATAAAAATGTTATTTTTCATTTATTTCCTATTTTAATGTTTGGTAGTAGTTTTAAATATGATTTGATTTTTCATATTTTATTTTGCAAAAATATTGAATTTTTTTTAAATATGACTGGCTCTGTTAAATAAACATTGTCTGAAATTCGAAACTTATAAAAATAAGTTTTGAATTTCAGACAATGTCAATCAAAATTTGTCATGAATTTTACTAAATTGTGAAAAATCGTATCTTTTACCATTTTTCTTACTTGTTTCCTTCCAAGAAAATTTTTTTTAAAAATCGAGATTAATTGTTTTAAAACTTTCTACTGATTCTATGAAGAATTTTACTGTTTAATTTTCTTTTAAAATCGTCTAAAAAGATATCTTTTTCTACTGGTATTCCAACAAAAATAAGAACTTTTGCAAATGTGAAAAACAAGAAATTTACACTCATTTTAATGAAATTCATTGTACATAAGCCTATTGTACTCAAATGATGACTGTTATTCATAAGCCTTATTATAAAATCTTACTGGAATGATGTCTCATTCATGGATGAGTGCAAGTTTAACATTTTTGATTCTGATGGCTGTTATGATGATCGGTTTAAGCTCTTCAATTTTTTTTTCCCACAAGAATTTTGTCAAAATAAAGCTAGATAATACAAATACCTATTGTGTGTGACACATTTGCAGATATATGGAGATGTTGCAGATAATTATTATAGAATGGAAGAACCAATATATATATATATATATATATTGTATGGGGGAAAAAATTTGTTAGTGCTCCTAAATATCATATGCAAAAAAAATAATTTATACAATCCACCAAAGTTGCATACATTTTGCCAATTGAAGTGTGTGAATCTTTGATCCTGGTATTAATATAATAAGAGAAGGCCCATTAATGATGAAATGGTGATTTCTATAATTGGACCATTAACAAGTGAGTGCGATGATATCATTTTAGAAACCATGGCAAATTGTTTTACCAAACAAGACTAAAATGTGTACTGCCGTTTTGTGTGATAAGGACACGGTATTAAGGAATGAGTTATTTCGAAATCAGTAGATGAATAGATAAAATAAATGTTCACCGTTTTCTTTCATGGATTGCAGTGAAACATGGAGATAGAGGTGTCCTTGTGTGGAAGTGCTTGTCAACATCAGAATTAGGAAATTTAATATTTATTGATAGTATAATGGATCATTTACTGTATTTAAATATTTTTAAAAAATCTTGGAACTGTCAGCTCAAAATTAAATTGTTGTAAATGAGTTTAGTTTGTGTCAAGACAATGATGGTTCACTAGTTTATAATGTTAGTAGGATTCATTTCAATTATTTGTTAGTTGTTATGCTTAAGTTAAATTTTCTGCGTATTATGCTTGTCATTAATTTTTGCCCATCAAGTAAATAAAACAGAGTTATTATCATTATGGTTTTTTTTATCCAAATGTCGCGGGCCGTAGTTTGGAGACCCCTGATCTAAGATGACAGTATCGCTTTAATTTCCTCTGAGGGAAAACACTGGTGCTGTCATCTCTCCTATGCTGCCACAAGTCCTCTCTTGTCATTAACATTGATATGTTAATAATTTACTTAACCATTTAAACTACAGTTGTCTGTAAAGTTCTGTGGCTGTAGCTCTATTCTTTCTGAACACACATTTGTTTTACAACAGAATATTTGCATACAATAGAAATTTATTTTATTAAATAGTTAGTTCTATTTATACTGTTTTCTTGTTAAACATAAGTAATTTATTTTGATATCTTTTTATTGCTGTATTAAAATATGTATAAAAAAATCTAATATTAAATAGTGTAATGAAAGAAAACCATTATTAAAAATGGTATAATAACAGTTTAGGGTTTAAGTTTTTTTTTTTTTTGTTTTTTTTTTTTTTGTTTTTTACACATAGTTTATTTTTAAATTGTATGCTATAATAATTTTAATTTATTTTCAGGTATGCTCTCTGTTTTGATATTCAAATGCAGAGATATTAACTTTAACCTTTTCCAACGATTCAAAATTATAACTTGACGTATATTTAAGGAATAGATTAGATATTAAGTCTGACAGTTACGATTGTGATTTTATGTGGTATGTTTTTTTTTATATATATCTTTTCTTTTTTTCCTTTATTATTTGATATATATTAAAGTTATAGAAAAAGTTATGCATTATCTTTTTATTTTTAAAATATTCAAATCACTGTATAAATTATTTAAGAGATATCAACATGTATAAATCTTGATAATTAATTTATATACTATCAAGGCCATATTAACTGTGACATTTGCCAGAGGCTCCATTCCTAATTAATTTTATGATACTTTAAGTACTTGTATGCAACTATAATAATATTTTAAAGTGTTTTTCACATTGCACCATCAAAAACTCCAATGCCTGTGAAATTAGGTTTCATACTATTCAACAATTAAGATATTTGTATGCTTTTGTGAAATTAATATATTAGTTTCAAAATCATATTCATTAATATCAAATTTAATAAGTGCATTTATTGTATATTTCTGATAAAAAAAATGAAGAAAATTCTATTGTTTAAGTATAATTATTATTATTTATTTATTTATTTTTTTTTTGGAGAGGGGGAGATGTTATAAAGTAAATGGCATTTTTCTAGCAATCAGTGTACAAAATTCTCTTTGTATTTATAAATCATTATTATTCATTTTAATATTATTAACATAAGTAATGTTCCCTTTTCACTAAATTAATAAACTCTTCGGGAAAATTTAAAAAAAAAAAAAGTTTTTCATAACATTAAAGAATACCATTTGAGGGCTTCTTAAATATAAAAGCCTGATTTTAAATTTTATAGAAAATCTTTCTAACTTTTTACAGTTTTTCCTTATTATATAAAGTTGTGACAAAATATTTAAGAATTACTGATTTATTTAATTTAGTATATAATATTTGGACATGTGAAATTTATTTAAATTTTTTATCATTGAAATACTTCATATATGTTACCATTAAGGGCTTTTTTTTCCATGTTTCACTTGCATTTAAAAAATTCATAATTTATGTCAATTTAAGATTTTACTTTAATTTGAGATAATTTTTATATTGTAACACATAGATTCTTAACCTAGAGTCTGTAGGCTTCTTTCAGGGATTCCATAAGCTTGGAGGAAAAATTTATTTTTGCTGGCCTCCAATTAAAATATTAGTGTTTCACGTGTTAATTTATATAATAAATTATAATCTTACTATTGTCTATAGTGATAACAGATATCAATAAACAACTGTAACATAACAGATAATTCTGTCATATAACAGTTTTCTTCAGTAGGAAAATATTTAATAAAATTTCAGGTATCTGTATTTTATGTTGTGCATTATTATTTAATTTGTCCAGAAAAAAGGAAAATGTATTATTATTAAAAATTTTGAATATATTTAATCACATTTTTGTCATTATTTTAGTACTTCGATTTCATTTTATGCTTAACAAGGTCCTTGCCCTTTATTTTGGTGTCAAAAGGAAAGCTGTGAAACTTAAAATGTTAGTCTTTGCTCTAACACAATATCCAATTATTATTATAGAAAGACAACCAATAACTGGCACATGGAAACACAGAACAATTGCGCAACATTAAAAGAGTGGAAGAATCATGCTTTTTATCATCTGTTTCTCAAGCCTCTGATCTAAATGAATATATATGTATATAAATATACTATAATACGTATATAGCACTTAAGCAGATGTTGTTCATTATTCTAAAAAAAAAATACTAATTAAACCATAGAACATGTTATTTAAACTGGTTTCTTCCATTTTTTCATAAAATAACTAGGTATTTCATAAAACAACAAATTTTTTACTTATATACTATCTGTATATTATTGCATAGACTTTTCTAAAAATATTACATTTATGTGATCCTTTTTAATGAAATTTAAAAAATAATCATTTTGCTATCTTAAATTCTGGATTCTTTGTAAAAATTCATTAAATGTGTATAAAAATGAAATGTTTTGGTTGTGAAATCATAATCTTGTTCTAATCATACTAGATTTTTAAAATGTATTAATTAATATAAATGCATATGAAATTTTTTTCAGAGAATGAATTCTAAAGATATATTGTTCTGTCACACAGTATGGGGGTGTTTACTATTATTTTTTGATGTAACATTTGGATTTTATGTACCTGGTGTTGCTCCAGTGGAATTTAAAAAAGGAGATAGTATTGAAGTTAAAGCTGTGAAGATGACTAGTACTTTAACACAACTTCCTTATGAATATTATTCACTTCCTTTTTGTCGTCCTAAAAAGGGAGCAATTGTGTACAAATCGGAAAATTTAGGTATGCTTAATTTTTCATTTGCTAAATAACTGATTAATATATTTCTTATATATAATTTATTCTATTTAAAAACCCATATAAATCTGTCACTAATACTGTTTAGGGGAAGTATTAAGAGGAGATAGAATTGTCAATACACCTTATGAAGTACAGATGGCAGTAGATCAGCCATGTCGAGTGTTATGTAATCATCCTAAAACGCCATTAAATTGGTCTGATGCAGAGTCGAAAGATGTGGCTAATAGAATACAGCATCAGTATTCTGTACATTTGTAAGCTATTATATTTATATTTCTTGTATAAAATTAATATTTTCCTTTGAATTTTGTGGTGTGAATTGTAAACTAATTTTGTAATCTGCAGGTTTTTTCTGTTTGAGATTTCAATAAAAAATTAGTTCATTCTAAGAAGTTTGTGTTAAAGAGCAAAATTATAAAAGCCTATATCAGTGTCAAAATTAACCTTTATTCTACAAAAATGAATTCTATTCTAATTAAAACCTGATTTTAAAAAGTGGATAGCTTTCTAAATAGAGTATGGGTATTATTACCCCAAAAATTTGACCAAATGACTACCTTTGATAATTTGAAATTTTTTTGTTTTTATTAATTGCATGCAAAAGCATTTTATTTAGATAAGAAATAATAAGCAGTTTTTTAAAATTTATAATTAAAAATGTTTTTTTATAAAAAAATTTTTTTTAAACGTGAATTGTAAGATTTTTTTTCCTGTTCAGGTTAATTTGTAGATTAATGTAATTTGAATTATCAAATTTATTCCATTTATTGTTTATTTTTTATGTGTGCTTAAAATTTTATAAATTCTTTCATATAATTTATTTTAAAAATCTTCTCATGCAAATTTTATGAATATATTTTATATATTTATATTATCAACATAACTGTATTAGTCATTTTTGAAAATTATAAGCTAATTCTTTATTTCTTAATGATTTATATTAGTATTGCTTAAAATTATTCTAGCTGCATCTATGAAAACATAATACTTGAGGTTTATATATAGAAATTTTTCTTGTTTTTCAGGTTAATTGATAACCTCCCATGTGCTACTAGATATGATTCAACAGATATTCAACCACAATATGAACATGGATATAGATTAGGTTTTGTTGAAAAAGGAATTGTAAGTATTATTTTTGTATTAATTTTTAATGTTTGTTATTTATTTTTCATTTATTTAAGTGCAACTTTTTCATTTTATCTTGTATTTTTATTAATTTGTTATAATCGTTAAAATAGAAATTTACCTGCATTTTACGTAATCAAAATTTTATATTTCTTAGTTTAAATAGTAATTATAAACATTATTTTAGACTAGACCATTTATTTATTAAATTAAACACTTCACACAAAGGAAATAATATTTTGATATATCATATAATCTAGAAAGATTTATTTAATGTCTGGCTACTACATATTTTATAATTATGAAATAAAAATTATTTAAAAAAATTGATGCATTATTTAAATTTTGTTCTTTTATAGCCCTATATCAACAACCATTTAAAAATCATACTCAAGTATCACTTACAACCAGGGTAAGTATTTGAAATAATGACTTAAAAAAAGTTATTATTTTTTTCTTATATTGATTCATTTTTCATCATTTTTTAGGGAGAATTATCGAGTAGTTGGCTTTGAAGTTGAAACTCGAAGGTATTTACAGGATTGCCTGAATCCTCGACATTGTTCTGTTGTACATGTTAAAAAATCAGTAAACTTGATAAATCTTTTATTTTAAATGCTGTAAATTCTTTCAATAAAAAATTTTTAATTATTTTTCATTTATGTTATTTAACTCTAAAATAACTAATATGAATATTTTTTGATTCCTAAATCTGAAATTTATTGTTTTGGTAATTGGGTTTAATAAAATTATTTGATTTTTTTTATGAAAACTTTTTTTATTTAGAAAAGACAAATTAAATAATTTTATATCTTTGGGAGTATTAAATCAATTATTATCTATTAAATCATAATCCAAAATTACATGCAAGAATTTTCAGTTATGAAAAAAGTAACAGCATGTTGAAATTATGAATTTTAAAATTTGCTATTTGATTTGGCTTTTAAAAATTATTAATTTCTGATCATTCTATTAATTTTTCATTGCAGTATTGATCATTCTAGTCTAGAATTTTCTGGAAACACTTGTTCTTATCCTGAATCTCATAAAAAACAAGCTGTGAATGTACAAGGTCAGTATATTAAATTTTTAAAAATTTGAGCTGTGTTTCAATATATTAAAGAATTATTAACTATAATTTAAATTTTTAAGTAATTTTGCTCTATAATTCTTGGATAGTTTCTGCAGTTATTTTAATTTAAAGATATGTTTAAAAATTTTACTTATTTAAAGCTTTTTTATATTACTTCATAAAGCTTCGTAGAGAAGTTCTTTCATATAACTTCAAATTTTTACAATAAAACTAATGACTCAATTCATTAAACATAATTATAATTTTATCATTTTTATCAGTGTTCAATTAAAGCATCAAATTTTTAATGAAGATTTCGAAAAGAATGAAGATTTTTTTTTATTGTGAATGGTCACATTTTGTAAATGAGAGAAAAAACAATAAAAATGATTTTTTTTTTTTTTTTTAACTATGCCAGTAGACATATATGAACTAATGAACTTTAAAGTTGTATTAAGCATTGATTTTTCAAATATTTATCAGAGTAGGATTATTGTGTAAGAAAACATTCTTTTCCCCTCTCATGATATGCATTGCTATATGATTTAAGTGAAAGGATCTTTTGCAAAATTGTAGCTTAATAACAGAATTAATAGCTTAATAATAAAAAAAAAAATTCCCCAAAAAATAAAAACATAATTGATAATGTGGTTTATTTATTAACAATTCATATAATTAAAATGTTTGTGACTTGATGAAAAAAAATAGTTGTTTGAATCAATTTAACTTGAAGTGTTTGTTCGTTGTACAAACTTAAGAGTAAGTAAAAAACATAATAAATTTGAGAAAAGATAGGAAGTTTGTCTAAAAGGGAAAATGCTGAAGATCATATATGCTGGAAAAGTGCTTTCAATTCATACAAAATGTCTTAAAAACAAAATTTTGTTTTCTAATTTGTTTTTATTAAATATTGGGGGACACAATTTTTAAACCCCCATAATTCCAATGATTTTAATCAAATCTCTTCCTCCTGAAAAAAATATACTGTACATAAATATTTGTTCCTTAAGTCAATCACACTAAAAATATCTTAACTGTAATTCAGGATTTTTGAATTTGATTTAAACATGTTAAATTATTTTTCAAATTAATTTAAAAATTCTATTTTGCACCATAAGTTAATTATTTTCAAGCCATTTCCAGTGATACCGCTTTTGTGAAAATCTGATAATAATTGCTGAGAAGTGTCCTATTTTGGAAGTGTACCATAGTAAGGGAATCTACCAGATAAAGGATCAATCTGAAAATTCTTTTGTATTGTGAATTAATTTTCTTACCAATTGTAAATGAAGGAACAGCCTCTGAATTCATTAAATTTTAGTTATATCAAAGAAGGTTTATTAAAAATAGTTTTCAGAAAACTTATGTTTTGCTCTAGAATAATTTAAATAAAATCAAAATTTGATTTTAATTTTTTTTTCAAATTGAAGTCATTTTGTTTCATGATTTAAAAAAAATAATACAACATCAAAAATGTATGAAAATTGAAGTGCATATTAATATATTCAACTTAGTGCTTTAATACGATATGAGTTTTCATCATATATAAAACATAGTGATACAAGGGAAATGCTTTTAAAAATAAATTAACTCATTTATGTGGTGAATATTATTTGAAAGCATCTGTGTTTGTTCCTTTAATAAATATCTATGATATGTTGAAAATTTTATACAAAAGAAACAAAAAAAATTTTATCTTTACCTAGCGTTATTAGTTATGGATTGTTCTGTAAGAACTATGGCATGCACTTTAGTTATGATTTAAATTTCATACTTTGTGAAATGTTTAGTTTATATTTATAAAGACATATAAAATTATCTGAACAGTATGATTAACCATCCAAGTCAAAAGATCTAAAATCACTCTAAATGTATATTTCCGGGACATGAAGAAAATTAAAAGAATCTTTTAAACATCCCATCTATGGGGAAAACTCGTAATTAGACTTTATTAGTTCTTCTGGATTTAAATTCAAGCATACGATTTAAAGAAACTTATTTTGAACTTGAGAACAACTGTTTATGAAAGTATTTTTTTAAAAAAAATTTCAGTTGTCTCATTTCATCTATTTTTTATGATGTATTTTAATATCTTTAAATAGGATTGAATTAGAAAATACTACATCATGATATCAATTTACTTTGCTTTCTGCAGGACCAACAAAACTATATTTCACTTATGAAGTAATTTGGGAAGAGAGTAATATTCGATGGGCTTCAAGATGGGATATCTATCTTGCCATGACTGATGTTCAAATACATTGGTTTTCAACTGTGAATTCTGTGGTAGTTGTTTTCTTCTTATCAGGTATGCTTTTGTTTTTAAAATGCTATTTCAGATAATAAATATACATCAAAAATTTCTTTTCTTCCTTTTACCTTGAAATTTTAAGATTGTTTTCGTGAATTTCAAATTAATATAATATATTGTGTACTTCATTGTCAAAATTTTTATTTGCGTTTAATAGATGTATATAATGTATTGCTTATTTTTCTAATTTAGTCATATTTTGCTTGATATATTTGGGACAATATCAATATTTAAAACAAAATGTACAATATTTAAAATAATGCAATTTCTGTTTTTCTTAAAATATTTTAGTTGGTTCCTTTTTAAAAATTAAAATTTGGTTAAAATCTAGAATTCTGTACCCTTTGTACCAAATACATCGCCAAATTAGTAAGTAACCATAGAAATGAATGGGCCAGGTAGTGTGCGCGGTAAAATATTACGCCAAAATCCTTCATTGGGTTGCCAAATAGCTATTACGTCAAAGTTTATTCCTGAAAAGGCTTGGAAGCCAAAAGTTTATCGCTTTAACGTCAAATATTATCACTATCCTGCGAAAATTTTAATCCTCGAAATGCTTTATCGTCAATGTTTGTTTTATCGCCAAACTTTTTCACTAAGCAAATTTTGTTATTTGAAGTAATTTTATGGCAAAATTTAATGCTTTATCGCTATTTTTCACTAAGCGAATTTTGTTTTTTGAGGTGCTTTTACGCCAAAAGTTAATGCTTTATCGCCAAATATCACTAAAAAATTTTATCTCTGAAATCGAAAACTTTTGCGCCAAATGTTATCGATTTTACTCCAAAATGTAGCACTATTATAACAAAAAAATTATGTCTAAATTGCCTTTACGCCAATTTACATCGCTTTATCACCAAAAGTTTACCAGTATTATGGCAAAATCTTAATGTTTTCTTTTTATGCCAGTTATTGCCGCTTTAACGCCAAAATATATAATTATTTTGCCTACATTTTATTCCTAAATTGCTTTTACACCAAATTAAATCGCTTTATCGCCAAATTATGTGCAATTTTATTTCGCTAACTCACAAAAATGTATTGTTTAGACAAAGATAATAATCGCTGTTACTAAAATTTCGCCAGAATTATTCGCTAAATCGGTTTTTTTTTTTTTTTTTTTTTTTATGTCAAAAAATAAGTCCTGTTCTTTACGAAGCCGAATTCGAATGATAAAAAAAAAGAGAAAAAAGAAGAAGAAACCAGAGAATAACTTACCTTTTATTGTGGTATGTCCTTCGTCTGTGGTGGAAACGAACGTTTTATTGAACGTGAAATCATAAAAAAATTTGCAAATGTCAAATTTGTGCTGTCGCTGCCACATGTACTCTGCTGGATAATTATCAAATGTTCTGGACACATTGCGGGTGCCATGAAGCGAACGTTTCACAGCACTCCAAGTACCCTCTATTGCATTGGTATGAGCTCCTGTATCCGGGTCTTTAAATGTCATACTATGGTTGACCGTCAAATGTACAAAACCCTCATGTGGAAGGCAATTGTATGACGACCAACAGTCTGCCATTATAGTAGTACTTTTCCGTCACAAACATCAAGACAATCAACCAATTTCATATCAGAACCGCACTTTGGACATTCATACTTACTAGCAATCAATCCATTTTCCATGCAATAATTAGCACTGCATTTGCACAAAAAGTTATTCAATTCTTAAAAAAAAATAAGCATGCAGAGGCCATTTCATCCATTCCTGTACTTGCATAGCCATAGCAAATGAATATGGAATGCTTGACCAACAGTGCAAATCCACAGAAAAATTTAAGTTGTAACGCCATTTTTACTACGTTAACTAACGTTCTAAAGCTCAAATATTCCGAGCGAATTCTAATTACGGTTGCCACAAAATCCTAACTAAACGAACATCTTTAGAAAGGAAATTAATAATTTAAGAATAAAATATAAGTTATTAATAAATTAAAAAATCGTTTTGGTTTGTTTCTTACTTTCCTGAGTGGCAACTTCATAAAAATTGTTTGTTCTGTATCAGCGGCCGACGTACGTTGTAAGAATAAGCTCGGAATAATCAAAAATTTATTGGAATACTTACGAACAGAAATATATATTCTTTTAAATATTTATTGCAAATAATAATCAAATTAACAATAAATAGTCGTTGTATTGTTCGGAACATGAGGTTACGAATTCCTCTAATTATAATATTGCAACCCTAAAAAAATTAGTGGAAAGGGACAGGGAAGATTGGCGACTTTCTCAGGGGTACAGTATTCTAGATTTTAACCAATATTTTTGGTAGAAAAAGAGTAAGATTTCTATTTTACTTCATTTTATTTTCAAACCAACTTAACTGTGTAGTTTTTTACATTTGCACTTCTGTCGTTTTAGAAAATGAGTAAACCACCGAAGTATCTATTTTTATTCTATTAGAATTTTTGTAATTATTACTCTCTATTACAAATTTTTTTACAACATTGAGTCTTATTTGACTTAAAGATTTAATTCACATGAGTAAAAATAAATTTAGATTTTATTTCTCTGGTTAACAACCTAATCAGGAAATTAAAAACTTAAAAAATTATTTAGTGTTTATATATATATATATATATATAATATTGTTTGTTATCTGTAAAAATACTGAAATATGTACTAATTTTTTTTTCTTCGTCATTCATAAGATTTATCTTAAATAGTAATATTTTGTATTCTTTTTCAAGGAATATTGACAATGATTATAGTTAGGACTCTTCGGAGAGACATTGCAAGGTATAATAAAAGTGAAGATATGGTTAGTAAAATTTTCAGTACATTTTTTACATTGCTTTAAAATTAGATTTTAATATACTGATTCTCTTAATTAAATAGGAAGGATTTATAAGAAATATAGTACTTTAATTGTATGTTAACCTATACATAATGCTCCCTTATATTCATTTGGCAATTTGCTGCTCTTTCAAAAACATTCAAAAGTTTTTCAATATGATCATGGTTTGACAAGACTCGCATTTTATGCAAGCTATGGCTTTTCTTTTAAGTTGCCAAAGTGCAAATATTTCTCCATATGAGTATCTGAGTTATTATTTTTAAAACAAATTCTGGATCTATTGCTACAGCGCCATCTTAAGAGAGATCAAGAATTTAACCTCTATATTACTTCACTTTTATATCATGCCTTATGAATTCAAGAAGGTTAATACAATGTCATATATGAAATCCAGCAAAATTCTATTTTATTCTAAAACTAAAGGCTATGTCTTCAACGACCTTGTTTGGCCATTGCTATTGTGATTGATACAAATTTATTGAATTGATAACTTTTTCATCATCCTGTTATTATGGGGACTCTCAAATGAAGTAAACCAGTTCTTCTAAGTCTTTTGTAGTTTAATTTCTCCTGGATGATATCCATAAGGAATTTTTCTTTTGTGGCATTTTTAATGCATACACATATTAAGGATCATTCTATCTGTCACCTCCTCAAATTTTCTTTAAAAAAAGAAAATCGGAAATGTACTGTCTTAATGACACATTTTACATTCGTTGTCTAATTTTGAGTTTTCTCAAAGAGGAAAAGTCATTTTATAGTTTACTATATTGTATTTTTTAAATTTCAATGCAAACTTTAATAATTATCTTATAAAATTTATATGTTTATTTATAGTTTGCAATTTTTTTTGTGTTGAATGTTGAAGCAGTATAGATTTTCAATCAAGGGGGATTGTGCATTTGTGTTTCTTCATTTTCTAAGAATGTGCCATTACTCTTTACTTGAAAAACTCTCGACTTTGAACAAAATGTGAATTTTTTTAATATTTGTTTCTTTTTTTTTTCTTTGGTTTAATACTAAGTATATAAAATATATATATTTTTAAATAGAAAAAAGCATCTATGCATATGTATTTTTATGTTAAATTATTATTTTACTGTAAGATTGGCTATATTTTTAAGAGATTTTATCGGGTCTCGCAATCAATCCTATGAAATGTAAAATATAATTTAAAAAAAGAATCGGTTTTTCTTTTATTTTACCTTCATAATTATTCTTAATTTAATTATCATTATAATTAACTGTACTTAACATTATTTTAGAAGGCAATAAAATGTCATATTAAGGAATAAATGGAGTTATTTGTATTTTGTTAAGTATTTTTTATCTTGTATAGTCTTTTTATTTTTAGTAATGTGACAAAATCATTAACTACTCAAACTAACATCAATATTTCATTTGATGACTGTGTTGAATTTATTGATGTTTTGAAGATTGATAATTAATGTTTAAAAAAATGCTGAAAGTAAATCTAGAAGAATTTTAACTATCATAATTTTCTGCCTATAATCTCCAGATTACATATTAAAAAGTTTAAAATTTTGTGATGCAGATTTATGAGAATATTTTTTTTCCCAGAAGTGTCATAAAAGTTGAATTCTATAAAATTGCTACCTAAAAATATTTTTTGTTGAAAAAAAACTTTAGAAAATTTTGTGTGAGCAAAAAATAAACAATTTTCCAGACATTGAAAATATAAGAGCTGTGGGCAATGAAGAATGTCAGGCATTTACAAAAATAAAATATGACAGGCACCTTACTCCCATGTGTATTAGTGGATGAAAAAGTCCTGGAATAAAATTATAGATAACAATAAAAAATGCTTTTAAGAAAGTCAAAATAATAATTAACTGTGATAATGATAGATTTTTATCTTTTACTGCAAATATGATGATATTTTTCCAACAAATTGTAATCATCTCTTTTGTTTTCATCATAGTTCTTAATATATGGCTTCTTTTTGGATTCCACTCTCTTACTTTTATAATATAATCTTTTCTGTGTAAATGTAGCATCAAAAATGTGCTTTAAAACAAAAAAAAAATGTTTTGTTACTTTAATACCATGTGTGTAAAAACACTAGTATGGTATGTCAAAGAACAGGCTTGAATTGTCCATATATTATACATAATTTTTTTTTTTTTTCGGGTTTAAAATTATGCTGCTGGGGTAGAACGTAGTTTATAAATCTGTATAAGTACTAATGGGTTGCGTAAACTAAGGACCATTAATAAATAGACTGACTGAATTTTTCAAAACATTTAATTTAATACCTGCTTTTACTCATTGTCTCCAGTTTGAAATGAGGAGTAATTGGTAATATTCTAAAATAGGATGATACTATGGAGGAAACAGGTTGGAAACTTGTTCATGGAGATGTGTTTAGACCACCAAGGTATCCCAAACTTTTTGCTGCAGTAATTGGTAGTGGGATACAGATCTTCCTTATGACATTTATTACAATATGTAAGTTAATCTGTTATGTGTGATTAATATTTGGTGTATGTTGGAAGAAAAATGTATTAAACTGTGAACTATTACAGAATAATATTGTAATTAATATTTTTAAACTTAATCAATTATTACTTTAAAATTGATTTTCAACCATGTCCTTTAAAAAAATGTTAATTTGTTCAAAATTAAATTACCATCAGAAAGAAAAAAAATTGAATTTAATAATAACTTATTATCTGTAATTTATTTGTTACATTTTTATACTTTTATTTTATCAAAATAAGTACTGTAAAAATAATTCAATATACTTTATTTTTTAAATTGTCTAAAAAAAAAATTTTTTTTCACTTCTTCAAATAAGTTAATATATTTTCTATCTCTTATAAAGAATTTTTCCGAGTTTTATTCTTTTGGCATTCAAAATTTTTAAGAGATTTAAATGTTAATTTTCTTAATTAAATATTTTTCTTCCAGATTATTAGAAGGGTTTTTCTTTTAGTCATTATCTGTTTTAATCTTGTCAATTTTTAATTAAGGATGGAAGGTTTGTTGATGTTTTTATATGACAGACAGCAATTAATAATGCAAGATGCAAGAATGGGTTTTTAGTAGGGAAAATAAGTGTTATGTTTTGCAACATAACTTTTTTTTTTTTTTTTAATTTCTTGTGATATGAAGACTAATTTCATTTTCTTGTAACAAAAAGCTTACACTTCTGTAAAAGCTATACAGCTAAATAGGCTTATCTACCATTTCTAATTCTAAATGTACATGTGTGTTATGCAGTATGTGTTTGAAATAATTTATTTTTTCTATTAAGTTGCTGCTATAAATTTGTTTTTGTGAATAGAAATTTTAAAATTTTATTGCAACTTCAATTGTGTAATTTCAAGCATGAGTTTCAAATAAGAAAATTTTCAAATTAAAAAATATCATTCAATCCTTTTGTTTTTTATCATTTTTATTAATAAATGTTTATTATTTTTTACTGTGATACTGTTGTCTTATCTTATCTGTAGATCTTGCCTTCATGAATGTAGTTAAAATCATAGTGACATAAGTATTAACCCACCTTTACTTTGAATGAGAATTTGGTACTTAGCAATGGAACTAGGCAATTGCTAAGCAGGAAAATTTAAGTAAAAAAAAAAAAAAACTATTTAAAACTTGTTAAAAGAATAGTCTGATTTTATTTAAAAAAAGAAAGACCCTTTATTTTATATTTATATCATTTTAAGTTAAATTTTAAATTATATACATTTTTTTTTCAGTTTTTGCTATGCTTGGTATGCTTTCTCCAGCTTCTAGAGGTGCATTGATGACAGCTGCAATATTCTTATATGTTTTTATGGGGCGAGTATATCGTTAATTTGTGTATTTAAACAGTTTTTTTCGTTTTCTTTGCTTGAGTTCTCTCAAAAATATTTGACCAGTTTTGGATTTCATTTAAAATTTTTGTCTCTTTCTTGTTTAAGTAAGCAATTATTAATTATCTTTTTATTGCAATTATAATGGGTGGTTTTTTTTCCCCCTTAGGTGTGTTTCGGGATATTTTTCTGCTAGATTATATAAAACATTAAGAGGAATAGAGTGGAAGAAAGCAGCCCTTCATGTAAGTTATATTTTTGATAATACTCTTAATAAGTTCATATGCAAAATTGTTAAAATTATCTGTTTAGTTGCTAATTAATTATTTCTGAATATCTATATTTATTTCACTGAATTATCCAATTTCCGTGATGTTTCATCATCAAATCTCTGCAATTATTCATTATCAAAATTCTCATTTGATCATTTGTTCAGAAAAATCACAGCTAAGCATTATAAAGGGTTTTTTCCCTATAGAAATGGAAATATTCTTAATTGATGAAATAATTGACAGCTATGGTTTGTTTTAAAATGCAAGAAACTAAAAAATCATTAAAGCCTTAAAAAATATTATTTTTTGATTTGATGTTGAAAATTTTATTAATTCCCATACTAAAGAATGTTTTTTATTGCAAAAAAAAAAAAAAAAAAATCTTATTGCAAACTGATGCAGTTTATAGCACAAAACATTAGAATTTATAATTTAAAAATATTAGCCTGTTATTAATATATATTATATACTATCCTTTCCACACAGTATTTGCAAAATGCAATAAAGCAACTCAGCCATCCATGAATTAAATATAATCTGCTTTGGATGAATTTAATGATGTTATGGGTTAGGGATTTTAATGCTAAATAATTGTAGTTTTTATACATAAGAAAAAAAAATTTTTAATCTTTTTCTCAGATTGCGTATAAAGAAAATTCAGAATTGCAAAAATATGTTCTTGAAACTGCTCTCAAAAGGTTGATAACTCTTTATGAAAATGTTCTTAAATAACAAGAGGAAATAAATTGCTCTTATTAAACATTTTTTTAGTCTTAATATAAGCTTTAAATGTAATTAAGAATTTGTGTTAATTTATAAGAATGATTTTGCTTGATATTTGTTGAACTGAATGACTTGGAAAAACAATTTTAAATCTTCATTAAATCAAACTTACTTATTAAATTTCAATCAATATATTCTTGTATTTAAAGTGTTGATTGTTTGCATTAAAATTTAAACTTGGCATCTATAGTATGCTCTATTTTACTTTTGTTGATTACTCTAGTTGTGATTTTCCTTTATAACTACGCAAGTTATTACAAATTGACTTAATTTATTTATAAGACATAACATCGGTAACATCTTATTGTGATTACTAATGATGTGGTCATTCCATAAAAAGTTTTTATGTGTAATATGCAAGAGTTAATAATAGTTTTACTTAAATGTTTAATAAGTAAGGTTAAGTTGGGCATTTTTTGTTAATTATAAGAAGGTATTTTTACCCTTAATTGATATATAACGATTTAATATATCATATTTTAAAAATGACATTTCTTTTAAATGAAAATATTTCAAAATAGTTTTAGGAGTTACTTTTTTGCAAAAGTTTTGTTAATATTATAGTTATGCTTTAAAAAATGTTTTTTAAAGCTATTAACCAAAACACTAAAACTTGCTATTTTATGAAAATATTTTATATAAATAATAAAATTGTATTATGTTTCATTTAGACTGCATTGCTGTATCCAGGTGTAGTATTTGGATGTGGCTTCATTTTGAACTTCTTTATATGGGGAAAACATTCATCAGGAGCTGTAAGTAATATATATTTATATATACATATTTATATGTAAAATTGTACTCAGAGTCAAAAGGCCTTACTTTTTCGAATGATGGCAAAACTTCCCATCTTAAAATAATTAGCAAACTTTCTCATTAATTTTAAAATGTGCTACAAATTATTGAATAGAAATTAAATTGTATGTAAAATGACTTTTAATCAAGATAGAGAATTTGGCAATCTTAATTTTAAAAAAAAAAAAAAGGAATTACTGAAGTTCTGATAAAAATATAGAACAGAGTTTTAACTGCTTATCAAAAAAATTCTAATTTATTATGAATGATTTTTAAAAGTTCAGAGCAGTATATATCAAACGAGTTCTTTTAACTTGTTTATAAGAGTATAATCAGTGAAATGATTTATGAATACCAATTGCGAATTATTAATATTTAATAAATTTTTTACAAATATAATAGTTTGATGGCTGTAATGTACAAGCAATCTAAAAGTTTTTGATGGCTTTGTCTGCATTAGTAGGAAGTATTAGTAGTAAAACTTATCATTACTGCATTAGTAGGAAGTTATATGTAATTTATTTTTGGTTCTCAAAATTATATATAACTCTTTAAATTTTTTAATTTTCTTTGCTCGTTAGTAAAGAAAATTAAAAAAATTATAAGTACTAAATAATGTTTCAAAGAACATTTTGCAACAAAATAACTTTAAAGTGATTATTAATTATGAATTATGTTTGTCTCTGAAATCGAAATGTGTTTATATATGAATGTCTTTATGGATAAAATATAATTTTGGTCATTGTTCTGCAAACTAATTAGCTATTATTTGCACTAATTTAAAAATTTATATGCAATAATATAAGGCTTATTTAAACAAATTAACATTTTGGGCTTGGAAAATGTGTTGACTATTGAAATTACTAATTTTAACTTGATTTTCTTTTGATTGAATTGTGAGTGGAGTAGCAATTATAGAGCGTGAAAGTTGTACTTCATGCAGTTTTTTTTTGATAATTGGACATTCTTAATATCAGTGTGCTTGGAAATCATAATGAAAATATTCTCACCATAGAACTAATGCTCATATAATGTTTTAGGGAAAAATGAATTACGAGAAATTCATGTAAAAATTGATTGTTGCATTGATTAATAAATTGCAATTAAACTAGATAAAAATCGTAGTAAATTCTACAACTTGGTTTACAACATACAATTTTTGGAAAAATTTCATGCAACTTGCAACTAATAATGAGTTGGGCTGAAGTATTTTAAGTATGCATACAGCAATTTAAATACTACAAACCAATAAAATAAATGGATTACAATTGAAATGTCTACAAATATTCAAATTGTAAACAACCAGTATAAGTCAGGATTATTTGTTTCTCTATTAGGAATTTAAAAATATAAATAAGGAAGTATTTCTGTAAAGAACGTTATTGAAAATAAAAATTTATCCTAATTTAATTATTACAAAGAAGATATTCTTAGAAAATTCTTATCTTTATAAATCTTAAAATCAAAACAATTATTGTAATTTATTAATCAACGCATCATATGAAAGGCATATTTTTTTTTTAAATCCTGATTTAAATTTACTTCTTAAAGCACGTGAATCTACAATTAACATTAGAAAACTGCTTTAAAAACTGACATGAAATGTTATCAGTTACATTGAAAAATTCAGAAATAAATGTTTTCAGAAATTAATATGAAAGAAAATAATTAAGGCTTTATGATTGAAAATTGAGAAATCTGTCAAAATTAATATTTGAAAGAAGAAAAAATGTTTAAAAAAGTGAACTATAAATATATTCAGAATGTTTAAAATTCATTACCATCTCTGATATTGCATAATGAACTCTTTATATAATGATGCAATTAGTTTATTAAATCTCTCACACTGTATTTTGTAAGAATCAAAGTAAAAGAGGTACTGACAGTGTATCTTGTATAAAAGCTAACACAATAAATGTAATGGCAAGGCATGCTCAAGGATTAAGAAGTATCAATGAGAGAAAAAACCTTATTTAAAATGATTCTGATTATTTTTGCTTCTAAAATAGCATCTTTATTTTATATGTTAACTCATAAGTATCTTCCCAATTCTAACCTAGAAATTTGATTGATGAGGATTTTTATTTTTAGTGGAGTAAATGGAATTACCAGTTATTTTAAGTTTATAGAAAATTTAAAACAATTTTTTAAAAGCTTCAGAAAATAATTCTTCGCTAGAATACAAAATTTGTTTGCCTTGTTTGATCTACTTTTTTGCCTCTTAATATATCTCAATTGGTTTTATTTGGATTTACAAATCTTCTAATTTATCGAATACTATTTACAATATAATATAATTTGTGATTATTCTTTTTCATTTAAAATAACTTTTATTTTTTACTTTACTAAAGTTTATAAACTATTTTAATTTAGGTTCCGTTCACTACTATGCTAGCACTTCTCTGTTTGTGGTTCGGAATTTCTTTACCATTGGTATTTATCGGTTATTACTTTGGAATCAGAAAGCATCCATATGAACATCCTGTGCGCACAAATCAAATTCCCCGTCAAGTTCCTGAGCAAGTGTGGTATATGAATCCAATTCTCTGGTAAGTGGACATACAATTTCTAAACTCTTTTTTAATACTTGTTTTAAGTGTATATCTTGCAAAACTCTTAAAGAAATTTTCTATTGATGTTATTAGTCTTTCTTTAATTATTGAGCTGATAACAAAAACATCATCTTATTCTAAGATTTTTCATTCGTTCTTTTTCAGGTTCTCATTTATTCATTTTTTTTTTCAGTTATAATAATAATAATAATAATGCATATTTAAAATTCACTTATTTTATTTACATGGATTTATTATTGTAAATTACAACAAAAATAACTATCCAGAATCTTGTGTGTCTCTTTCTGGTGACACACTACACTGACAGTTACATTCTTTGTTTGCAACAGGTGTGTTATGTAAAAGGTACACATTTTGAATCGCTTTTGATGTGAATGCAATGAACGTTTGTACTACCCTCTATGTACAGTATACTTATGATAGTACCATTTATTGCACGATTTGTAACAAAGATTTTGATGTTTCTGTATAGGATTGCTACAATTTTTTTTTTTTTTTTTTTTTTTTGTTTTTAATAAGCATACCATTGGCTTCATGCTTCCATCTATCACTGTTTCCATGTTGTTCGTTTTCATGGTTAGGAGACAGTGAAACATCCTATGTGTTTTTGTCTGTATCTATCTATCTATCTCTATATATAATAGTGTTACATGGCATAAAATGTACATTTTAGAATGTCTTTAATTAAAAAAAAAATTAATAAGTTCAATATAATTCATAATATAAAACTTAATTCATGTGAAAAACTGTTTTTAATTATTTATGAAAAAATTTGAGCTCTTTTGTTTGAAAAAATTCATCTTTATTATGTGAAGTACAATTATATGTTCTCTTATCATTGTTAATCTTAATAAAATTTGGTGCAACTATGAACATTTTTTATTTTTTTTTTTATTGATTTCTTATTAATATAGTCTAAAAATATTTTTTTGTATTGTCACAGCACTCTGATGGCAGGAATTCTACCTTTTGGTGCTATGTTCATTGAGCTTTTTTTCATTTTTACTGTAAGTTTCCTCCTTTTATTATAAAATAAGTTAAATCAGTTTTTTTTGAAAATGTATTGTAAGCATTAATGCAAGTAGTTATGCATAAAGAATTTTTTATTATGATGATTCTTTGTTACTATTAGGTTTTGTAAATTGTTACTTAATAGTGTCAGATTTATTCAAATTTTAACCATAGAAACAAGGAAAGAAAACTTGTGGAACATTGATTATGAATGCATCTAAAAAAGAATGTTACTTTTATAATATTTTTCCCATGAATATTGATTCTTTACTCTAAATGAATTTCTTTTTATGATTTCTATATTAATTAGTAGCAATTATCAATAAATTTGGTAAAATTATTTTATATTGTGATATTATCGCAATTGATAATTGTTGGACTTAGCAAAAAAACAACAATGGTCTGTTTCTTAACATTAAATTTAATTCTATTAATTTAAATTAAAAAAAAATTTTAGTTAATCAAAATGTTAAGCCTAGAAAATTAGTAATGAAAATTATTACTATTTGGCTGCTAAGCACATTTAAGTTATATTCAGATATTTAATTCACTTACCAATTTTTATTTTAAGAATATAGATTTGAATTTAATTGTTGAATTGATATTTTAAAATATTTAATTTATCCAGGAAATTAAATTATTATGAATTACACTATTGTCAATTCAAAAACACATTTACATCTAAGTAGAATTGTGAACAATTATTTAATATTATGCAATGTTTTTTTAGCCTTTTCTTAGGTAACCTTTTTTTTTTTTTTTTTTTTTTTTTTTTTTAATTTATAAGATTTGTTTTGAAGTTTGTAGGAAATTTGTTAAAAAAATGTTCCCTTTAAAAAAACTCAAAACCATTTTAAAAACATTCCCTTTAAAACTGTCTTTTTTTTTAAACATATAAAAATACACTTTGTAGATAAAATGGTAAGCTGTAACTTATTTTTAAGTGCAGATTTTATTGTTTATCTAAAATTAATGTAAAAAAAATTATAGAGATAGTTATAATAATAAATTCAGTCTAAAACATTGAAAATAAAATGTTTTCAATCTTCATAACATTTTACTTATATTTGTAAAGTAAATTTGATATTTTTAATTTTTCTGTTGCTTCTAAAATTACTTATTTTAAGAAAATTTTAATATATATATATACACATGGAAACGGGTCATTTACCAAAAAGATTTATATTTTTTCAAACCCATGAAGTACTTGTATAAAATTGTCTTTCAAGCTGTTTTTATAATGGCTTAAATTTTTTATTTTTTAGGCAATATGGGAAAATCAGTTTTACTACTTATTTGGTTTCCTATTTCTAGTCTTCATTATTCTTGTTATCTCTTGCTCACAAATATCAATTGTTATGGTTTATTTCCAGCTTTGTGGTGAGGTGAGTGTCCAGATTTTTTTTTCACTTTTTATATTTTATTAGCTGTTATATTATGTTCTCATATTATTTTATTCTATTATTAATTATGAAATGCTCTTAAATGCTTTAACTTGAAAATAAATGAATTCACAAAAAAATTCTAAATTTGTTTTGATTTAGGCTTCTTGAAATTATTAAAAGTAATTATATTGAAAGATGTATAAAAAATTTTGTACAAATATATAAATCATCTTAAAACTTATTGCCTTGCCTTATGAATTATTATGTCTTATGTTAATTTATTTTTTGTGAGTACTTGTTTTAATATTTTTCTTAAAATGACTATACAGTTGAATTTATAATGGTATTTAACTTCAAAAATGTGTAAAATATTTTGAATAGTGTAAAACACCTATTTAGAGAAGTTTGAGAGGAAGTTTGCATAATTTGTTCATAGTGTTGTAATGCTTAGAATTTTATTTAATTTCAGGATTACCATTGGTGGTGGAGGTCAGTTATAGTGTCTGGTGGATCAGCAGTATATGTTTTTGCTTATTCTGTCTTTTATTTTCTTACAAAGGTAATATATATTTCTTAAAAGTTATATCATACATATGAGCCGTTTTCTTTGTAAATGGCACAAGTCCATTTTTGACAAAAAGTTAGTTAATGATAACAATGAATGCCATCTGCTATGAGCTTTTTATCTATAAAGAATTCCCCAAAAAAAAATTCCTTCAAAATTAAATATCTGATTAAATATTCAAATGGTAAATTCCTTCAAATTAAATATCTGATCACTTCGTTTTTACAGCATGAGAAACATTTCAACATTATTAATATCAAGCGGAAATAATTGTCAGCAGGTTTTACTTTGCATTTTGGAAAATTTTGCATTCAATTATTATTTTTAAAGAATGATTTGTTGTTTTTCCAGAAACTTTTTTAGATAATTTACTTATTTTTGCTAATATTTATGAATAAATTTTTTTTCTTATTATTTACAGCTTGAAATCACAGAATTTATTCCAACTCTTCTATATTTCGCATATACAGGCTTGATGGTTCTTACATTTTGGATTTTAACTGGTACCATAGGATTTTATGCTGCCTATTTCTTTATTCGAAAAATATATGGAGCTGTCAAAATTGATTGATTATTACTATCTGTAGTATGATCCATGTTTATGTATATTAGAAGATTGTCAAAAAGTGTTATTTGAACATAACTTGTCAGATGGCAGAGTTTTAAATATTTCTGTAAATATATTTTCCCATCTAGCAATATCTTCTTGAGCAGAGGTGGCCAACAAATAGGCTTGCATCAAGTTAAAAAATGTATTAAATTATATATATTATCATTTCAGTTAGTAATTTTGATAAATGAATATAATTTTCATTGAGAAACTTATACAAATGTTTTCTGTTTATTCATTAATTTATATATTGCATGTAAAAAGATTTAAAATATATAATCAGTGCAGATTAACATACAATTATTACATTGAAAAAGGATTTTTTGAGTGGGTTATTTTTGTATTTATCTGTCTAAAACTTCATCTTGTGATACTAAAACTTATTATATATTGAAATAAAGCCACATTTGCTCTTGAGGAAAGTGGAATTTGTTTTGTCTCAGTTTTTTCATATGTTAAATTCATTTTTTCATACTTTCTTTGTTTGAAAATTTGAGATTCATAGTCATATAAAATTGGATTTCAAACCATATTAAATTATTTTAAAGCGCTATTGCAATACTAATAAATTCAAAATATAAATGACACAATTTTTTTTTTTTAATTCCGGTTCATATAATTGATAGTTTGGTTTGTCTCTCTACGGTCATCTTGTGCACATGAAGGCTAAACAGACCAGGACCTGCAGTATAAAGTGGATTCCAAACCACTAACAGGCATCCATGCCACCGCCAGGATTCGAATGTGGAGCCTGTGTGGTACCAAAGGCCAGAGCGCTAGCCAACTGGCCATCAGGCCGCCATATAATTGATAGGATTAACAATTATCCATTTTATTATTGGATATAATTTTTTTTAGGTATAAAATTTATAATTTAATTAATCATGTAGATATATGTTTATTCAGAATTTAGCTATAAAAAGGATAATTGTGTTTTCTGCATACATTTCACTAAAATATAAAATGAAAGTTTTTTTAAGAGTTTAATGTAATTTTGGGGTCATATATGTATGATATATTGTGAGAGCTTCATTTTCTGTGTTGATTAGTATTACGATATAAGTTAATATTATTTTTAATATAGTAATATATATATTTGAGGTTATATTACTATTTATTTATCAGTTGTAAGTACATTCATTAAAAAAAATGCATTGATAAGTACAGATTTTTCAATTATTGCATGCATTCCTTGATTTCTTTTACAAATTGGAATTTTGTTTTCTTAAAAATTACACCTGAATTTTATGTTTTTAATGTGCATTTGTATCCTGAACAGGTAAATATATAAATTCTTGTTCTATAAGTATAATCTATACCAATTTTTGCCAAAATTGCATTGGATCATTGTATTTATTTTACTTTTATTTCTTATTGCATTTTTATTTAACAATATGCTGATATTTTTTTAGGCATCATGAATTAAAATCATACAGAAAGTTTTATTTATATTTTAAATATATTTTATGAATAGTAGTATTTTCTTTTTAAGGAATACATTAGATTTTTATTATTATAAATTATGGTATCAAACAATGTTTTTAAAGATGTAAAATAAAAGTTGAATTTGAAATTAGTTCAGTGTTTCTTTTATTTTAAACTTGCATTGTATAGATGATGTAAACATCATAATCAATCTTTAATATTGAGATATTAATTTTGCAACTGATATTATCTTTATAAAAAAATTTGTCATTGTATATTAATAATTCTGCTGGTTTTGTACTTCTTACCTTATCAGTGTATAGATCGGAAACCACTTTAGAATATTTAAATTAACTTGTCATAGAATTATTGGCAATAAAAATAACTTCAACTATCTTCCTCTTTAACAGCATTTCCAATGCACTCTTTTCAATCCATAATGCAAATGTATTAATAATAATTATTAATATTCACTGTGCACGTGTACTATGATATAAGAAAAGGCAATGAATGCTGGACACTATGATAATTTTAGAGTAATTGTTTAATAAGATCTCAAACTTCATTCTATTAAATTAAAATAATTATGTGGCTAGAATGTACAGAATTTTATCTTATTTTGTAAGTATTCTGTGTGCTAAAGAATTATAAGATGTTATGTTTTTTTATTGAATAATTTATCATAATGAAACTTTAACTCTTTTTATATGCATTGATAAAAAAATGAATATACACATTTCATTTGTGCTTAAGACGCATTGATTGACCTTAATTAAGGAATAATTGCTATGAATTAATATAAACATGATTTTGCTGAAATATCGGAGCAAATATGTTTTTTCATTATCACATTTCATGCCGAATTTAAAAGATTTTCACTCTTTAATTGGATATTTTAAATGATAGATATAAAATTATTTTAAATATGAAACACTGATTTTTTTTTTATTAGTAAAACTAATAGTTTAGAATGAAATACACAATAATTTGTTGTTACTAATAGATATATTAGCATAAATTCTAATAACAAATGTTTAATTAACTTTTTTTTTTAATTTTGACACAATACAATTTAAATCTGATGCACAATTCTGATTTATTGTAATTAACAGGATAAATAAATTTGATTTAATTTTTGATATCAGTAAAATGAAAAATTGTGTATTGATTATGCCCCATTTTTAGAAACAAATTTGTTTTTTATTCATAAACACAAAAATAACATTTGGAATTTTTTTTTTTTTTTTTTTTGACACATTGTCATGGCACAACATTTTATATGTATTTTCTTGACTATATACAATCTGGATGGTCACCGTTTCTTTATGTAAAAGCAGTATATAAATAAAAGCATTTCCAATATTCAATATTTTTATAGTAAAGTAAATAGCCCAACTCGGTAACTTGATTAAAATTATAAATTTCACAAAATAATATATTCGTGACACCTTGTCACTGGTCTAGTTATTTCCGTAAGCTCACTGGAGTGATCCATGTAAACTGCTTTTTTTTACACTTGACAATTTGCATAATCCACATAAGCAGATGGTTACAATGAAATTCGATCAATAATCCTCTGTAGCACTTTTCGTTTGGATTCGATGAAAGAAATATTCTCCAAATTAACAATTGAATCCATTGTTTTTACTAACACATTCAATATGCATTGAACAAAATTTTCCATAAAAATTAATAAGAGTTTTAGTAGAGATTTTGTTAAGCAGTCAGCCAAATTGTATTTAGAATTTATATGAACAATTTCAATTAAATTATCATTAACCAAATTTCCAATGGAGTTATATCAATATGCTAGGTTTTCAAAACTTTCCATTACATTTTTAGTGAAAAGCTGCTATATGCAACTAGGATTCAAATTTTGTTCATTAGACTCTGGGAAAGCCATATAGATTCTTTTACTCTTAAATTTATATATACAGTTGCACCAATATAATTTAACGAATCTTGGAGCTTTTAAGATATAATCAAGTTCTTTGCTCTATTGTCTTGAACTCTCATGCAAGCCATAAATTGATTTAAGATGACACTTCAGTTTCTAATAGTTTTATTTTATGCCCAAGTGGTTGTTTCTTATGTGTAGGCTTATTTAATTTACTGTAAAGATATGCAAATTTCATCCAGTTATATCTTGTAACCAATGCAATATAGACACCAATAATATAAAAAACAATTGTCATATCTCATCAAAATCAATTCTTGGCTTTTGTCTAAAACCTAATGCTACTAATCTGACTTGATATTCCCTTTTTATTCTATTTCTGCATCTTTTTTTTATACTATATACCAAATTACAAGAATATTACTTGATGGATCAACTAGATTCCATACGTTACGATCCTTTATTTTGTATTGCGTTGTTCTATTTCAATTTATCAGATTTTAAGTTGCGTTTCTGTGAAGGATTTAGAAATTTCTACCCCATAACATTTGAAGGATACTCAGTACTTTGAAAACTAGCAACATTCTTAAAATCTTCACTTTTAGGATTTAAAATATTAGTTTTAAAGTTAAATTTATCAGAGAGATATTCGATTTTATTTTCGCCACAATATTTATTGCCCTTCTTTAAAGATCTTATTCTTGTTGTATTAGGTGAATGATGATAAATGTCAATGTGTTCCTTATTATTACGGGGTATCTTGCTACCTTTTCCAAATCATTGATTTTTGAAAGAGAAATGTTTTTAGGGATTTCCACAATTTTAATTCTTTGAATTTAATTAACTCTTGAATGATTTTCAGTATCAATTAGATTTAATGCGCAAATTCAAACTTCGCTTAAATCGTACTTTGTTTGAAAAAAAAAGCACGCAACACCGGTTTTTTTGTTTGTTTGTTTCATCTATTTTTACGTGTATCGTTTCAATCACTTAACGTTTATTAGGATTGGAAATCCTATAATCTTTAGTGCTCAAAGCATACCCAACTAAACCTCCGAGCTTAGCTTTAAGTTGAAGTTTATTCCTATTAATTCTATGTACATGTACAGATGCAAGTGAAAATTTTAAGGCATAATATTTAATTTCTTCATGCCATTTTAAAATCGGGATGTTAATTTTATGAAGTCTCAGTTGTTCAATGCGAGTTTAGTCGTTTTTTTATAATAAAAAAATTGTTTTGTAATAATTAATTTTGTGACATCTCAAAAACTTTACATTTCTTAAATTATTCTGGCTACATGCTATGAGAAACTGATACAAGAGTATTGTTTTTATATAATGTTCTTACGTTTTTTAGACTAACGAACAAAAGAGGATAAAGATCTCAGAAAATTGAAATTAGATGAAAGGGGGAAACATGAATTAAAGCAGCTTTTAGTTTGTTGAGCAATAATGTCAGCATTTATTCACCCCTTTTCAGAAAAAAAAATTACTAACTGACTCTCCCTTGAAATGTATTTCTTTAAGCAAACAAATATAAAATATAGTAAATAAAGATGCAATTTTAAGGTGTCTTTTATTTATTACAAAATTATTAAAGTCATCCCATTACTCATAAAATAAAGATATATTGAAAAATATTACAGTGAATATTTTGTAAATGAGATTGCTTTAATCGCTTAAATATATGACCAGTTGTAATAATATCATGAAATATATATAAAATATGATATTATTTGAACCAAATTTTTTTTTCTTTATTTTAATTCATCAATCTTATTATATTTTTTTTTTATCAACAAAACTTTTTGAAATAAATAATGTTAACTAAAACCTTGCAATGATAAATCTTCTTTGTTTGTAATACATTAAGAAATATTGAGAGAAAAATTTTTTCTTCTAATAGAGTGTTATTTTTAACTGAGAATATATTTCCCAGATGATCAAGAGATCGATTTTTTTATGCAGATATTTATGATTACCATCTTTTCAGAAATGCATTGAACAAAAAGTTATTACTATTTAAGTATGAAAAAAATTAATATATACAAAACAATGTTTGTTTTATCAATCTGTTTTTAAAGAACTTTTATAATAAATAAATCTTATATTTCATTTGATAAATCAACATACTCATTATGATTAAAAATTTCTAACTACAAATGTTTTCTAAAAATAACATCTCGTTTAAAATACAACTCATCTCTTATAAAAAGCAAACTTAATGATTGAATATTTTATCAGAATTTTTCGCAATAGAGATCTATTGTAGAATTTATAAAAAAATCTTTGAGCAAGATATTAAAATCAATTTACACTTTTATATTTCTAAAGTAGAAATCGCTTATTAGGATAAACTTTTTCAAAATTCCAAATTGCCAAAATTCGTAATGTACCAGATGAATCATTCAACATTGCGTACATTTTTAGCAAACATGTAATGTATTCTGAATATTTATTAATATTCGTAAGAGTAAAAAAATAGGTAGGAAAGAGCTAAACAGAGCTCGCATGGTGGATCTTGATACATTATTTCCTTACTTCAATGATGCATAAAAATCTAAAATAACTGGAGGACAAAACTTCAAAAAAAAAACCAAAAAAACATAAAAGAGTTGATAAGTTTGAGTTAATTTCCAATCAAGAAGCTAAATCAAAACATTATGTTGCATGCATACTGCATCATCTAGGACTAAGCATGTCTTTCAACTGAGGTGCTTCTAATTACCACTAAATTCAAAAATATTAATTATTTAAATATCAGCATGATTTCGGTAACAGTATCTATTTGGTACCTCATACACTTTGTTTACTTGAAGGTCCGTTCAGCGTGACCTATGTTATATGTAAGAAAACTGTTCATATTATTTAACATAGAGTAAAAAGTATGTGATGACTGTATACAAAAAAATTGTTTTTATATGTGCTATTTAAAGGGAGTGTTGAATCTTACACACCCAGGTTTCAAATGAAAACAATACGTGACATCACTAACGCTATGATTGCTCTGGCATTTTAAAAATGTAATATTTATGAATATTCAATTAAATTTTTTTTAGGATAGAACATGGGATGTTAGGTGAAGTACCAAACGAGATTTGTTTAGTTTCTAGCGAAACTCTATTAAAGCATTGGTGGTGCAACAATCGTTTGTCATAAAAATCAGTTGCTGCAGAAGAAAATAAAAACTGAATAGACTTATAATTTTTTCAAATTTCATAGATTCTTGTCAAAGTATATTTTATCAGAATTGAGAAGTATAGGTTTTACATAGCGCTCTTGTAGGATAATCGCATCTATAATGTTATTCTGGCAAATGGCAGGCGTGCAAGACATCGTTTGTTCCTTTTTACAACTATGAAAGAGGATGAAAATCACAACTTATTAACAATATATAAAAATGGGTATGTTCATCTGCTTAGGCATACATTTTTATAAGGCTTTCCACATATTTAAGCAAAACTGCAACCAACCAAATCAATATTTCGTCAATACGGATCAAAGCTATATCCCTGATCTGAAATTTTTCGTTTTGTTTTGATGGAGTATCTATTTTAGAATATAATTCTAAACCCCAATTTGTGTGAAGGAGATTGAAGTATGGTTAATTGTTATAATTACTAATAATACTGTCTAAATAAAAGAATATATAGAAAGTAACCTTAGGACAAGTGATGTTGATATTTTTTTTTTATCAAAGTAGACGTGGAAAATATGTATGTTTTTATCTCGTACCTCAATACTAAAATTCGATGTGATCTTATATATTGAAGGATTAGTAGGAAATGAATGTTCTCAAAGGGAAAGAAAGATCGTATTGTGCTGTGAAATTAAAGGAATTTTATATTTTCTCATCATTCTTTCAATATATTTTCAAAGGCGATTTCATCTCTCTTTTTTACTCTAATTACGTTTTTATTAATTCCACGGTAGCTGCAATTGAATAATTAGACATATTGTAGCAAAGAAGCGAAGATCAATCAAAAATTCATGAATCTATTTCGAAATTTCTATTCAACTGGTGAAAAGTTTTTAGTTTCTTAAATTTTTGCAATTATAAACATATTTCAGATAGAAATTCATTCATTTCAAATAGTGAAGCTACGAAAAATGAAACTTTTTTACCCGTTAACATGGAGACGACAAAAATTGTGAAGATGTTATGTTTACTAGATGGTACTAGATGGTTTACTTTTATGATAATGCTTGAGCAGAATATTTATTGTTGATTGTTCAATTTTAATTTATTAATTTTTGAATTTAAATATTTCATTACAGAATTTTATTCAGGAATTTATCTGAATTTATAGTCATATTTTCAGCAAAATATAAAAGCACAGCATTTTTGATGTTACATTTTTTTGATTAATCCCGGAAATATTTCTTACGATACTGAAATTTCTAAATGTTACTTTTAGAAATTTTATTACGTAACAGTAGTAAATATTTCTAACTTTTCTGTATTTGTAATAAATTCATTTTTAAAAGGTAATATAATTTGTTAAAATTTTTATTACTCTTTGGAGAAGTCCCAGTTGAAGTACCTAATGAGAAGAATAAAAATCATAAATGTGACATACGTTAATTATTTTGTTGGGAATTTCATGATGAAAAAGGCATACTTATTAAAATGTAAAACTATTTTCTGTTATTAAAATAACATTTTTTTTTTTTTAATTTTTTTTTTGCTTATATATTTTTACAGACTCATTCTTTTAAAAATTGCATTAAAAACTGTTCCTTTTCCATCATGTATGAAAACTGATTCTTTTAATAATTATGAGTTTTAACTTGTATTTTGCAATTTTTATTGATTGTGTTATCAAAATTGAATTTGTATACGAATAATGTCGATGTCTTAACATTTTAATTTTTTTCGAAGAAATATTTCTTATATAATGAATTGTAGAACAGTTGAAGTATCAAAATAAATATTCATTATGACAAAGGATAATATTTGAATGTCCTTGTTCATTTTGTTTACTTTTTCTGATTATATCACCTCCACATTTATTGTTTATGGAATAAATATTAGTGTAATGAAAATGATTGCTTAAAATGATGCTAATTTGATTAATTATGTTGAGTGCCCTCTGAAACAATTATATACAATAATATCTAAATATGTATCTGTTCCCTATTATATATTATTATACAGTTTTTAAATTATCTAAATAAGATGTCTATTTAATGTATATCATATTATTATATAGTAAGGTACGATTTACGGTTGAGTTCCCAATCCTCTTAACTCTGACACGTGCTTGGTACAAGGGAACGAATAAATGTAAATGAGAGAGAAAGGGTACAACGACATTTTTAATTAAAAATATATAAGAATTAAAAAAATATATGAAGCGAATTAGTTTTATAATAAAAGCTAAAACAATATTAAAAATATATTGTTAGGTACTGAAAAATATTTCCTGTTAATATTTTTTAAAACAAATACTCAAAATTGTTCCATTTTTTTTAATAAAACAATATTATCAAATACATTAAAATGCAAAAATATTACTATATGTTATTATTGAGACTTGAAAATACTCTGTAAAGCATTATAGAAATTTGGAAGTGCCACTATAAGTTAAATTTATTAGCATAGAAAATCAGAACAAATATATTTTATTGAAATTTTTAGTGACCTCCTATAGATGAGAGTTTTTGAAGGATATATATATATATATATATATATATATATAAGTTGTGTTCTTTATATATTAAAAGCACATATCAATACAAGAATCAAAGGAGAAATAACAAGATATGAACAAGAAACATGATCAATTTTGCATAGAAAAAGCAACAGTGGTCTTCGCTACACTTAATTTATCATGTGTATCGTAGAAACACCGCCAGCAACGTGCTTAAATGATGATAACGTGCTTAAAATTGAAAAGTTATATGATAAGTGTTTCATATTTAGGGCATTCAGAAACCTGAAAAGATGGAAAGAAATTGTGCATGAATGTTCATAACCTGCATCTACGAAATTGAAAACATAAATATCAAAGGGCATTGCATTTGTAGAACAAAGACGAACACAGATTATTTATACACATTAATAGAATAATAATTATCCAGGAAATCAATGAATTAAAAAAAATACTTATTAAAAATAAAATAATTGTAACATCCTAAATATGTATGAATATAATGGGTTGCATCTGTAGATAAATTTGTTGTAAGTCAACTTACAAATGGAAGAAAAAATACCCCAAAAAAAAAAAAAAAAAAAAATAGCACATCCTTTACTGAATTTTAGTTTTATAATGCAAGTCGTTCATCTTTATCATTGGAAGTATATATATGCATAATATGAAGTTTTCATTGTAAAAGTTTTATGGTGAAATTTTAAAAAATCATTACTACTGTATCCAAAAAGTAAGACCAATATTCAATTTAAAATTCCCGGGGCTTATGAAATTCCAATTTTTTTTTTCTTTTTTAGGTTGCTGGCACTGACCTTCATATCTGTGTGAAATTTGACGTCAAAATATTCATTAGTGTTTGAGTTACGGTTGGCTTTGCGAGACTGAAATTCAAGCTGAAACTTTGTTTCTGAAATTCAAGCCAAATTTATTTTTAGTATATTCAAAATGATTTTTCCCATGTGAGATGTTGGTCTAAGTAAAAAAAGAAAAAATACTAAATTAAAATCTGAATTTAAATATTTTGAAATATTTTTTTTCGAGGAATAATAATGTTAATGTTAGTGTTTTTATCACATTAAAAAAATTATATAAATAAAAATTTGGATGATTTCGAGTTATTCGATGCCTTATTCAAGTCATAGAATAATTCGAAATCATTATTTGATTCAATTATTTGATTATTTCCCCATTCAAGTTCTGCATTTAGCGATATGTAATGCTCTGGAAGAACTACAATAGAAATTGCTAAAATTAGAATGGCTGAGAAGATATATGTGTACTTTTCTTGCTCAATATGATTCCTCCATAAAAGGTGTCGAGATGTGCCGTATACAATTGAACATTTTAGAAGAAGAAATTTGCAAATGAATAAAAAGAAATTGTACGATAATGGATAATTTCAGATTGTAAGCAGTTTTATTTGATTTGAAAAGTTTTTTATTTTTATTTTATTTAAAAATTATTTATTAATTTTTTTTATTAGTTTTATTTTTTATTATTTGATTTGAATTAGGCTGGTTGTTAAATTGTTTAAGAAACTGGACAATTAAGAGCAGTCAGGTAGAATTATAAAAAGATTATACTAGGGACTGTAAGACCAGAAAACGAAATAAAATAAGCTATAACCTACAAGCACTATACGAAAATTGTACAAAATAATTTTTTATGAAAATAGAATAAAAACGACTTATATTTAAAAACACTTAATTTATATTTAATTAGGGTTTAAAAATTGTACATTTATTTTTAAAATCGTTGTTAAAAAAGATTTTTGTTTATTTTCAGCTCAATAGATGGCGTCCTTAGTATATTTCAATTAGTTTCGATTGCAATAGATTTACTCAATAGTTATTTAAAATTCTAATAACAATAGCCATTCTAATCTTATAGTCTTGGCAAATAAATTTCACATGCTACTACGTCAATTCAAGTCTACTTGCCTGCATAATTTACGATTATATTTTGCTACTCTTTCATCAATTAGTACCTCTTCAACCTGAATTATCATCTCAGCATGTGTTCCACGGAATTTACTCACAATTTCCTTTCATCACTGCCATATCACTTATCTTCATCTACCATCGCTTTTTCTTATTTATGAAACCTCTTCTACTATTCTCCATATGTTATAAAAAAAAACATTCATTCTTTTTTGCTTTCATCACAGTCATCACTTATCTACCATCGATTTTTCTCATTTATGAAACCTCTTCTACTATTCTCCATATGTAATAAAAAAAAAACATTCATTCTCGTTTTGCTTTCATCACTGCCATATCACTTATCATAATCTACCATCGCTTTTTTTCATTTATGAAACCTCTTCTACTATTCACCATATGTAATCAAAAAAAACATTCATTTCTCTTTTGCAAAAAAATCATAACTGTTTTTATTTACTTTTATTTCATAGACCATCATCTTTGTTACTGTTTATCATGATTAACTTTGTCTACATGTGTTGTATCTTTTTTTATTAATATTATTATGTAATCTTTTTTCTGATTCTCAATAAATATCATCCCCTCATGCCAGACTGTCTAGCCGGTTTCCAGTCATTCTTATCCATATTGTGTTCAGTTTATACCTTCATTTTATATTGTTATACGCGTCTACTTAGTCATTTTGAACAAAAAGGGAGCTCTTTTATCACACTCATCCACTGATTTCACTTTTTGTTATCAACTGGTTTTATAACATTTTGTGATAGAGCGTTGAATTGAAATGTGTAATGGAAGAATGATGACTTACCGTTACTGACATTTCACACAGTAAAAAGACAGTCTTCCATCTAATTCATTCGCTATAAAATATGTATTTGTAATAATATAAATAACATAATAACAATGAAATAATTTATCCCGAGGGACTAAACAAACCGAATGTACTACAAATTTCGGGGAAAGGTAACTTGTTATAAAATATAAAGTAAAGCCTGAAAACGAAAAGTGAAATACAATAACTGTTGTGGCACACCTTGTTATATTAAGTTCTAACTGATCATAGCATTAACTTTTATATAAAATGATTTTGTATAATTATTTACAACAAAAAAAACCCATCCTATTTGAAACTTCAAATTGCTTCTAAAAACCACTTTAAAAATATTCTATCAATATATATATATATATATATATAAACATCTTTTTTAGCGTAGCTCGCAGTCGCTGCTTTGAATTTACATTCATAAAAAGTGATTTCTTCATGAAATCACTGTAATTTAAATAAGTGAAGTTGAACATATAACGCGTCAAGTTATTTTTGGACGTTTAAATTTGTTAAACAAATATACAAAGTTTGGTAGATCAAATTTTCTTTTCACACCGTGTACAACTTTTTACCGTGTCTCTTATTGGTGATTGAGATTGATAAAAGACTTGGAAGTAATACTTTCAGATCGGTATGTAAGGAAATAACACTGCTGTGCCAGATTGCCTAGTCAATAATAATAAAAAAAAACTATCAAAAGCTGTTTTAAGCAAGTAATTTAATTTTTTATGTACTTCAACTCTCAAATTACACATTTTTACAAATTTCTTACTGGTAACTTTTATTAGCTTTTTTTCTACATTTTTAAAAGAGAAACTGGTTCTGTGGTTAGCGATATGATCATTTAGTATAACTATCAACTAGCGAGATCGCATGCCGATCATGAGTTTTTTTTCAACTGACTTAAAAACGATTTTAATTAACTTTCACCCAATAGATGGCGGCGTTAGTATATTTCGATTGCGCCGTCACTGAGTTTTTTGTCTTAAAAGAGATTTTTATTCCTTTTCAATAGATCGTAAAAAAAATACATAATGTATACAATTTAAATAAAATATACTCTTATCTATACACTATTTTTCTTCAAGAAAATTTCAGTTTAAAAGAGCTGGAATCGTTTAAAATGATATAAATAATTTAAATATTACGTTCTATTTTAATCTATATTTTTATCCTTTTTAACATTAAGAATAGTTGATTCCGAATTAATTTATTAAGGTACACGAACATCTTTAAAACACGATTTTTGACCAAAATTTCAATATGAAATTAATTGTTAAAATAATATAACACTTCCACATATAATTTTCTTGGAAAATATCCCAAGAAAAAATGCAGAAAATAAATGAGAAAAATGTGAATTTGCTAATGTTTGCAAAAAAATAAATACTGGTATAGTCAAACAGATATAACTAGTATTTAAAAAATAAAATAAAGACAAATACCATTAACTTTATATAAAAATTAAGTTAATTTTTCAAGTACATAACAAACTTTAAAAAGGACTTAAGCAATTTTTAAAAGCACAGTGACGTAATATGTAAGGAGCAAACTTTGTGTAAAATAAAAATTTGTTTACACAAAATTTTCTCATATATATATATATATACATATATATATATATATACATTGATAATAACGCATTTCGCAAGTATATTAAAAATGTAGCAAATTAAGTTAATAAATTAATAACCTGCGTCTACGAAATTGAAAAACACAAATATCAAAGGGCATTGCATTTGTAGAACAAAGACGAACACAGATTATTTATACACATTAATAGAATAATAATTATCCAGGAAATCAATGAATTAAAAAAAATACTTATTAAAAATAAAATAATTGTAACATCCTAAATATGTATGAATATAATGGGTTGCATCTGTAGATAAATTTGTTGTAAGTCAACTTACAATGGAAGAAAAAATGCCTCCCCAAAAAAAAAAAATAGCACATCCTTTACTGAATTTTAGTTTTATAATGCAAGTCGTTCATCTTTATCATTGGAAGTATATATATGCATAATATGAAGTTTTCATTGTAAAAGTGTTATGGTGAAATTTTAAAAAAACATTATTACTGTGTCCAAAAAGTAAGACCCATTTTCAATTTAAAATTCCTGGGGCTTATGGAATTTCAATTTGTTTTTTCTTTTTTTGGTTGCTGGCACTGTCCTTGACTTGACAACTGTGTAAAATTTGATGTCAAAATATTCATTAGTGTTTGAGTTATAGTTGGCTTTGCGAGACGCTAAAACTGATTCCGGCAATTTTTGAAAGGTCTGAATTAATTGAGCAAAGAACTTACATTAAATTTTGCTTGCGGAAATGTATAGAATGTTGCAGAGGGCATTCGGTGAGCATTCCTATACCGTAAAGAAATGTTTAGAAGTGGTCTAAACACTTCAAAGAAGGCAGAGAACGTGTTGAAGACGAAGAGCCCTCTGATCGACCATCAACCTCAATCGACGAAGCTCACATCCAAAAAATTAAAGATGTGTTGCTTGCAAACCGTCGATTCGCAATTAGACACCGTGCTGATGTTGTTGGAATTTCAAGAGGATCGATCAATTCCAGTTTGGGCCTCAAACACCTCAAATCTCGATTGGTACCGAAAACACTGAATGCGCCAGATCACACTGCATTGATTTTTCGTGACTTTTTCGCCAAAAATGAAACCCATATCGTTCCACAACCACCGTATTCACACCGTGTGACTTCTGGCTATTCCCTAAACTCAAAAGACCGCTCCGGGGAGTCCTTTTGAGTCGATGAAGAGTTTCAACATGAATCGCTCCGAGCTTTGAAGGCCATCCCTGCCGATGACTTTTTAGCATGCATTGAGGATTCGAAAATATAACATGGGTTGGCATAATTGCATTGTGTCCGGAAGAGATTACTTTGAAGGCGATCAAATAAATTTGGGAGAATAAATAAAGTCTTTTTTGAAAAAAAAAAAAAAAAAAAAAAACTGGTCTACTTTTTGGGCGCAGTAGTATATTAGCAAAATGTTGCATTAACGGCAAGTAAAGAAAATTCTTCTCTTTCAAATTTCCAATGCCATACATTTTATTATCTATCTAAATATTTTTTTTTTTTTTTTGTCTATTGTACTGAAATTGTTATAGTTCAAATCCAGTAAAAGATCACTTGATTATATTTTTAAAGGATTACAATTTTTGATATTTAATAAAAAAATTTCCTTAATTTTATTATTAACCATTATACTGAGAATGCTTCTGTTTTATAAACTAACTTATTATTCGTGGATGGACTACTCGTATATACGTAAAGGGAAATAAAATGGTCGCTGATTTGCAGTAGAAAAAAAAATTGCGTAAAAGTCTTATAATGTTTATTATAGCTGGCAATGCCAGATCATAATTAAATAAGTATATACTATGCAGAAATAAATATGCATATTACTGGGAAAAAAATAAGAAAATATTGTGAAATATATATTAGAAAATCAATTATGCGCATATTATAAAAAATTAAATTATATTACTCATATCTGTGCAAAATAGCTGAACAGTTTTAAGGATCAATTTAATACTTTTTAAATGTAATTAAAAAACATTCAATCATTTTTTAACATAACTAGTTTTATATTAAATCAAAGACCGACACATTTCTGATTTAAAGAGAAAAAATAGTTCAATAGCTTTAATACAGCAAATGTTTAATTATTTTACGCATAAAATATACATATTAAAAATTATGTGTGTGTGTTTTTACGTTTTATTTATTAATGTTTTATGAAGTCAAATTTTAATCATTTTTGTTTCAGAATTATATAAAACTAAAATTTTTTTAAAAAAAAATAATAATAATAATAATAATATCAATAACAATATATATTTCCAAAATGAGGACATCTAATTAAATTCATATAGAAATCAATTAAAAACTTAAATCAAATTAATTAAATTATTTCTTAGTTAAGTTTCCGCTTTCCAACTTTGATCATGCGATATCAGCGTTATCTCGTTTGTACAAAAACTGATGTATAATATGTATATATTTTTTTTAATTTGGAATCGGGTACCTAATTGCCCTTTTCTTCAACATCTCCTAAATTTTTCATAATAATTTAAAAAAAATTTATATCTGAAGGGGTGACGGCACTAGAATGGCATCGGCATAAATATTTATTATGCTATAATTCCATTTTATTCATAACGGTATTTAAAATTTAATGTTTTTAATTTTGGAAAAAAATTTTCTTTCGATTGCCTTAAAAATTAAAAAAACGTTATTAATTTGAACCAGAGATATCGTTCATTAAACGAAATTTTCATATATTATTAGGAAAGTCAGTTCTTGAACCCCTATATCTCTAAAAAATTTTAATCAGATCTCTGTAAAAAAATTAACAAATACTAGTTTCTAATACTGAATCGATTGTGTGAAAAATCTCGGTTCCCGTAATGAAATTTCGAGTTAAAAAGCGAGTTAGAGGCTAATTAACCATGTTAATTAATTTTGTTAATCAACTGCGTTGCACCATAAGTTAGTTTCCCTCGTGCTGTTTCTAGCAATACCATTTATGTGAAGATCTAATGATATTTGCAAAAATTATTAAGAGTGTCTCCTTTTGGGGGAAGGGGGCGACTATACAAGTAAACACCTAAGTTTTCTTAATTATCTAGTGAGATTTTCTGATTATAGTTTCCAGTTTTTAGAAGGTCTTGGTCAAACTGTCTATTTTGAAAAGATTCGTAAATAAGATAATTTACTTTTCTGTTGGACAAATATATCTAATAAATAAATAAACAAAAATATATTGTTTTGAAAATATGATAACATAACAAAAAAAAATAAATAAATAAATAAATTCTGCCTATTCTTTTTTGAGAATTCTAAAATCTAAAGAAAATGTGTTCGTTCTGATGTTTTTCCTTATTGAAAGTAATTCTCATAATTTAGATTTATTTACAGCGATAAGAATAACTATAAATATTCTTAAAAAGAAAGAATTTCATATTTCTGTTCTTATTTGAATCCACAATTAGAATTGATCGTATATATACATTTTTTTTTTGTTTCAATTTTCAAAGATATTTTTTTTCTAAACAAAAGCTTACCAAATTGAATATAGTACTTATTTATTAAAAAAGGATAATCAGTGCATTTTTTCAAATTACAAAAGAAACTCATAAAAAGTTTTTTTCTTTCTAATGCGGCTGGCAAACAATTAGACAGCTTGGTCTTGGATGCCTTAAGGCAAGCGCTGCACAGACGTTACTCACTTTGTATTAGCCAGAGGGCGCGTGTAACTTGAAGATAAGCTATGAACGCGGAGTAACAATGCCCCCGCAACGCTCTACTATCATATTAGACCGGGACCTACGCTTTAAAGAGGATTCCGAACCACTACAAACACCCATGGCACCGCCGGGATTCGAGCCCGAAACCTGTGGTACCGAGCGCCAGAGCGCTAGCCACTCGGCCATTTAGGCCCCTCTCATAAAATGTGAAGAGTTAGATTTAATAAAATAAGGCATTTTTTTAAATTTTAGGCTATTAATTTGTGTAAACGTTATAAATTTTTTATGTTTGGTAAATAACAAGGTATTAACAGTTGACTATTAGGTAAACTGTCCGCAATAATAGAAAATTTAAATAAAATTTAAATAAAAACAAATTATTAAAATAAAACAAATAAAAAAAGAAAATGTACTAAATTAAAATATTTCGCTGTCTTTTAATATTAATATTAGGATCATAAAATTTAATTTCCTGGATTGTTGAGTTCTTGTGGTTATCAATAGAATTACAGAATTTTTCAGAATCAGGCTTAAGGAAGTCTTTAAGTGAAGAAATATTAATGGCTTGCTGTATTTACGAATTCCTCATATAACATTACGCTGCAGTGATTTGTCTGAGAGGAAATTTTGGAAAGCTTTAATGATCTTTAAGTTTGACTTAGCGGCATAACATTCGTAAGTACTTATAGGTCGTAGAACAGCTGCATTCAAAAGAAATGTATTGCTCCTATTCATGTCTATTCAATGTCTATTGATAAGCGAACAATTCTGAAATTCAAGCCAAATTTATTTTTAGTATATTCAAAATGATTTTTCCCATGTGAGATGTTGGTCTAAGTAAAAAAAGAAAAAATACTAAATTAAAATCTGAATTTGAATATTTTGAAATATTTTTTTCCGAGGAATAATAATGTTAATGTTAGTGTTTTTATCACATTAAAAAATTATATAAATAAAAATTTGGATGATTTCGAAATATTCGATGACTTATTCAAGTCATAGAATAATTCGAAATCATTATTTGATTCAATTATTTGATTATTTCCCCCTTCAAGTTCTGCATTTAGCGATATGTAATGCTCTGGAAGAACTACAATAGAAATTGTTAAAATTAGAATGGCTGAGAAGATATATGTGTACTTTTCTTGCTCAATATGATTCCTCCATAAAAGGTGTCGAGATGTGCCGTATACAATTGAACATTTTAGAAGAACAAATTTGCAAATGAATAAAAAAGAAATTATACGATAATGGATAATTTCAGATTGTAAGCAGTTTTATTTGATTTGAAAAGTTTTTTTTTATTTTATTTAAAAATTATTTATTAATTTTTTTTTATTATTTTTATTTTTTATTATTTGATTTGAATTAGGCTGGATGTTAAATTGTTTAAGAAACTGGACAAATAATATATCAATAATATAAGAGCAGTCAGGTAGAATTATAAAAAGATTATACTAGGGACTGTAAGACCAGAAAATGAAATAAAATAAGCTATAACCCACAAGCACTATACGAAAATTGTACAAAATAATTTTTTATGAAAATAGAATAAAAACGACTTATATTTAAAAACACTTAATTTATATTTAATTAGGGTTTAAATATTGCACATTTATTTTTAAAATCGTTGTTAAAAAAGATTTTTGTTTATTTTCAGCTCAATAGATGGCGTCTTAGTATATTTCAATTAATTTTGATTGCTTGGTACATGGGAACGAATAAATGTAAATGAGAGAGAAAAGGTACAATGGAAGCTCGACATTTTTAATTCAAAATATATAAGAATTAAAAAAATATAAGAAGCGAATTAGTTTTATAATAAAAGCTAAAACAATATTAAAAATATATAGTTAGGTGCTGAAAAATATTTCCTGTTAATATTTTTTAAAACAAATACTCAAAATTGTTCCATTTTTTTTAATAAAACAATATTATCAAATACATTAAAATGCAAACATATTACTATTATTATTGATATATTATTATTGAGACTTGAAAATACTCTGTAAAGCATTATAGAAATTTGGAAGTGCCACTATAAGTTAAATTTATTAGCATAGAAAATCAGAACAAATATATTTTATTGAAACTTTTAGTGACCTCCTATAGATGAGAGTTTTTTGAAGGATATATATATGTATATATAAGCTGTGTTCTTTATATATAAACAACACATATCAATACAAGAATCAAAGGAGAAATAACAAGATATGAACAAGAAACATGATCAATTTTGCATAGAAAAAGCAACAGTGGTCTTCGCTACACTTAATTTATCATGTGTATCGTAGAAACACCGCCAGCAACGTTCTTAAATGCAGATAACGTGCTTAAAATTGAAAAGTTATATGATAAGTGTTTCATATTTAGGGCATTCAGAAACCTGAAAAGATGGAAAGAAATTGTGCATGAATGTTCATAACCTGCATCTACGAAATTGAAAAACACAAATATCAAAGGGCATTGCATTTGTAGATCAAAGACGAACACAGATTATTTATGCACATTAATAGAATAATAATTATCCAGGAAATCAATGAATTAAAAAAAATACTTATTAAAAATAAAATAATTGTAACATCCTAAATATGTATGAATATAATGGGTTGCATCTGTAGATAAATTTGTTGTAAGTCAACTTACAAATGGAAGAAAAAATGACCCCCCAAAAAAAAAAAAAAAAAATAGCACATCCTTTACTGAATTTTAGTTTTATAATGCAAGTCGTTCATCTTTATCATTGGAAGTATATATATGCATAATATGAAGTTTTCATTGCAAAAGTTTTATGGTGAAATTTTAAAAAATCATTACCACTGTATCCAAAAAGTAAGACCAATATTCAATTTAAAATTCCCGGGGCTTATGAAATTTCAATTTTTTTTCTTTTTTAGGTTGCTCTCACTGACCTTCATATCTGTGTGAAATTTGACGTCAAAATATTCATCAGTGTTTGAGTTACGGTTGGCTTTGCGAGACTGAAATTCAAAGTGAAACTTTGTTTCTGAAATTCAAGCCAAATTTATTTTTAGTATATTCAAAATGATTTTTCCCATGTGAGATGTTGGTCTAAGTAAAAAAAGAAAAAATACTAAATTAAAATCTGAATTTAAATATTTTGAAATATTGTTTCCCGAGGAATAATAATGTTAATGTTAGTGTTTTTATCACATTAAAAAATTATATAAATAAAAATTTGGATGATTTCGAATTATTCGATGACTTATTCAAGTCATAGAATAATTCGAAATCATTATTTGATTCAATTATTTGATTATTTCCCCCTTCAAGTTCTGCATTTAGCGATATGTAATGCTCTGGAAGAATTACAATAGAAATTGCTAAAATTAGAATGGCTGAGAAGATATATGTGTACTTTTCTTGCTCAATATGATTCCTCCATAAAAGGTGTCGAGATGTGCCGTATACAATTGAACATTTTAGAAGAACAAATTTGCAAATGAATAAAAAAGAAATTATACGATAATGGATAATTTCAGATTGTAAGCAGTTTTATTTGATTTGAAAAGTTTTTTTTTATTTTATTTAAAAATTATTTATTAATTTTTTTTTATTATTTTTATTTTTTATTATTTGATTTGAATTAGGCTGGATGTTAAATTGTTTAAGAAACTGGACAAATAATATATCAATAATATAAGAGCAGTCAGGTAGAATTATAAAAAGATTATACTAGGGACTGTAAGACCAGAAAACGAAATAAAATAAGCTATAACCTACAAGCACTGTACGAAAATTGTACAAAATAATTTTTTATGAAAATAGAATAAAAACGACTTATATTTAAAAACACATAATTTATATTTAATTAGGGTTTAAAAATTGTACATTTATTTTTAAAATCGTTGTTAAAAAAGATTTTTGTTTATTTTAAGCTCAATAGATGGCGTCCTTAGTATATTTCAATTAGTTTCGATTGCAATAGATTTACTCAATAGTTATTTAAAATTTTAATAACAATAGCCATTCTAATCTTATAGTCTTGGCAAATAAATTTCACATGCTACTACGTCAATTCAAGTCTACTTGCCTGCATAATTTACGATTATATTTTACTACTCTTTCATCAATTAGTACCTCTTCAACCTGAATTATCATCTCAGCATGTGTTCTACGGAATTTACTCACAATTTCCTTTCATCACTGCCATATCACTTATCTTCATCTACCATCGCTTTTTCTTATTTATGAAACCTCTTCTACTATTCTCCATATGTTATAAAAAAAAACATTCATTCTTTTTTGCTTTCATCACAGTCATCACTTATCTACCATCGATTTTTCTCATTTATGAAACCTCTTCTACTATTCTCCATATGTAATAAAAAAAAACATTCATTCTCGTTTTGCTTTCATCACTGCCATATCACTTATCATAATCTACCATCGCTTTTTTTCATTTATGAAACCTCTTCTACTATTCACCATATGTAATCAAAAAAAAACATTCATTTCTCTTTTTGAAAAAAAAAAATCATAACTGTTTTTATTTACTTTTATTTCATAGACCATCATCTTTGTTACTGTTTATCATGATTAACTTTGTCTACATGTGTTGTATCTTTTTTTTTTTATTAATATTATTATGTAATCTTTTTTCTGATTCTCAATAAATATCATCCCCTCATGCCAGACTGTCTAGCCGGTTTCCAGTCATTCTTATCCATATTGTGTTCAGTTTATACCTTCATTTTATATTGTTATACGCGTCTACTTAGTCATTTTGAACAAAAAGGGAGCTCTTTTATCACACTCATCCACTGATTTCACTTTTTGTTATCAACTGGTTTTAAAACATTTTGTGATAGAGCGTTGAATTGAAATGTGTAATGGAAGAATGATGACTTACCGTTACTGACATTTCACACAGTAAAAAGACAGTCTTCCATCTAATTCATTTGCTATAAAATATGTATTTGTAATAATATAAATAACATAATAACAATGAAATAATTTATCCCGAGGGACTAAACAAACCGAATGTACTACAAATTTCGGGGAAAGGTAACTTGTTATAAAATATAAAGTAAAGCCTGAAAACGAAAAGTGAAATACAATAACTGTTGTGGCACACCTTGTTATATTAAGTTCTAACTGATCATAGCATTAACTTTTATATAAAATGATTTTGTATAATTATTTACAACAAAAAAAACCCATCCTATTTGAAACTTCAAATTGCTTCTAAAAACCACTTTAAAAATATTCTATCAATATATATATATATATATATATAAACATCTTTTAGCGTAGCTCGCAGTCTGCTTTGAATTTACATTCATAAAAAGTGATTTCTTCATGAAATCACTGTAATTTAAATAAGTGAAGTTGAACATATAACGCGTCAAGTTATTTTTGGACGTTTAAATTTGTTAAACAAATATACAAAGTTTGGTAGATCAAATTTTCTTTTTCACGCCGTGTACAACTTTTACCGTGTCTCTTATTGGTGATTGAGATTGATAAAAGACTTGGAAGTAATACTTTCAGATCGGTATGTAAGGAAATAACACTGCTGTGCCAGATTGCCTAGTCAATAATAATAAAAAAAAAAACTATCAAAAGCTGTTTTAAGCAAGTAATTTAATTTTTTATGTACTTCAACTCTCAAATTACACATTTTTACAAATTTCTTACTGGTAACTTTTATTAGCTTTTTTTCTACATTTTTAAAAGAGAAACTGGTTCTGTGGTTAGCGATATGATCATTTAGTATAACTATCAACTAGCGAGATCGCATGCCGATCATGAGTTTTTTTTCAACTGACTTAAAAACGATTTTAATTAACTTTCACCCAATAGATGGCGGCGTTAGTATATTTCGATTGCGCCGTCACTGAGTTTTTTGTCTTAAAAGAGATTTTTATTCCTTTTCAATAGATCGTAAAAAAAATACATAATGTATACAATTTAAATAAAATATACTCTTATCTATACACTATTTTTCTTCAAGAAAATTTCAGTTTAAAAGAGCTGGAATAGTTTAAAATGATATAAATAATTTAAATATTACGTTCTATTTTAATCTATATTTTTATCCTTTTTAACATTAAGAATAGTTGATTCCGAATTAATTTATTAAGGTACACGAACATCTTTAAAACACGATTTTCGACCAAAATTTCAATATGAAATTAATTGTTAAAATAATATAACACTTCCACATATAATTTTCTTGGAAAATATCCCAAGAAAAAATGCAGAAAATAAATGAGAAAAATGTGAATTTGCTAATGTTTGCAAAAAAATAAATACTGATGTAGTCAAACAGACATAACTAGTATTTAAAAAATAAAATAAAGACAAATACCATTAACTTTATATAAAAATTAAATTAATTTTTCAAGTACATAATAAACTTTAAAAAGGACTTAAGCAACTTTAAAAGCACAGTGACGTAATATGTAAGGAGCAAACTTTGTGTAAAATAAAAATTTGTTTACACAAAATTTTCTCATATATATATATATATTAATTCCTGCCTGATTAAGTTAAGAACAGGAATTGTAACAGATGGCAGTTGATTTTTTCGCGAAGCCAGTTAATTTATTTAATTTCTTAACTTAATTTGCTACATTTTTAATATACTTGCGAAATGCGTTATTATCAATGCTATATAAGTGTGCATTCATAGTGTGTTTAAATCCATAAAGTTTAAAAATAAAACATTTCACCCAGTTTTTATATATAGATGACGGTTTTATTTTTTTTTTAAGGAGAATTGTTTATTATTTAATGCTTCATTTCCAGTTAATGAAAAAAAGTACATAAATTGAATGCTATTGAATTATGCTCATATGGCTCACCCAAAGAGTTAATCTATTATCTAACTCTGCCCCACATAAATCATAATATATATATATATATATATATATATATATATATATATATATATCGAAACAATACTTATCATGAATGGTTAATACTTATTACTAAAATTAATATATGAATTTTAAATTAAAAAAATTATAAAATTAGGAAAGAACAAAAACTATATAAGCAATCGCACACATATTAAGTTTTACGATTATATAGATATTAAATATTGTCAGTTCATCACTTTTATACCCAAATTCTACAGTTACAATGATTTTTTTGGAAAATATTATCAAACACGAAATCAACAGGAATTTTATTCCTAGATGTTGTAAAAGCCTTCGACAAGGTCTGGTATGATAGACGTCTTTAGGAAATGATGCAACTTAACATTCCGCCGGATTCAATTAAAATAACGCAACATTACATCTGTTAAAAAAATGCAGAATAAGAATCAAACAATTATTTACTAGAACAGGCATATTGTTAGCAATTTGACTCACGGCTTGTTAATCTGTCCGTTTCTGTTTTTCAACTACTACACCACACCACATGAATGTGCTTAGAGCTTGAGTTGCCCCTTTGCAGTTTGGGAATGATATGGATGAGAAGAAGTTTGATTGGGCTCTGTGACGCTCTACGGTCATATGAGACCTGGACCTACGGCTTAAAGTGGATTCCGAACCACTACAAGCATTCCTGGCCTGGACGTATTCGAACCTAATACCTGTAGTACCGAGAGCCAGAGCACAAGTCACTCGGCCCCTCTGTTTCTCAACTAAGTGACTTTCCCTAAAAATCTATAAGAACTACTCGTAAAACCCCCCAAAATCACACTTAAAAAGTTACAAAATACCTTCAGTGGGAAAACCTTAAACTTGATTTCTTCTTCCTAAAAATTATTAAACAAACAAAAAAACACAGTTCGCTCCCAGTGTTTGAAAGATGGTAAACCTTTTTCTCAACAGAACCAATTTCATCCCCCACCCCTCCAAAAAACAAGTGATTCGCCCCCTATTCAACTCATTGTGCGAGAACTGCAAATTTAAAAGCCGAACGTGCCACAGTCGCCGCCTATCATGTTTTGGATGCTAATTGAAGAAGTCTCTAATTTCTTCCGAAAGCCGCTGATGATACTGCTTGACAAAGGTTGTTACTTTATTATATATCGAAACAAGGCCTAGAAGCATTACTTCCAAGCCTTTTTGACTACAGATGAAATTGTTCTGTAATATATGCATGTGATGCATGGCAAAAAAAGGATTTTATATGCATTAATATATTAATTTTAAAGTGGTTTTTAAAAAAAGGTTTCAAAAAGGTGGTTTTTTTTTTATTGTAAATAATTATATAGAATAATTTTATATAAAAGTAAACGTTATGATCCATAACAACTTAATATAACAAGGTCTGCTAACAGAGTTATTGCATTATTTTTTGCTCACACTAGCGTTTCGCGGGTAATAATTCTGCTACCCCAGCGGACAATCTCACCCTGGAAGAAAGAAGGGAGAAAATTGCTCTTCGAACAAGAATTCGCAGAACGCAGAGGAGGAAAAAGCTGAAAGTTAACTACTGGCTATCACAGTTTTAACTCTTATTTTGTTAATAGTTTTTAATTTGTTTTTATTTACTTGACTTTATTTGTTTTATTTAATTACCTTTCCTTTTTAATGCAATTGTTTTGTCCTTTAATAGCTCTGGTCGTACTTTAATTTTAAATACTTATTTATACTACTAATTATTATTTGTGTTGAAATTAGAAATAAAAAGAATAAAAAACTGTCTTTTTTTCCTATATCTGTCCTTTTTTTTGCCTAAACTGTAACCGGACTAATGGCGAAATCTGTTGATACCACTGCATACTACATTTAATTTCTACTTTGTACTGGTGTACTTGTTGTAACCTTGGATTCTCTGTAACCTTTGCGATTTATGTAACTTGTTTTGTATTATTTTTATTTGACAATATATACTGTGTACAATATATTGTATCTGGAGTATGACACTCTCCATTGCTAGACGTTAATTATCCCTTTCGATGCTTATAACACCCCGTATTATGTTTTGTTTCAAGGAACACAGGTTTGTTCCACCTCTATAGTTAAAAGTCATACGGGATGATGTCTGAGGAAAGAGGCGGATTCTGGCGAAAAATATTAACTGCTAACTCTCTCATCTGTCTATATTGTGCAAATTTTACAGCGTATGTGACAGTAGCACCATAATCTCTTTTATCGGTGAGTTTTGGTACAAAATGTTTTTAGTGGAAATTATCTGCCCGTGTTTTTTACAGTCTGGTTATGAAATTTAATTTCATTCCATTCATAACTTCCCCCGTTTGAAGGCATTTGCAGCTAAAATTAACGATTGAATAGACACCAAATTTTGCCATCGGATAACTCGAAACAAGAAAAGTTATTTTATGGGCACCCTGCTTATGTGTTTAATGTAAAATGGTTTTATAATAAACGTAAGACTCAACCTGATATAGGAAATCATAAAATATATGAAACTCGTGGGAAATTTTTATTATGTGAGTAATTAAAAAAATGAATTTTATAAAAGTAATCCAATTTGTTTCAGTAAGTTTGGCTTACAGTTCAGAATATTTCAGTGGAGCCATAATTATGTAGGCAGAAATAAAAATTATTGTTTGCCTATTGTAGTTTTGCCTATTGTATATTTGTTTTCTTTTAGTGTTGTTTTTTTAATTAATTATTTATGTTTTATGCTTTAGATATTTTACTATATTAATGCAGGCCGTCAGTGGTGATTTTAAAATGGTTATTAATCAAAAGTATCAATGAGTAAAATTCATATTCATCAGGAGTGAAAATCATTCTATGGTATCGAATGTTAAAATTGTTTATTTTATGTTATTTATATTGCCGAGAATATTTTTGTGAAAATTTCTTCTTGATTTCTTTGCAATCTTTTCTTATTATTCTTGCTTATTATTATTTCTTTATAGCTGTTTAATTAAAGTATGTTTCAGCATGTTCATTTTGGAGATGAAGAATCAGGCTTTTCGGGAAAGATAGATTTTTGAAATGGGCAACATAAAATTTTGGACCAGTATCAGTATTTTTTTGTACAAGACAAATATGGCGTATGAAGCTATCAACAGAGTCGTTTGATTTTTCATATAAATATAATTCATATGTATTAAGGGTAAAAAAAAAAAAAAAAAAAACATTTATGTTATGTCTAAATATTTAAGACCTAAAATAAATGTCACAATAAAATGAATTTTTTTATTTGTATTTTGTTTTAAAAATAGTTTGTCGTGTATCAATGTCTCAAATGATCGATGACAGAAAAATGCGATAAATAAATGTGTGAATATAAATAAAAAAATTTAGAATGAAATAAAATACTTGTAAGCTTAATTTTAACTTTTGAAACGAATAAAAAATACAATTAAAAATAAACACAAAAACTACTATGTTAACTTTACAAATATTTCTAAAATAAATAATTCTGAATCGTGTTCACTGAAATATTCATAGTTATTTTGTTGTTTCTTATCCCACTTGGTCGACAGCAACATCTAGACCAAGTCCAAGAACCCGTGTGGTCTCTTGGAAGGAGAGAAAGGGAGTGAAGGGGGGGGGAGCAGCTTCTGTTGTGATGGAGCACCTGTAGACAGAAGTTTGTCTTGGTTCCGTGTAGTTGAAGAAGGGGGGCAGTGTCTTCCGGGTGGACTTTTAGGAGGAACAATCACCCATTTGCGTATTATATGGGAGAAAACCCAGAAAACTCCCACCAGGTATTCCGACTAACGAGAAAAGAAGCTGAACATCACAAACGCCATCGAGGTTCCTCGTTTTTTGAAACTATGTCTACAACCAATCCACATAGAACCTACACCCTAATGCTGACCAGCGGCGCGCATTGCCACTGAGTCATGAGTCGGGCTTCATAATTTATTTATTACATAAGTGAAAACAAACGATTTTTGAAGTCTTACCAAAATAGGTTATACCACCCCTGATGGGGCAGTGCAAAGTTCAAGGTACCTCTGGTGCTTTTTTTTTGGG
>BPLQ01012262.1:328698-350759 GCA_021605075.1 Caerostris darwini
TTTAATAAAAATCATCATCATCATCAGTGGCACAACAGCCCCATGGCCGTCTACTTACTGGCAGATTTCTAGACAGGAGATGTTTTTCTTTTTACGGGGTGGGTTGTCAGCCCAACGCTCTACAATCACATTAGACCGTAACCTACGTTTTAAAGTGGATTCCGAACTACTACAAAAATCCATGGCATCGCCAGGACTCGAACGCGAAACCTGTGACACCAAGCGTCAGAGCGCTTGTTTAATAAAAATAAGAGGGCGATAAAAGCATAAAGAATGAAGAGAATTAAAAAAAAAAAAAAAAGAAGAAGAAGAAAAACTACTCGCACGCATTCCACCTGTTATGTGAAAGCTGCAAAGGCAAATACCTACAATTCCTTCTGGATACATGGCACTGTTGCTTTTATACTGTTGATTAAAAATTGGATTTTTTTACAATTCAACTGGTTTTGAAACAATATTTTGAAGACATATATTGATGAATTAGATGAAATAAATATATTACACACAATTTTGCATATATATTACAGGAAATAATATATTTTTCATATTCAAATATTAAACATTCATTTTAATAACCGTTTCAGCGTATTGTTACATAAATGTCAGGGTTATTATAGGGGGGTTTGAATGAAATCCGATAGTTAGCGCTGTTGTTTCTGCAGTGTTAATGGAAGATTAGTTTGATTCAAAGCTGTTGTGATTGCATTTTACTGTTGAATTTCGACCAAATTAAATTAATTTAATATAAATTCACAAAATTTTGTAAGTTTATTTCATGAAATAATAGATTTTTTATTATTAAATTTCTGAATATTTATGGCGATAATTTAATTTGGGCTATTTTATTGTTATGCAATGATCTTCAAAGCGAATCGTTCAAAATTTCTATTTATTCAATTAAAAAAGAATTTATGCTGAAATAATATTGTAAATGATTCATGCAATTAGTTTTTTAAATATTTGCAATTAGTTTTTTATATATTAGTTTGTTAAATATTACATTTAGTTTTTTATATATTAGTTTTTTAAATATTACATTTAGTTTTTTAAATATTTGTTACTTATATTTTGGTAAATATAATGATTCACACAATATTCATCTTGATTGTAAAATACTCATTCAATAGCATACAAGTCGTACTATATCAATTAATTGAATTGCAAAATTTGAAATATGGCAAAAAAAAAAAAAAAAAAATTGGGAAAAGGGGCAAATAATGTTTTGAAAATTGATGATTATCATTGTGTCTCAGTATTTTAATAATATTTATTTTTGTTTTCGTTAAAATAAAAAGAGCATTTATTCCCGAGAAACTGAATATAAAACGTCAGTGACTCAAATACAAGAAAATACAAAGCATTTACAAAAAGCACAATATAAACACAAGCATTTCCGTGTGCAACCAAGTAATTTAACAAGTTGAAGAAGTAGGAAGTTCTTTAGAAATAAAGAGATTAGATATTCGCCTTCTATTCCCAGCTTTAAAGACTACGTACAAAAAATTGCTGTTAATTTCTATGATTCTGTTTCACATTCCAATAACCAGGTCCTAAAAGAACTTCAAAATTTTGATTATGATATTTCTCTTTCCAGCAGCCGCAATATAAATAAATAATTCACTTACTTTTAGTTTCTTCCCAGACAACCGTTGGTTGCTTTCCCCTTCGGCGCCGCTTTTCAAGGTCAAAGATTATTTTCGCACTTTGCTCTGTTGGAGTGAAACGATGGTTTTGGTCTTACCGGATTTTTTCTCTGGCGCGATTTTTATTTTTGAGCTTTAATTTTGTTACTCCGTCTGTGCTCGTTTTTGTTAAGAATATTAATTTCTCCTCCTCTTGTTTTTAATTTTGATTTCTCTTGTTTTTTTATTAAATTCCTTTTTGCTTCTTTATTAAATTTTATATTTGTTGCTTTTAGTAACTTAATTGATTTTATTGTTTTTCTTATTAAATTTTCTATATTTTTAATAACTGGCAAAGGGCAAGACCTCACGTTACGTAATCCCATTTACCAGGTTGGAGTTTTGGTCGCTGAGCGACCAAGGCACTCCGTACTTACCCCGATTTGAGAAGTAGGAAGAAAATGAAAAAAAAAAAAAAAAAACTGTAATAAACAAAAGTAGGTTAGAATTATGAAATGATAAATTGAATTGATATGGAACTAAATTTGTAATAATTTAATTCATATATTCCTATACTCGAATCTAACAATAACGAAGCATTTCCGAGTCCAATAGTATATATATGATGCGTATTGTACTTAAAAAAAAAATTAATTTTACTTCTTTTTTATATCTATTTGTTTCTAATTTAATTAACTTTTTCTTGTTCGTTTTTACGAACTCACTTACTTTAAAAAAATAAATAAATAAAAATTTATTGGCCTGACTATTTTTGAACGTAAGGTAGAACATACACGAAAACTCGTTATATACACATTTATTCAATTGTTTATTATCTTTTTGTTCAATCACCGAGCGCTATCACTCTTACAGAATGAAAGCACTTCTTTCAAAATATATCAAAGGCAAAATATTGTGCAAGTGCCAGCGTTAACTCTTAAAACTTATAATAAAAAAAATCACAGGAAAAGTGGTAGGTAATGTGAAAATTTCAAATAACATATATGTGTAATTTTAAGTAACAAATTTTGAAAAAAATAATAACTTAAATGTCAAATATGGGAGTTCATTAACAATAAAACATGGGTTCATTTATAGCAGGGGTCTCCAAACTACGACCCGCGGGCCAAATCCGGCCCGCCAGTGACATCAATCCGGCCGCGACAGCGAATAGCTTATTGTTGCTGTAATAAGTTGGATAAAAAAACACAGAATGATAATAACTCTGTTTTCTTGACTTGCTAGGTAAAGCTTAATGACAAGCATAATGCGCAAGAAAATTTAACTTAAGCATAACTAACAAATAATTTAAATGAATCCCACTAACATTATAAACGAGTGAACATCCCACGGTTACCCGCGGTAGTTATGTTGGTGTAAAGAGTATCGCATATGTATGTATATCAATGTTTGGAATGCATATATATCCTGAATCAAACATATGATTTTTATTCTGAAAATCCCTTAGGAACGGAAAAGCTAAATTAACTAGCCTAGAAATTATAGATAATGGCAGAAAAATTAAAACTGTTTTGGCTCTTTGTACCTACTGGAGTAAGCAATATGGCCATAAGGCTGGAAAGTTTGGAGACCCCTGATCTATAGTAAAGTGGATATAACCGGGGCCAGCGAGACACGCTCTTCTTCGGGCCGCAAACACATCGTAAAAATGCCCACAGAAGGTGGCAGTCTAGAATTTTCTTGGCGCGTCTTTTGTAGTGTGGTGTGTCTCTGCGAAATAACGTTGTTTTAGTTTAATTATTATAAATATTTTGTGTTGTATACTTGTATTTTGTACTTTTAATTGCTCAATAATATTGCTTTAGTATTAGTTAAGTATTTTAATTTGTAATTGTAGTGTTATTAAATAATTAGAATAAGATTAGTGAAAGAGTTAAGCCTAGTTATATTTTGCCTAATAATGTTTACATATGTTGCATTTTAGAAATTAGTTGCTTATTTTTAAATTTACTTTTGAGTATTTTATACATTTTCAGATGCTATAAATGTTATATAATTCTTGAAAAAAACTTATTTTTTTATTATACTAGTCTGAAGTTTAAATATTTTTAATTTGTCTTGCAATTTGTATGTGTGTACTAGTTGACATTTAAATTATTTAGCGACTTTTCTATATTTTTATTTGACTTTAAAAAAGTGACAAGAGTGGTATTGAATTTTTGAATATTAAGGTAAGTTGTATTTGCACATATTTTTTTTTATCAATTTTTGTTTTAAGCTTAAAAAATGTTGAATATTTACACATGTATTATCAAAATTTACAAAGTAAACTAAATCATAGTTTTTTTTTTTTTTAGATGGTTAAAAAGTATTGTGTTCCATGCTGCAGATCTAATTATGATTCAACAGTTTACATTTCTTGTTTTCAATTCCCCAAAGAGGAAGACAGAAGAAACTTATGGCTTAAGAAAATTAATCGAAAGGAAAGGATTATTCACCGAGTAAAAATGTTGTTGTTTGCATTAAGCACTTTAGTGTGAAATTTGTTATCACAGAAAACCATGTTGTTCGAGATGATGGATCTGTTCTAACTGTAAAAAGAATTTATCCAAATTTAACTCCTTATGCATACCCATCAATATTTCCAAATCAGCCTGCATATTTATCTAGTGACCCTGTATCAAAAAGAAAAACTTCATCTGAACGAAGAAATGAAATATTAAAAAGGGACGAAAAAAATTTACTGACTGGTGTTTAAAAGACATCATTAAAACTTTCGATGATTTCCTGAAAGAATTTCCAACAAAGCTAACTAAAAAGTGGCTCTATAGTGCAAGAGATGGTGTGTTATTTTACAAACTAAATATATGTAATGGTCAAGCTCCACGGATTAAAGTGTCATTTACAGTAGACAGAAATTAAAGTGTGACTGCTTGGCATGGCGAAATAGCATTGAGTAATAAGTCTTCATATTCTACAAGGAAACAAGTGTGACAGATGGACCAAATTTGATTGCTTATTAAGTACATATGGGAATTATGAGGAAAAGAATGTCTGTATTGAAGACAAATTCAACTGCACATTAAATTTTCTTCCGGTTGTTAGAAAACGGAAGGAGAAAGAAGAAGGTGAGTATTGTTTTATTATTGATGTTATAATTGAACAAATTAATAATTTGATTTTGACTAAAATTGCATATTCCACAAATTATCTTCTGTTTGCTAGTAAATTTTTTTTTTCAGTTATCCTTCAACTTATAATTTTATCCGTAATTCAAAAATTTTATTTTTGCCTCATCTTGTTTATCTTAAAAAATTATCTAACCCATATAATAATAAAGATGATCTTGACAATAATAGTCATATATCAAATTTAAAGAAAAAGATTGAATTACTTAATGAAAATGAAAAAAATGTTTTCCTTTTACTTGATGAAATATTCATAAATTCTAATATTTCATATAAAGCTGGTCAGATTACAGGTACTGCTGAAAATTCTGTCTATGAAGCTAGTACTATTCAAGCTTATATGATTACAAAGAAATAATTGCATTAATGCCAGTAAAAAATCAAACTGCTGAGGAATTATATTTAAATACTCAAAAAGTTCTTTATCCAACTTCATTTGAGAAACCTAATGCTTTATTCGCTTTAAATCTATTTAATGAAACAAACATAACTGCTATAAAGAGTAATCAAAATGAAAAAAGTTGTAATACAGCAGTATTTATTGACTTTATTTTGAAATGGTGGAAAATAGTTAATGTCAAATATCCTCAGAAAGGTTTCAAATTGAATGATGCTTTCTGCAAACCAATATAAAATGTTAGTGATAACAATGTGATGTTTTTAAAACGATTTAAAGCTTGGCTTTGATCTTGGGACAATTTAAGTTCTTTAAAAGTGTCTGAACGAAAAGAATTGGGACTTCCTGGTGGAGGTGGTAAACTTACTAAGGAAACACGTTTTGCTCTGCTTTTTACTACAAAATCTTTAATAGAATTGATAAATTGCATATTTGAAACATATAATGTAAAGTATATTTTGTTAAGAAAATTTCAAACAGATTCATTAAAGACTCGATTTGGACAATATCAACAGATGTCGGGGGGGGGGGGGGCATTACAATGCAGCAAACTTGTCAGCAAGTTTTTGAATCCGAAGGCAAATTAAAAATAATTAGTTGGATAGAACTGTATTCTGAAAGAAAAGGGGAATTCAAATTAAAATCATTACAATCTTTTAAATCCGATGAATTCAGTGGACAATCCAACATTCCAGATATTTTGTACGAAACATTTAATTCACATGACGATGTCGAAATAAATATAAGTGAGAAAGCAGTTTTTAATTTACATAGGAGGATTTGTAGGTAGGCAAGTTTGCAAGAAAATTAAGTGTAAATTATGTTGCGAGTTACTAGTTTTAGATAAGAATCTAGAATATGAAACAGATAATTGTGAAATAAAACAATATTTAAGGATTATTAACAGAGGTAATTTAAAATGGCCTACACAATTTGTTGTTGACATCATTGTTCAAACATACTTAATATTTTTAAAACTTATTAGCCATAAATATGAAAGTATATTTTTAGAGTGTGAAAATCAAAAACCTTTATTAGAACAATTAGTTTTTGAAAAGTTGGGTTTTATATCTATAATTCCAGAAACACAATGTTTTTGTACATCTAAAGCAGAAATTTTAACAAAGCATTGTTTATCTGTTTCAGCTAATATGTTTATTAATAATTATGTTGAAGTAAGAAATGATAAAATTAAGATCCCAAATAAAAGAAAATTGTCAACTTGAACCACATAATATAATGAAAAATGCCTTTTGGCTAGTTTGAAAGTGTGTTAATATATTTGGTATCAGTTTACAATATGATTGCATGTATTTTGTATATTTGCCTTAGAATAAAAAAATATTTCATTATCTAAAAATTTATTAATATGCGTCTAGGTTTCATTATGTATATCATTGCATATATCTTGATTAAGAATAAGAATATTAATTATTTTTTGTTTAGCAATAGAAGCTTTTTAGAGTAACTCTTTAATATTTAGATACTATGATTTTGTATAAGATTAATATAAAGGGATAATATCCTAATGATTGAGCTTTGTGTTTGACTAGATATTCTGGCATTCATTAAGCTGTAATTTTTTGGATATCCCAAAGTGTTTCGCTGCAACTAATTTTCATGCCATAAATGTAAATATAGAAACATATTTTTGTATCATTTGTATTTTTTTTCAAGAAAAGAAAATCGTTTAGAATTCTATAAATTTTTTATATAGAATTTAATGTAAGAACTAAATGCATAACAGTGAAGTTTTATGCTTAAGCTGTATATCTGTCCAGCTGATTTTTTTTTTTGAAACGCTATGATTTTATGCATCTTTTACAATTGATTAGATAGTAAAACGTAATAATTTTATCTCACACAAGTCTTGTGCTTTATCAATGTTTTTTTTCCTCGTATAAGTTAAAGATTATACAACATTCAATTTTTTTTAGTGCATAATAAAAAGTCACTGTTTCCCTTAATTAAAAACTAACTTTTGTTGAGACCTTATATTGGTTCAAAAACAATGAAATATTAAATACACTATGTTCCAATTTTCCCTCCTCTTGTTTATATTCATACATAATCCCAAAATTTAAATTTCCTGCCATTAATCCGAAAATAAACAACCCTAAGAATTTCTTGGTGCTTACAATAAATATAATTACTGCTTGTTTTATTTTAGACTTTAATATACAGAAACTTACAATTGATGAGAGGGACAAGGTGCATCCTACACTAATATATCTTAGTGAATGAAAAAACTGGATTGGAATAAATTTCTTTTTAATGTACAATATACTCTCTAATACGAAGTATTTATTGTAACATTCGATTTGTGACTCTTTCTCCATTTTTCACCTAGTTTTTATTTTAACCTCCAGTAAGCAAACCTCTTCAACATGCTACTCCTTGAGACTGATTTTACCATGTTGCGAAATGTACATACATATATTTTTGCTTTAGTTTTCATTAAAGTGTATGTTTTTAATATTGGCTCTCTATAATCCGGATATAATAGAAGATGTCGGATTAGAAAGCTCACTATTATAATATTGACAAAAAGATGGTATGTGGATCATTAAAAAGAACTTAAGAATTTTCTTGCATAAATATAATACAAATTAAATTTTGATTGCAAATTAGGGTAAAAAACTGATGACATCATAGTTCTTTCTATATTCATGATTTTTAATTTACATTTAATATCCTTAATTTTTATCAATTTTCCTAGAATTTTAATGCCCGACTTCTGTTTTCCATGTTATTTTCTTTATATAATTATTTTGCATGAAGAAAACAATGGATTTTAAAGGTCTTTCCACACTTAATTGAATATCTACCTTTTAAATTCATTGTAAGCATATTTTAAAACCTGGCAATATCTGCTATTGTATAAAATACTGTTCTAGTGTACCAAAAAATGAAAGCAATAAAAATGTGCAATGGTTTTAACTCCCAATTTTATTTTATTAACCTTCCAGCGGTCTCACATATGCAAGATACGCTACAGTTGATATTAATTATACTTTTAGACTAGATGGTGCTACAAATATTCACTCTTTGCTATTCCACTCACTCAGAATTACTTTTGTCATAATTTGAATTTTGAGGTGTTGAACACAAAATATGGATCTGCAGAGGCCTATTAACAGATAATAAAAACTTACCTTAATGATTGCATATATCTGATGTTTTTTTTTTTTTTAATTACAAGAAATATTTATTGTATTAATCTTAAAACAATCCGATTTAATGCAATTTTTGTATTTTAATTGTTTTCTATGTTGGGATACAGCCACTGTTCGATGAAAAAACATGAACCCAATACTAGTCTATTCATTTTTAGAAAAGATAAGAAAGTCCCCTAGATTACTATATACTACAACCTTAATAAGGGAGGTGTGAATACAGTGGACAAACATTGTGCTACCTATGATGTTGCCAGAAACATAAGATGTTGATTTCTTTTCCCTTGTTGAATGTCGTTGCAATCGACAGCTACATAATTAATTTAAACAAGGGGGAAAAAAAAAATACTCTGTAGAATCTACACGAGACAGCTTGCAAATGTCATTGTAAAAACATAATAGAGCAAAGAACACTTTAATTTTTAGATCAGTTTGAAGTTAAAAAAAAAAAGCTGAATTAAAAGGAACATCCTGCAATCCTTGCCAAAATGACAAGTACACTAGAATTGCAAGATTCAACTGTAAAATTTGCCAGATTTATATACCTGGAACACTGCAAGTACTTTTGTTCAAAATGCAAAGCTGTGATTTAATGATTATGAAGACTGATATTTTTTTATATATAAATTCATTGATGTTTCATTATTTTAATGTAAATGATTCATTAACTATGTCGACAATGTCATTCCCTTGATTTTCACTTAATTTATACAATTCTTTAATATAAATTGTAAGGCATTAAAACAACTTGGATATAATTAATTACTAAATTCTTCCAACTTATTTATAAATAAATGCAGGGCTATCTAGTAGAATTTAGTGCTTAATGAATATGATGAAATGTTCTCTTATTTACAATTGTTTTACAGGCACTTCTTGAGCTTAATATAAAACAGAAATTATATTTTCCACAACTGGTTTGAAATCCAATAAGGGAAGACATACTATGGCTTAAGTTTCCGTTGGACTTAAGGAGTGAGCAAACATACAAGATACCTTCCCTGTACAAAATGTAAGACTCCCATTGACAGTATACCCAAGATGGAGACGGAGACAGACAGAATCTGTTACACTTTTATTCTAATTATGAATAACCTCGAAGTGCCTTAGCAACTTTCTAACCCAAGTTCAGGGGTGAAAATCAAAACATTATTTTTGTAGCAATATATTTTTACATTAACATTTCTTCCTCAGATTTCAAAGCATATACTAATTTTATATTACTTGGCAGTCATGATTGATACGAAATAAAATTGCACGATTTGTCCCGCAAATGAATTAAACTCAATCATTTTGCACAATATTCGAAAATTCAATACGAAACTAATTTATTGATGTGTTTATAAGAAAATTAGAATCGAAAGTTAGCTTATTTTTTATTTAATGTATATTAATAAACACCTCCATTATTGAATTGGACACATTATTGCAATGAATGTATTTATTAAATTTTTTTTGTTACGGCTAACAATTTTTTTATGGAAATACTGCACCAATTTTTAATAGATTTCTTATAAAAATATGATTAAATTATTTAATAAAAATTTATTAAACTTCTCTCCAAATTTTATTTTGGCATGCTATTTTTACATTAAATATGTTATTTAATTAAAATAAAAATTATGTTATATGAATCATAGCAAGAAATAAAAGATTCATTTAAAAGTATCAAATGATATAAGAGTTTTGATTGAAAAAGAAAAAAATGCTTATATGTTTACAATAAATTATTTCAATTTATATAAATGTGCACAACGATGTTTGTTAATATTGATTTTATTTATTTATATATAGAGCACAAAAATATTCATTGCTAAGAATTCCAAAATATTCGAAGTTGCAAGAAGGATAGGAAAAAAAAAAAAAAATTGTTAGCCGTTAAAAAATATTAATAAATTCATCCAATATATCATGCACAAGGAGAATGAACAATAATTACATATAAATAAATAATGGATAAATGTCATAAATGTTTTAAATATTATTTAGTAAATCTTATTTTTGGTAATTTTAATATTTCTAGATATAACATAATTTGTTTTTCCTTGGAAAAAAAATGAGCCCAAGAAATTCAGTTCAAGTAATAAATGGGAAATAAAGAATTACTGTAATCCTTCAAATGACAGATTACAGTTAATTTTTAAAATTAACTTAAGATTTGGATATTATTCAACAAGATAATAAAAAAAAGGACAAATAAAACATTAATTGTAGAGAAAAGTTTCAAAATTTTTAAAAATTATGCTTGGTGATGAATAATTTACAAATGTAGAATATTAATAAGATTTGAAATTAATTTAAATTTAATACATTTATTTGAAGCAGTTATTGTAGAACATTTAGTAGTATATGTTCACAAGCAAATTATTAATCCTACTTGTTTTTATAAAGTAGGATAGATGACGCCACATGTATCGCCTTTAACCATTGAAAGAGAATATTCGCTTTGTAACAATTGTTGACATAACTAATAAATCCTATCGCCAGCAAAAACAGAACTCTTATAAACATCGTTTTATTAGAGGGGGTAAGAATTAACCAATCTTCAAAGATAGCTCATTCATATTAAGCTATTTTTCAGAGTTATTAAATAAAAAATAAAAGGAAATCTCATTTTTGCCACAAAAATGAGAAATTTTGTTTCTGTAGCAGAATGTAACAAAGCATGCATTTTGGAGCAGCTTGGTGCAGATTTTCCACCCCTGCAAGTTGATTACTATCTATAGCATATTGTATATAAAATATCACATGCCACACATTTATTGCTTAAAATTCTCAGCAACTGATGAAAAAGAGCCCCCCCCCCCCTCTTTCAAGTGTACAACTGCCCAGGGTGAATTTTGGCACTTTCTATTTTCTTTGTATTGCAAGATTTTCGAAAAGCTGATGCTAACAGCTCAATCGCCCTTACCGACATCCCATTATGAAACAAGTCTTATTAGAAAGCAATGACCAGCATTATAAATCATAACTGGTTTCATTAAAATTTACAGTACATGTTTTAATTAAGATATGAAATATTCGTCTATAAGTTAGCTTTTAGATACATTACTTGAACATAATCTGAAAACAAAACTTGTTTCATAAAATTTATGCATTATCTTGTTTAAGGATAAACATCTTGAGGGGAAAAAAAAAAAAATGTACTTTCTTATATTTATTCTTTGCTAATAACTTTACTTATACACGATATATATTATAGTGTATAAATAATATTGCAACACTTTTAACCAGAAGCATTATATACAATTAGCATTTTGCATATTAATATGAATAAAACCTTGTTTTCAATATGAACTGTAATCAATAGTCCTTGCTAATAAATTTAAAACAATATTTCCATAATTCATTTTAATGAGCACTTTTAATTTACAACAGAATAGTAAAAATATAGATTTCCCTATTTTATTGCCTTTCTTAACATATAGGGAACTATTGCGCAAATCACAGATGCTGTTCTTTTAACTTGTATCATAAAAATATATATATATATGTGAGTATATATAACATAGGCACATATATTGTCATAAAGACAAACTGCCAATTTGAAAAATAGTACATTGCAGAAAAGTATTTATTCCAATACATAAAATATTTTGTAAGTATTTTCATTACTTCCAACGGATAGAAACAATCAATCGGTCAACAGATATTCTATAACACACTGTAATCACTGACAGTTTAAGTCAATTGCTAAATATTAAACTCTTGTATAAATATTTAAACATAATTTTAGTTAAATTAAAGCAATTGAGCGATATAAATACAATTCAGTCTTAAAAAAATATAAAAAAAAGGCATCTGTATATGTACACATAATTTTAAATATAACTAAGACAGCATGATAGACATCCAATTGTCCATTACTGAAAGAAAAAGAAAAATTTTAGTTAATGAATAGAAAAAAAATATATACAATTTATGCATTTCAATAGCAAATTAAAACACATTAAATACCTTCACATTTCATATCACTTAGGCAAATCATTTTAAATAAAATGGTCATCATGGGAGTTTCATTAAAAAAAAAAATTAAAAACACCCATTTCACAAGAAGTTTGTCTTAAGAATGAAGTCACCAGGTATGCCAACTTTATATTCATCTATGATATTAAAACATTTAAATAACCGACAAAATACTTGGAAACTACTCGTGACTGAAATTTTGCTGTTTGTAAAAAAAAAAAAAAATTTGCAGGAATTCAAATATTTATACATAAAAAATTCAAATTTTCCTCAGCAGGCAGTGATGTACGATCAGTAACTCATAACCTGGCTTTATCACTAAAATGGACAAATATATTTTTTATTAATGAGTCTTTTGGAGCCTTGCATGTACATAACAAGCAAAGAAGTTGCTTTAATCTACCAAGATATGCTTAATACATAGGCAAATGGTATAATTAAACTACTGCAAACAAAATCCTTGAGCTGGTATATAGATAGAACAATCGATGGTATGAAAAAGGATGCAAAGAAGCATAAAAGATCTGTTGGGGCAGGGTAATTGAAGTACCACCTATCAATATTAAGCTTATTGAAAAATCTAAATTCATAAACATGGACTTTCAGAGAATTGTAAGGTTTAATTATCATTATATAGCAGCAAGACATTGCAACTTTGTGGTCCAGTGTAGTGTGGCTAGATTTGGAGATGACACGAAGAATGCTTGGAGCGATTAAGATGATCAGGGACCATACGCGATGTGTTCATGGTTTTAGCTATTAATACTATTGAAAAGGAACAGAGTGTCATATGTATATAATATTGTTAATATAGTGTATGTTAATATAAAGAAAGATCAGTCTTGCATCCTGACACAACTTGTCGCTAGCAAGCAGCTAACAAGATTTCAGAAGTAGGATAGCAACTACAAAATTCAGAAGCGGTATTATTGATCCTGGATGACCGGATGTAGTTAACAGAACTCAAGGCCTATTCCAAACGATTTAAGGTATGTGGCATGAATTTCTATGAACTCTGTTGATGCAAATTATTTTTAATTTATGTGTAAAATTGTCGAGGAGTAAATTTCTGTTTGAAATTGTGTTATAAGATTTTAAGAATTGATTTGATTTTCTGTTAAACTGTTAGGAATTGAAATATGGTTGAATAGTTAAAAATTTAAATAGCATGTAAAAAAATGACGTAACTCGCAAAAGCGAAAAAGATACATTTGATTTCTTTAGCAGAACAATTGAATGTATAATTACCCGATAACGCAGTTGTAGAAATTAAAATTCAATTACAAAAAGTAAAGATTATGATGAGAAACTTGTGCGTGATTTGTTATAAACAATAATTGCTACTAGAGAAGAATTAGAAAGACAATTCGAATTAGAAAAATTAATAAAAAATAGTAATATGTCAAGAGAAAATAGAAACGTAAATGAAACTTCTAATGATTGCTGAATAACTAAAATAATGCAATGATATGAAATGAGGGATGGAGTTGTAAGGTTTTATTTAATATTGTTTGAACAACAAGCGAAACGTTTTAATTCAAGTCTTGAGAATTGGGTTAGTCATTTAGTTAATTTATTGCCGTACGAGATCAACCAAATTACCGCAAGAACTTTCGAATGATTATGAGTACATAAAAGATTTATTATTAAAAAATTCAAATTAAGCGTGGATAAATTCAGACAAAAGTTCTTTGGGCACGCCAAATTATCCAAAAATACATGGAGAGATTTCACATATGAATTGCAAAACTATTTCGACAAATAGTTACGCGTTACTAATGTGAACGAGTTTGATAGTCTTGGAGAATTGATAACAAATCAATTAAAAAGAAAAGTCCCTGTCGTAGTAAAGAACATTTTGTGGACGAGTGTGAGATTTATTAAATCACCAGAATTGACCGATAAATTAGACCAATATGAAAATTTAAGAAACGAATTGAAAAATTTAGAACAAAATATGCATGAAAAAGAATACGAGTTTAGGACTAGACCAAAATTCTCATGGAATGAGCCGATAGGATATAATAAAAGAACAAATACTATTGTCAGGAACGAACGATTTACAACCGGAAGTAATAAATACAGTGGTTGCACACAATGGTGGCATTCAATGTAGATAGACAACAATAGATGCTTCGTTTTGCAACGAAAATGCACACAGATTGCCCAAAACAAAAATATAAATTTGATAGAATTAAGAGGGCAGAATTTTAACAGGCGAGGCGAAGGAATTGAACGGAATGAAAGAAACAATGTATTGAAGAGATCATTGCTTGCTGACGGCTAATGAGAGCGGAATGAGTAAAGCATCATCTTGCATTAAAATTGTGAGGATAAACAAGTGTCTGTTGAAGTTTGCAGCTCCGATTGATACAGGGAGAGATTTCGTCATTTGTAGGAATTCCAAAGCGAAGAAGTTAGAGTTGACGACACTTTACCGCACGATTTGTTAATTGGGAGATCCCTTTTGGATCAGGAAGACATATCATTTGCTTGCATTGGGGATAAATTTCATGTTTATTATGCAGAGAATAACCCGTTTGTTAACATGGAATGTGAAAAGAATTCGGACATAAAAGAATTGAAAACAGTGAATTTTGTTAGAGGTCAGACAACTTTGGAGAATGACGGCTTAGTAATTCTAGAGGGAAAAGAAGGGTGTTGCGATTCTCTGTTAGAAATAAAAGATGGTGAAACAGTAGTTCCAATTATTAATATGGGGAATGAGAATGTAATATTGAAGGAAAATCAATGTGTAGGAAGAGTAATCGAGTTAGACCCCAATCGCTTTGTTAATGAGGCGAGTTGTTACGTGAATGTAATAAAGGAAAATAAGCGTTTAATCGAAATTAAATTTGACAAAGGGACACCAATTGAGAATAAAAGGGAAATTTTAGAGTTAGTCAACGAGTTTAGAGATTGCTTTGCAATGGAATCGGATAAATTAGGGTGTACAATACTAACTAGGATTGAAAGAATAGTTTTTGGTTTAACTAATGCACCAACCGAGTTTCAGGAGTTAATGTACCATGTTTTGGGTCTATTGCTGAATATTAAAGCTTTACTTGAAAGGAATCTAGAAGTCTATCGAACGATGTCCGTTGATGAACAAGTCCTTATGATTCAAAGAGGTGATCCTGAATTGGATAAAATCATTTCCATTTTTAAGAAAATTTTGAAGAAACAAAGACTGGAATTTGAGAATGCAAGAAATCTAAACAACGCCTTAAAACAACCAACAAGACTCCTTTCCAAATACTACACGGTTACTCACAAGGTTCAATGATGGAATTTTAAGAAAACTAGCTGATGATAGTGCAGATGGATGGACTGATCCTGCAGATTCAAACCTCGACTCACAAGCGGATAGAAAATATGCAGAAAAAGATGAAGGATGCTTATGACAAAAAAGTGTAGAACTATCATTTATAAGTCAGGACCAGTTGTAGTTATGAAAAAGACTGATACCGATAGGAGAGCCAACAAAAATATCGAGGTCCTTTAATAATAACCGATGTGCTACCAGGCAATACCTACAGAGTTACTCTACTTTTCCCCAGGTTGAGAGAAAAGAGCAAAGGACATTCTTACTCTACTACAGCACATGTAATCCAGTTAAAAGCATGGCCAAATGGCTGATTCTGATAGAGGACTAACTTACTGCTTTTTCAGACAATGAACCAAGAGGTGCCTGTATAAAGACAATTTCCTATGGAAAATGATAACTCAATGAGTGACTTGATCCAACTTGAACCGATTTGATTTAATTGAATTTACTTGATTTGCTATTGACCGATTTTTTAATATTTAATTGATTTATTACTTTGTTACTGATCTATATAAGTAATTTGAATTCCAATTTGTTTATATTGAATTTAATTGACTTTTATGTTGTTTACTGATTTTTTTTATGTTTATTGAATTAATTGATTTATTTAGTCATTGCTGAGTATGTAGTTGATAATCATGTGCATGATTTCCTTAAATTTCCAATGATGTTTATTATAATGATTCTTATTTTATAACTTTAGTAGTTCATTTGAGAACGAATGATTGTAAGGAAAGGCCGAATGCAAGGTTTAATTATTATATAGCTGCGAGAGGTCGCGACTGTGTGGTCAGTACACGCGGTTAGGATTTGAAGACGACGTGAAGAACGCTAGGAGCTATTAAGACAGCCATGGACCATACGTAACGTGTTCATGGTTTTTAACTATTAATGCTATTGAAGAAGAGGCACAGGGTGTCATATGTATGTAGTATTGCAATATAATAAATTAATATAAAGAAAGATATTGGTCTTGCATCCTGACACAACTAGTCACTAGCAAGCAGCTAACACAATACATAACCAAAATAAAATCTTTAGTTAAGGATTATTTTTTTACTTCAGGCAGTATATTACAGTCAATGATTATCAATGTATAAATTATAGAATACTTACTACTTTTTCTTCTTCTATGCCATGTTTGAAAAAAATCATGATGGGAGTTTCACTACCATCAGAGTTTTCTCTATAATCCAAGAGAGCAATTAAACCATCTGGATTAGAACTTTCACCTGAAAAACAAACCACAATTTAAGATATTCAGTAGATGCCAAATCTAAAATGTGTAGTATTTAACACAACCATCTTAAAGAAACAATACTGATTAAAATTTTTAAAAAAAATCATATAATTTTACAAACTTGAGGATTTTGAAAATATGCTAATTCTAAAAATAATTTAAAGATTAAAAATTTAGAGAACACAATTTTTTAGTTTATATACAGTAATTGAAACTTTTTCTAAAATAGAACAGTCTGCTAATATATAGATACACTAAACTTGCAAGGCAAAAATGTGGACACTTCCCTATTAGCCAGACAAGCAATCAATTGCTAGATATAGATTACTTCTAAATTATACCGAGGTCCTATTCAAATGTTCATGTTTGTGAGCAAACTCAAACATTCAAATCTAGATGCAGCTTAAGAGACAAGCAGCAACCTTCATTGATAGTTTTTAGCTCGACTTTGACTCTTTAAAAAGATGCTCAGCTTCTATGATGCTGGGTGCTATATTTAAATCTAGCAATATGTACTCTCGACAGCTTTGCTTCTAGTCTGATATCACAATTCATACTTTAATAGCCATTTATAATTGTCAAATGTTTTGGGGAAAGCCATAAAATTCATAAAATAAAAGTGGAAATTGCGTGTTTTTTAACCCTGTTTTGTATAAATAGCTTGCATACTTATTCAGCACTAGGAAGCATTAGCTTTACCTTTTTAATACAAGAAAATAATCCAAAATTTTTTTTTTTTTAAACATCAGAGTATGCGTGTATATACATTATGGCACTAAGCAACAATACCCCAATATATATAAACTTAACTTCTATCCTGAAAATTTTACAAATATACAAAGTACAGTTTGATCACAGATGGTGTGGAAAAAAGACAAGCAGAAGGATTAAAAAAAGTTCAAGGTAATGGAGAAGAAATTTCATTTAGGAGTGATTTTAATTTTCAATTAAAACTTGATATATTATACGATATTAAAAAGAAAAAACTTCCATACAAATTATAATCTTCTTTCAAAGCAACTTGGTGCCACATTTATCTGACAAGAAACCATAACAAGTCTTAGTCCATTTCCGATCCATAAATGGACTATAGGTGACAATCTTTCTCTGCATTTAAAATCAGGTTAGTTATTAATAAGTACTATATCCATATACAGCTAATGAAATAAACATAGAATTACTTGAAGTCATTATTTGTTGCGACCGTTTTAAGAGCATCAAAGGTAACTCACCCATAAAGAACTGGTAATCCCCAATTTTCGGCAGAATTCTTTTAACGGCTTCAGTAAATTTAGACTTAGCTTCACTTATTTGACTGTCGCTCATTCCTACTTCCTTCCACTTATCTTGTAATCTGCAAAATAAATACAATATTTAATGTCATAAGCTCTTTATGCAATTTTTTTTCTATTAAGACTAGTCATGAACATAATCCAAGTTGAAGTAATCAAGAATCACTAAATCTCCAAGTTAACATGACAGACAAACATGCAAGAAAATGGCTTCAAAACATTTATGAATATTAAGTCAACTATTTTAAAGGTAAAAAGGGGCAGACATACCAGTTATTGATTTAATAAAATTGCAGAAATTCTTTACAAAATGAACATTACCATATATCTTGTTTTAGTAACTTTGAATTATAAATGCCACACTGCATATGCAACTCAAAACAATAGATCATGGCTATGATGATTTGACATTGCTTTTTACTGAAAAATATATATACTATCTCATTCATCCTAATGAATTTTAATTGTAATAGACATTCGAGAATGTTTTAAACTAAATCATACTCTTAAGAATACATACTTAAAATGCGTAACTCCTTATGATATATTCAAGAATATTCTTGTATCAGTAGAAAATAATTAAATCCAAATTCTTTTTAAAAATAACTCAAGTAAAAATAAGAAAATGTTGCAAGTTTAAAGATCAGACAGTACTGCCTTGATCCAAGTACCATTACTATTTTTAAAAAGTAAACCTCCAACAAGACTTATATTTAATTTTCTTCAAAAAAATAATAAAATGACTTTATAATATACTTACGATTTGGTATAAGTCTTCAAGTAAGATTTAAAATCTGATTTGGAAAACCCAGTTTCAATTAAACGTTGATTTAGAACAATATCAAGACCAGACTCTACTACATCTTCAGTTCCTTCATCTTCGCCTCCTTCTTGAGAGGGATTAGCACCATCTATTTGAATATCACCTTGTCTGCGTTGAACATGCTACAAGTTAAAAAATTTGCTTCAATCAAATAGTTACAATTCATTTTTTATTTTTGTGATTTTAAGCTCCTTTTTTTAAATTCCTTTAGATAAATATTTTAACAGAACAGCTGCTGCTGTTATTTTAATAACGTTGATATACTGCCCAAACTGAAGTACCTTTTCAGAACTAAAATATGAAGTATTCAGAGTTAGTTATTAGTATTAAAATCTTATTACAGTAAGTTGTAACTAAAATATGTAACCTGTATTTAGTCCAATATAAGAGTTATCTACATCATAAAATATTCGGTTTGCAAGTTTATAGCAGCTAAATATCAACAATTTTAAAGTTCATAAAAAATTCAAACCTGTAAACGTTTAAAATTTTAAGTTGTGTCGAGATTGTAAATCATTTTTAGTTGGCGAAATTGATGGGCTAAAATACAAAATGTGATACAAAGTTCAAATATTTCAGAAATAAATATTAGTTTACATTTTGAAAGCTATATTTTTAAAATGCCTAGAAAATAAATACATTTCACTTTAAAAAACTAGACTAAAAACAAACTGAATAAAAGCAGAAAAAAAAGACACAGTTTATATTACTTATTAACATAGTATAACAAACATGTACATTTGTGATTTGTACTGGACAGTGACGTTAACAGATTAAATACAGAGAGCACTACTAAGAAACTAAATTACAAGCCATATCATGAAGCTCAGGGTAGATCAACAGACAGAGGAGCAATGTTGCCTAAACTAAAATGACACTGGTTATATAAGTTGTTTATCCAGCTAAAGCAATAACCATTTAACTTTGTCATTAACGTTTTTTACAGAGTTATGGAATCACTAAATCAGTTCATGAAAGTTAAAATTAGGTTCTATACTACAAGTTTCTTCTGCCATTTACACATTATATTATATCTACATTATTATATTTATATTTATTTGAAAGCAGATAACCAAATTTTCCATGTTATTTACTTGTAAAGCAAATCTGGTTCATTAAACACCCATTAATCAGTAATTCCAATTTGGATGACCTCATTTAAGCACAGACTAGACAATAGGCTTTATGATAGACGTCCCTGCTTCTTTGCGCTTATTTTCTTCTTGCAAAACAGTTATGTTTATGTTACAGTTGCACTAGCAATCAATAACAAAATTGAATGCAACTCAATATTCAACAATTGACACTTTTTTACTCTGTCAATAAGACGTACAAAAAGATACCGATGTTATACACGTTCAAAATATTAACATAATTAGACTGCATCGATCTCAAATCATTTAACTACTATACAACATTAAGTCAAGCAAGCAAACCAAGATTTGTTAGTACTTACAACACATTGCACTTCATATAAACAACCGTCCACAACTTTATATTTCGAGGAATCGGTGAACATTTCATCACCTGAAATCAAATAAAAATGCGTAAAAAAACCTCGAAATATAAGTATATTATAAACAAAAATCTTAAAATTAACACACAAACCTGTAATGATATCTTTAAAAATAATCATGTTGACCGATTAATTGAAATTGTGTTCGATACACAACCAAATACGTGTTAAGAGTATTTCAAAAGAGGAAGTTAAGGTCGATGCACGCAATATTTATGAAGTTAACATAGCGAAAGTGACAGTTAAATAAATGCTGTAATAGTATTCTGCCAATGTTTCTCCTTCATTTTTCTTTATCTTAATATCAAGATTGTTACTTCATATATAAACCAATAAACAGTTCGTTTTTGCTAATTATGATTTCAATATTTTTTAATCTGACGGTGAAAAACTACACCAAATTTTTCGATTCATATATCAAAACTCAAAATTGCGTGTTTTGTGTCCAGAGGAAAGATTTGTCTTGGAAAAAGATTGCAGGAGCATTTCTTCCTGTTCAGAAAAAGAACATACTTTTTTTCATTCCTTATGATAGTGTTTTAGATTCCAATAAATAGCCAGTCAAGGATATTTAATAAAGGGTCATTTAAGAAAAAGAAAATAAATTCAGAAAAGAAACAAAAATATAAGTTGGAATTCAGTGCCTTCTGAAAAATATATGGAAATTAAAACATCTATAAAATTGATTATTTCCAATGAGAAAAAGCTACCAAAAATTTGGAGAAAATGTGTCATCAAAATATTTTTCATGTGTACTGTAACCGTGCTTTCTATTCCTCGAAATCTAATATTTTGGTTTCTGTTTTGGATTGCAGTAAATCTCTTAAGTCCGGTGAAGTTCTGTTTGGATATCAAAAGTTGAAATGTGATCCTGATTTGTCTTTATTCACCCTTTTTATTAGCATATCATTATAAGGATATTGAATTTCACTTAAATTGTAAGCCAATATCAAACTTAAATATTTTGCATACTTATATATATATATATATATATATATATATATATATATATATATATATATATATATATATATATGCTCTTTTTAATATATAAATCAGTGAAATTTCATATTTTCAAGTTATATAAATACATTATGAATTCTGTAAATTTTATTTCGTGTATATTAATATATTTCTTTTATATTAGTTTTAGATTTCATAATTAATTTCCTTGTTCTTCACTTTTCCTTGTCGTTCTCACTTTTATGTTCTGTAATTTTTTCTTTCCTTTCCTTAACTGTTTTCATTATCCTTAGTCCACTTTAAAAGAAAGTTTTAAAGACTTGAAACTTATTTTTATAAAAATTTAGTTAGAAAATGGCATTGAAAAAATTATTCTGAAAATTTTATATGTATATGTTTGTGTATTAATAAGAATAATGTACTGAAATGTTACAAAAAAATTACAGAATTCTCATGGGTCAAAAACAGAGCATTTTACCTGAAGAAAAAATAAGAGAATATGAGGTAAGAATTTCAGAAACTTTTCCATTAGCCTCAGTCACTTTTTTGTATTGTTGAAATGCTTGTAAGTTATCTTCTCAAGGTTTTC